>VZRR01005860.1:1237890-1296867 GCA_013398015.1 Oreocharis arfaki | reverse complement strand
TTTTTCTTTTTCTTTTTCTTTTTCTTTTTCTTTTTCTTTTTCTTTTTCTTTTTCTTTTTCTTTTTCTTTTTTTCTTTTTCTTTTTCTTTTTCTTTTTCTTTTTCTTTTTCTTTTTCTTTTTCTTTTTCTTTTTCTTTTTCTTTTTCTTTTTCTTTTTCTTTTTCTCTTTTTTCCTTCTCTCTTTCACTTTCTTCCTCCCCCCCCCCCCCTTAGCTGAGAAGAAATGAAGATCTAAACATAGTTCTGACTGTCTTTTCACAAAGATTACAGAGTTGGTTTTTCTGATACATAGAAGCCGTTTTCTAAACTTTCAATAATAAAATGTATCAAATCACAAAGTTTTAGCTTTCACTGGTGCATTCTTCTCTCCTTCAACATGCCTTTTCATGCCTTTCCTTCCAGGACTTTGTTCTGCTCTGGACTTCTCTTCCAAACTGTCTCGTTTTCCTAAACATAATTGTACGTCTTCTGCAATAAACACTATATTGTATGATTTTAAATTACTGTTAGTGTAATGCTTTCTGGTTCACGAGTCTTTGTAAATTCAAATTATTTTTACTTTTAAAACGTTGCGGTGAATGTTATTTCCTACATGCAACTGACGTTTTGTTCATTTCATTAAAACTGTTTCATTCAATAGAGTTTTCTCAGTCCTTGAAATCTGCTTATAATTACTCTACCAATGGAAAATGTGATTTATTTCAGTATGCTGATTCCAGATGGTTGCTAGCGAAGCGTGTGTAGCTATGAATCTTGTAAAATCTTTTATATTGCTATAGTCAGTGCCCTCCTGTATGCATCTTCTTTTCAGCTATGAAATTCAAGAAACATTTACAACCTCTTGAATCTTATGATCTACACATTAGATGGCGAGTCACAAATATTAGATGTATAGCCATAATTACTGGTGTTGAGCAGTTTTGGTAATATCAGAGAGAACTTAAACCAGGAGATTTTGATACCAAATACTTATCAGAGCACTGTGAGTTCCTCTACCTGCATTTTTTTCCCTTGTTCTGGTAATAAAAAAAATATATATTTATGCTGTTATGAAATTACAGCTTAAAAGCTGTTGAAGAAACACAGGGGATTATAAGTAGCATCTCCAAAAGGACAAACATGAAATTATAGCAGAAATTGAAAATGCAAGCACAGGGTAGTCTCAGAGGCTCCATGGATAAAAGTAACTAAAAAATGGTCAGTATTGTGTCATTAAAGAAATGCAGCCTCAGTAGCTGTTTCATTTTTCAGGTTTTCGGGATTTTTTGAGGGTGGGGAAGTCAGGGAGAGAGGGATTGTTGGCTTTTTTAATAATGAAGACAGGAAGAAAATGCAAACCATATCACACATACAAAAGTAAGATGCAACATGGCATTATCAAGTAATGAAGTCAATGCAATTATGCTATCTGTGTTAGCAACTGTGAAAAGATGACTGAGTGACAGTGACTTCAAGAGGGAGAAGGAAGATATCACTGTCATAAACACCATATTCCACCATGTTCCTCCTGCAAAGAGAAGGTAGAGGCCACCTTAATCATAGTTAGCAGCAAACTCCTTCCAGAGAAGACCACAGGATTTTGATATGTTGCAGTTCCTTCTAGGACTCCCTCTCTGGAGAACTCCAAAGGCAAAATCATTGTAGAAAGGCATCTATATTTGAAAGCATGTGTATTTCAGTTCATTGAGCCAGTATTGGGAATTATCTGAATAACTGGGCAATCAGAACTGCAAATGCTAATACAATTGTACCAAAATTACTAATAATGATCATATTATTAATATGATTAGACTGCTTAGCCTTAGACTAACTGTATATTTTTGACTTTGTTTAAAATTGTCCAGATGTTTGATCTGGTAACAGTGGCCTGGAGGGCAGGCTGTTGACATGAATGCAATGCCATTTCCTAAACAAGAATATAATTTCTAGCAGGCAGCTCATATATATATATAGCAGGCAGCAAGGAAAATGGTGAGTTGTGACCTTCTGGAAGCAGATAGCATAATTTTGCAACAATAATGATGATTTCCAGGCTTGAACTCCTCTCAAAATTTTTGTACTAAGAAATTATTCCTTTATAAATAGCAATCAAATTTTACTGAAAAATGATAAATACCAAGACCTGCAGAGAAATAACATGTTTACGTATGAGGAGATTATTGCATTACACGTATTTTTCTCATTTATCATTTTTCTCCCTTCCCTGATATTGTAAGCAATGAAATTAAAAGATTATAGTTCTCTGTGATACACAGATTTTGCCTTCTCTGAAAAGTCTACAATACTAGTACTTTCATTAAAATTAAAATTTATTTGCTAGCATTCATAATACAGTAAAGAACACAGAGCTTTCGGGGTTTTTTTGTTTTGTTGGTTTTGGGGGGTTTTTGTTTGTTTTTTGTTTTGTGGATTTTTTTTTAAATACAGAATTTGTAGGCAGTGGTCACATAGATCCTCAACTAATCAGGAAAAAGGTAAATGGTAACTCTGTAGAGGTATGCTAGAAGGATGGCATTCCCTCTCCTGTTTTGAAATAGGTGGTGCTACCTAGGGCTCCTGGGTGCTATTTTCTATTACACTGCTGGATGCAGTGCTCCAGGTGGGGTCTCACCAGAGCAGAGTAGAGGGGCAGACCTGCTGGCCATGCTTCTGTTGATGTAGGCCATCACATAGTGTCCAGCGCTCAGGAAACACCAAGATGGACTCAGTCCTTGCTGATACTGTTTCAGCTCCGTAGGGAATATGACCAATGAAGCAAGGAACACAATCTTCTGAAAAGTCTCAATAGAATTAGAGCAGCTGTTTTCTGTAAATGTTCAATAGCCTCCAATAAAAATAACTTCAGAATTTCATCTGGAGAGACAGTATGTAGAATTAAAGAGCAGGGTATATATCTTGCGGGCAGTATATCTGTGTGCTGTTGTTAGGGAGCACTAACAGCTACCTCAGGAAGACACAGTGGCTAGGGCTCCTCTTAATTCTCTTTTGACCTCTGCAGACAGTGAATTATCTGAGACTTCCATTACAGTTAATTGATAAAAACAGTCATCTTAAGTGACTTATCTGATTCCGAAACTGGTATTTAAAATCGCTTGTACTACAGAAGTAATTATCTCCTCTTCTAACTGTAAAAGGATGAGTAGCAGAAAACCAGTATGCTGTGATTTTTCTATCCCTTTGTCTATGTCATTAATGAAGATATAAAATAACACTGGTCCCAATATGGACCAGTGAATATGGACCTTCCCAAATGAAGGTCACCACTTGTCATTGATGTTTGTCGAGACTGAGCTGTTGACCACGACCCCATGGAGGCAACCATTCAAGAAATTTCTTATCCACTGAATGATTTGCCCACGTCTCTCCAATTTAGAGAAGCATGTTGTGAGGGACCATGTCAAAGACTTTATGGAAGTCCACACCAATTAAGTCACCTCGTCATAGAAGTCCACTTGGTTGGTTAATGCAGAATTTGCCCATGGTGAAGCCATGCTCTCTGTTTGGAATCTGCTCCCTGTCCTCCGTGTGCCTTAGCATTGGTTCTAGGAGAATCTGTTCCATGATCTTCCCAAGAACAGAGACGAGGCTGACAGGTTGGTAGTCCCCAGAGATCTTGTTTCTGCCCTTTTAAAATATGGGTACAATGTTACAATATGGGTACCTAGGACTTCACCTGACTGCCATGACTTTTCAAATATCATGGAGACTGGCTTGGCAACTGCATAATCCAATTCTCTCAGGACTCTGGGATGCAGCTCATTGGGTTCCATAGACTTAGGTACCTTCAGGTTCCTCAGGTGGTCATGAACCTGATCTTTACATGCAGTGAGAAGCATTTTGCTCACCCCGATCCCTGCTGTCCTGCATGGACACTGGAAAGAGTGGAAAGAGACACTGCCACTGAAGACTGAGGCAAAAAATTGTTGAGTACCTCAGGCTTCTACTCATCTGTAGTTCACTTCAGCTGGGCTGTCAGCCATAATGCCTTCTTAGAGGAAGACCCTTTAATTCCTGCAAAATATTTCCTGGATGTTTCCCTGGTATTTTCCTGGTTAGTTTGGGTTCTTTATTTTAATTTATAAATATTTATTTTAAAAAAAAATAGCATATCAATTCATTGAGATAACTGTCAGTAACTTTTAAGACTTTTCTATCAGCAGCTCTCTATATTTAGCTTTTTTTCACTTCAGCTATTTAAAAAAAACCATCGTTGACGAAGATTAAATATGTTGCCGTTCTTGAATCTTAGTTAACTGAAACGCAGATCCTTATTTTCATTATTTTACCTCAGGCTTCATGAAAGAGTAGCAGCCTGCAGTTACAAGGGTCACTTCCCTTATTTTTCAAGTGGTTATATAGTTACACCGGTCTTCAGTCTGCAGGAAATTCCATCCTATTCCAAAATTTATTAAAAATGTATATCATCATTAAATGTTTACAACATGTGGATATTGTTTTATATCTCTTTGCTTACTAATGGATTGGAAAGTACTTTATCTTCCTCATGTGATAAGACGATTCATCATGCTATTTCCTTCTGAGTAAAGAATAGAAATATTTATTGACCTCTTCTATTTTCTTCCATCATTAACTGCATTACCATTGTATTCTAGCATTTAGTCTTTTTTCATATATTTTTGCTGTCATATTTTTCACACACTTTTTTCTGTTTTTTTCTGGTCCCACAGTCCACAGATTTCTATTTGGTAGTATATGGTCCCTTAAGCAATTTTCTCAAGTGATAACTGCATTTTCTTTGGTAATTCTTGTGTGTTTCTTTTTTAATTAGTTGTAGCATTTACCGTCTACAGAAACAGGCTATTTAGATAAGACATATGGAAAGATGAACAAGATGTCTTGTTCGGATGTATTTGTATAAAACCTGGTAAAAGATCTGATCTTCCACACTAGTAATATGATTTTATTTTCCAGTGCCTGTTTGAGCTCAGGAATGGGACATATTCAAGGAATATTCAACAGATTGGTTATTTCTAGTTGAAAATACACATAACCTCCATTTAAAACCAATTGCCTTAATTTAAAATTAGAATTTTCTTTTTTTGGAGCTGCAAAGTACTAAGGATATAATACTGTAGTTTTCATAATTCTGTATTTGCAATAATCTGGGTTAATTTAGAATGAAGGGAAAATCACAGAATCATATAGGTTGGAAAAGACCTCCAAGATAAAATGCAATCTTTGATCACTACCTTGTCAACTATACCAGAACACTAAGTGCCACATCCAGCTGTTTCTTGAGCACCTCCAGGGATGGTCACTCCACGACCTCCCTGGGCAGTCTGTTTCAATGCTTAACAACACTTTCCATGAAAAACTTCTTCCTCATGTCCAACCAACTGACACATCTTGAGGCCATTTCCACTTGTCCCATCCCTGGTTGCCTGGGAGAAGACACCAACACCACCTGGCTACACCTTGCTTTCAGGCAGTTGTAGAGTGCTAAGGTTTCCCTCAAGCCTCCTTTTCTCCAGGCTAAACAACCCCAGCTCCCTCAGCCACTCCCCACGACTTATAGAAGAAGACTGACTCCTGCCATGTTAAAGGCCAATTGCAGATTCTTAGCAACACCCAATTCCTTTGCATAGTCCCAGAATGTAGTGGATACACAACCATCATAGCAATCTTCCTTTGTACTTTATTGAGTGAGATTCTGGTGTTGTATGCAAGATAAAAAGAACCACTCCTAATTAAATCATGGGCAGTTAAAATTCTATTTAGTATTGATCATGCATTTAACAGCAAAGACTCCAAGATACCAGATCACTATCTATTGACATCCTAGCCCCTTGAGAGGTAATTAACAATGAAGCAAGCAGTATCGGATTAACCATTTTGCTTGTGGTTTATTCTCTGTGTGGGATTTTCTTCCGGCCTTCTTTGCAAAGATTGCACTTGGGAATAAACCAACAATTTTAAGTTAAGGTGCCATAACTGTCATATCAAATAAAACAGACTGTAATTTCTTTTTGCAATGAATAAATTATTTTGAAAAATTCAAAGTATTTTTAAAAGTATTTTTGACTGTTTGTACTAAATATCTTGAATAAATAACAACTTGTGTATCTTCTCTTTAGTGAGAAGAAACTAGTTTTGTATTTAGGATATCTATTAACATTATTTAATAATCACAATGCAAAATTTTAAAGTAGCACGATCAAGATAAGTATGTGTACTCATTATATATATTCAATGATGTATTTATGGTTTTTAAGGAAGAAATGTACAGTGTTAAAAAGAGACAATATCCTCTTGTGATTTCATTTATCTCAATTTTGGCCTGTGTTGTTTTGAAATTGATTAAAATACAGAAAAAGAGGAGCAAATGTTAGAAAAGTGAGAAAATATTAAATACTTGCTTCACTACATGAGAATGATATACAATTCAAAGTTTTGATTACATCTATAGCGTATTTAAAATAAATAGTTTATTAAGAACATACACTTTAACTTTTTCAATCATACCTCACAGAATATTCTGCCAGTCAAGAAATGGATTTTTTTAATAGTAGTTGAAACCTTATTGTAACACTGAAGACTGAAAAAAAAAACAGAATAGAAAACACGATTATGTCACAAAGTAAACTCATAGTTGAAGTTTGACTAAAGTCTGATGTATCGAAAGATGAAGCAGAAGTATTAAAAAGAAAACGAAAGGAAAAGGAACATGAAAAGAAAAATTATCAAATACAGAGAGCTACCTGTGAGGACTGAATAAATAGATTGAGATTCTTTAATATGGAGGAAGAGATAATTCATGGGTGGGCATGTTAGAAACCTAGAAACTCATGAAAGCTGTGGGGAAGGAGAAGAGGAATGGAGTGTTCATTGACTCTTCTATACAGGAACTAAATGGCACTAATTGCAATTAGCAAGGGACAAGTTCAAGATAAACAACAGGGGGGAGCTCTTCACACAAAATGTGATTAAAGCTGTAAAACTGCTTCATCTGCATGCTAGCCATCTACACAGCTTAAAATTATGGAAGAAGAATCTATAAAGATTTTAAAAATAGCAATGATATATTCAGAACCACCGAAATGTGAATTGTGGTAGGCTGAGAAAAAATTCTGGGGAAATATCATTACATGCTTTTCCTGTTTTATTTTTTCCTACACATCACCCAATGGCTAACGTAATATTATGGGCCATGTAAACTTCTAATCTGATGTGGACATTCTTGTCTTTTTGTATTTAAAAGATTACTGATCAGAGATGTAATTATCAATGCACAAGTCTTCAAAAAGAAAAATTACTCAATAAGCTTTTAACTGAGTTCCTGCAGGATCTTTCTTGTTTGTAAATCTCACCTAAAATACATTTAGTGAACTCTATATACTCATCCAAAAAGGCCATAACCACACTTTTTCCCTACAAAGCTCATAAAATTTTAAAAAACATCATCTCTTTGCTAATTTTAAAGACCATTCTTAGAGACTGGAGAAAATGATTACTGGCTCAAACCAACTAAAGTGTGTGAGGGCAGGACAAGTCCTGCATAAGTGGAATGGTACACTGCTTCACATCCTACTCACCCAAAGTGTCTAGTCCAGCCCCAGAATGGCTATTAGCTGCTGCATCACCAGAAGGGTACCTGGAAGGGAGGATCACAGACACATATGTATTTTATAGTAGCTGAGATCATGCTGGAATTCAGGCAGCTAATATTTATCTCTCTCTCTCCACCTCTCTGCCTTCCCCCTCTTCCCCTCCCCCCTTCTTTCTCAGAATCTTGGTAACTTAGTGTTGGGTGGGTTAGAATTTGCTAAGCCGATATTTTTTGAAATTCGTTATTTTGATCGAATGTTGTTTAAAATTTGCCAAGTACCTTATCCTTTAAAGTTTTATAATAAAAGTTGGTTTAACCTCCTGAGAGCTCTGCCATATTCTCCCTTGTGCCCACCTCAGGGAATCAGAGTACCGAAATCTCTTTCAAGAAACTTGCCAGGCAAGTTTGGGGCTTTACAACTCTCAGCAAAAATAATGGAAAACTTTGGAAGTGTTGTATTGCCTTCCCAATTATATTCCATTTACATGAGTTCAGAAAGTATTTCTTCAGCCAAACGGTTGTGAGGTTTTGGACCCATGCTTCTTTGATCTCATGTCTCACCTTCTTTGTGGCTTCTTTATCTTTTTTACCCCTGAAGAAATAAGCTAATATTTGAAGGAGAGAGCACATCTGCCCTGAAGAAAGGACCAAAATAATGGAGAGAAAAACAGAAACATACCAAAACACTATGAGAAAATTTCCTTGACATATGGTTTTATTTCTCATTGGAAAGAAAAAATGAGGAAAAAAATCTGAACACAACACATGGAAGGGCCTACTGAACTTCATGTTAAAAAAGGCGAACTACTATACTTGAGAACAGTTTGAAATATTTTAAAGTAAATATTATTTAAGGAAAACAAGGGTCACGGTTGCCAACAATGAATATTTTTGCCTCTCCTTTCAGACTGATGTAAAAATCAGTACTGCAGAGATTACCTAGTGGGTTTTGGAGATAAATAAAACTTTAGGTAACAGGATAAAATTTTTTTATGCTAATAATTTCAAGTTAATTGTGTGTCACCTAGCTGAATTGTTGCTTCATAAAATAGGAATTAGTATTTCCCTACACAACAAAAAATAATATAATTATTTTAAAAAAATTAAACTTTTATATGTTCTGGTTGATGAAAAAGAGATTTTCATGTGTTGCAAATTTACTGGTAAAATCTTACTCAGTTGCTCTGTTTGTTTCTTCCACTATTTATACCATAGATGCTTTCCATTTTCTACCACATGTTTTTGGAAATGAGCAGCCAGTTTTACCAGTCCAGAACTGTCCTGATTAAGCCAGAGGAGATCCTTGACTTCCATGGAGTTTCTGCATGTACAGCAGAGTAAAATTCAGCAGCAACACTGAATTTTAATTCATTCTTAAATCCAAAATATACTTATTTGCAAACTAAGGTGACCTCAGAAAAATAAATTGATTATGGGTTATATTGCATTTGACATTCATATCTGAGAAGCCCGATTAACTTCTGAAGGAACAAGACTTCTTGTGTGAGTAAATAGATTTTGGCCCAATCGAGCATGTTTTCTTAATTTATTTTCTTCTTAGAGAAACATTTAAATAACATTCTTAAGACATTCACACAAAAGAGAGGATGTTTTAAATCAAGACTTCCTATTGAGACCGAATTCTATTGTTCCGGGACATTGCAGCACATATTATCTCTTCCTACTGAGATCCACTCTCCCTCCTACTGCATTTCCTAATTGAAACCTTTTTGTGGAAAAAAGTGACAATTCTGCATTAGGCTTGTAATTTTAAATGTCAGCAAATTATGTCAGTAAGCAACCTCCAGAAGGGCATTTGCATTATTAATTGTACATTTCCTATGAATAGAAATATGTGTAAGTATTTGTCTGTAATTCTATTGGATTATCAAACATAGCATTGCAGGGATTAACACTCTATTCTCAGAATCTGGGAAGAATTGGCTGGGAAACAGTTTATGAAATTTTTAAGTTTGACATTTTTGGGCTGTGACAACCTGTTGACCAAGACCTTAACTGGGATAGGCCATTCACAACATTGTCAGTGGCCATCTCATGAGACAGTATTTTGATCAAAAAAGCAAACAAAACCAAGTGTACTTCTAAAGTAGCTGAATGCAAATCTATGTGCCATGCACAGATATAGTGGTCCTACTTCCAGAGAGGAAGCCAAGATACATAAACATAGGGGGCGGCGAGGACATCCCATATCGTGTTTATTGCACTTTTTGTGTCACATCACAAAGATATAGCCTAATGCAATCCCTGGATGTGAAAAGATGGGATAGCACTAGGAAGACAGTCACCTGATCTTATCCCTAAATATTTATTCCTAAATATTTGGTATACATTGGTTTACGATACATTTATGGTATAGATGAGGCCAGTATTGGAATCTATTTGTGATGATTGCCATTAAAACAATGAATAAGCTAAATAAGGAGGCATATGGACATTAGTTTCATGGATTTGGAGAGACCAAAAGGACCCCATCTATTTATCTTGTCAAAATGAAGAGGTGGTTTGATTACAGTCCATAAATATTTTCACAGGGTGAAAATAAAAGATTAATTAAATTAGCAGAAAAGGGCATAACAAAGACAGCTGGCAGAAAGATGAAGCCAGACAAATTCAAACATAAAGTTAGAAATTAGTTGAGAGTATGGTTAATTCTCTAATACAATACATGGTGAAGGAGTACTTTCTGTATCTCTCCTGTTTCAGTGAGAACAGTACCTCCCCCAAAGATAGATTTTTATTACTGTGTTTTGTGGAACTCAGTTCACTGTACTCATGATGTTTTAAAATATTTATTTCAGGATAAATAAACTACTTTCCTTTGGGTTTGTTTTTTGTTTTTTGTTTTTTTCTTCCCTTGAGTAAAACAATCTACTTGTAGCAGAAGCAAATACTTTATAAAGCCAACTTAGTTTTTAATATTTAGAATCATTATAATTTTTACTTTTGTATTTAAATATTTTCATTTTTATTGTATTGTTCTTGCTGTATTTTATTTCATTTTATAATTTCATTTCATTATTTTTTGATAATGATCTCAAAATACATATTTTTCCATTTAATGATTTTTGAAAAACTAAAAAAAGAAATTAAACAATGCTGAGATGATTTTCCTTTGCTCTTTTCTTTCCTCTTCCTTAATCACAAGCATAACTGAAAAAAACCAAAGAACAAAATAAAGATGATTGAAATATTCTTATTTTTTCTGAGAAGGAGATTTGTCCAAAATATTTTTAGCATTTAAATTTAGTTTGCAAACTGTTAAATTCAAGCCACACAGAAATTCAACAGCAAGTCAAGCTAGTCAAGATTTAAGAATCTCTTTGGAAAGTGGAAGAGTTCGTACTGGAGATATTACTGAAGCAAAAGAATAAGTGATTCCATTTCCAGAGATTACAAGTTGTTTTTCAGAATAGTCAAGTGTTCTGTTCCTCCCGTTAGTCCAGGCTGGAAAAGGCTTCAGGTCTGCTTATGGAAAGGCATAGGCTGTATGTACACAAATAGTATTTCTCCAGTAGTTAGCCAGCCTTTCTGTTTATATTTTTACCTGAAATCTCAGATACATTCGCTTTTATTTTCCCCTCTTCTGAGTTTCAGATCAATACAACTGAGGGTTTTTTTTTTTTATGAAGCTACTGGTCAAATGGGCTCTAGATAATGCTGTGGCACTAATGACTTTTAAAAATTCTGTTGTGTTATATTTAGTTAATAAAGCTCTTTAGTTTACAATCAATAGAGATGAAGGACTATTTGTATGATGCTTGCAAAGTGTTATTAAAAAGAGATGCTGAGTGAGACAGATTAATGGGTATTTGGTACTTGTATCTTCCAGAAAAAACTTGGGCCAAAGCAACTTCTATCTGTAGAGATCAGGATGTCATTTCTCTTTCATTGTAATTAATGATAATCCTTTCAAAAATAAGGCCTAGAGCATTCTTGTAAAGAACTCTCTTACTATTTCCCAAACCCATCACACTGGAAGAAATATTGCACAGAGTTTGCAAAAAGACTCAGAAAAGAGGAGGCTATAGGAAAAAAAGATTACTAGGTCTCACAAGGCTTTTTTTTTTTATGGAAGAAAGAAAAGTCGTATTTTCAGTGGCATAACTATATTCTTCTCAATTCATATACAGTTCTGGCTTCTGCCCCCAGTTCTTCAATTGTTCTGTGGACATTTAAATTTATGTGAAAGAGAGCTAAGAGGAGGAGTTAGGAATTCCTGAGGGAATTTTCTAAGAGAATAGGAATTCTCTAAGTAGACATAGGAAAACATTAACAAAAATTATAACTGAGTATAATACACTTCAGCAAGTATTAGTTATTAAAGTGACAGGTCAATCAAGGTCTTCCAGGTTTATGCCAACATAACTGCACATACTCCTGAGACGATAATTTGGGCCATTAATTTATTATCTTAGATGATTCCTTAATGCAAACACTCAAATTGCTAATGCTGAACTGCATTAATTAAACTGTGTTTTATTAATTACTTGTAGACATCTAAAAAGGCAGTCAAATGTTGCAGATACCGGTTTATAATCCTTAATGATGTCCTGTTATAGGAAATCCTATTATACTTCCATGATATTCTCTATAAATTGAATGTTTAATTTAATTGTCACAGCAGTATTACAGATCCTGTGCATGCTGCTCTGAACCTGCGTTCTTCAGAAAATTTGTATAGTCTGAAACGAGTGTTTATGGTGGAAAATCTTTCTTACTTGAGGGGGATTCTCTGTGAGAAAGACGAAGATGTCATGGCATTACATACATCAGTTTCAGCCTGCTGTACCTAATCCCATCCAGTTTTGCCACTCTTTCCCTCCCTGCATTGAATGAGAATCAGCAAGTTCCAAAATAAGAATTTAATGCTAGTTCTACTAAAGAGCTATCAATGTCATATTTCCATGGTGTTGAGACCTCTACTCTTCTTTAACACCTAGGACATTTTACTAATATTATGTTATAATAGAGGAGGATCTCTTTTTTCCCAAACTTTTTTCAATATTGTCATGACAATAATTTTTAATTCCTAGCCTGTAATTTCAGACTCATTCCTGTGGCCTTGCACCACAGGATTGCACGTGATACAAAGTGATGCAACAGATCCAGAGACTGCTGCAAGAGACTATGCCAAACTGCCCCCGCTCCAGGGGGAGGTACCTGGGCATTCCTACCTGGCCTGAGTGTATATTAACCCATTGCATTCTATGATTTTGGGGGGACCCTCACCACCAAGAAGACCAGCTGGAGAGGATCATTGGGGTGCCAGTGGGATACATGGAATGGTGGTATTTTCTTTAATCTGTCTCTGTCACTCTCTTTCTGTCTCTCCACCTCTTTTCTGTTTCTTTCCCATTCTCCCTCTCTCTCTCATATTCACTATTAAATAAAATCCATATTATTGACTTTGGCATATGTTCTCATTTGTGCCTTAATTCAGGCAGAGGAATTTCTAATAACTTTAAAAACCAGACTGTAATACTAGGCTAAGCTCCTTGTTCCAAGATGGTTTTTGCTTTTTATACTTAGACAAAAAAAACCATATATTGAGATTACCTTGTGCATAAATTTTGAAATTAAAAAATACATTTAATTTAATAGCAGTTATTTCCTTTTGCTTAGCTTGTATTTCTGAAACAAAGTCTAGCAACAGGTAGAGGCGATAATGACACGACAGAGTGCAAAAGAGGAAGGTGACCAAAATAAAATTTATTGGCTTTTATGGGAGATTATAATAGAAGCTATTTTAGACAGGAAAAGGGGGTGGCTTTCAATGATCTGCTTTTTCTTCTGGGTTTGAAGAGGAATGAGCACAGAAAATAGTTTTGTGCAGATATGACCAGGTGGGCAACTTGCTCAGTCTAAGAGCAGAACTTGGGATGCTTGGAGGAGTATTAGAGAATAAGAAAGGGAGATAAACTGAGGAAACCAAGCTTTGGCCTCCCTGAGACAGGAGCAGCCACCAGAAGTAATATAATACAGAGCAACCACAAAAAATAATTCAAGATCAAGGGGGATCTTCTATCCCTCCTCCAACAAGGAACAGCTAGCAGTTGTGAAGAAAGGAGCGAATGGACCATTTGCTCAGGGTGGCAAGTGAAATCCTTCTTCAGCCACCTCACACCCCTGCTCCAGGTGCCTCTGCACATTAGTTATGAGGCTTTGCATGTGGAAAGCCAGCCAAAGGATGAAAGGGGTGAAGTTACATGAGCGGGGTCACCACAATCAGAGAGTTCAAACCCCCATAATGCAACCACTTCCAAGAGGAAAAGATGCATTACAGTTGCAGGCAATTACCTTCTAAGGGGAACAGAGGGCTCAATATGTTGGCTGGGCCCCATACATAAGGAGGTTTGTTGCCTCCCTGGGACCTGGGCTAAGTATGCCACGAGGAAACTTCTGAGCCTAGTGCAACTCCTGGGCTACTACCTACTACTGATCTTCCATGAAGGGGGCAAGGAAGTAGCAATGCATAGCCCAATGGTGATCAAAAAGGACTTCAGAGCCTTGGGACGCTTGGTAAGGGAACCTGGGGCACAAGATAGATTCTCCTCTATAGTTCCAGTTGAAGGCAGCAACACTGGAAGAAACAGTCAAGCTGAGTCATGGCTCTGTGACTGGTGTCACTGCCAAATTTTTGGGTTTTTTTGACGATGGAATAGCCTATGCCGCAGGAGGCATGCTGTCATCAGATGGGACTCACCTCACCTTCCTCAGAGAGGGAGGAGAGTCTTTGCCCGGGAACTAACAGAGCTAGTTGGAGCTCATTGGCAGAGTTTTAAACTAGATGTGATGAGATAGAGGGAAATATCTTGTCCCTGGTAAGCTGGAAGATAGAATCCAGAGGCGGGAGGGCAGGTTGCTGGTGAGAGTCCTCTGCCAGTCACTCTAAACTGTGCTAGCCACACTGGAGCACATTTTCAGTCTTACAGAGAGGAAGGAATTCTTTACTGTGAGGGTAATGAGGCACTGGAACAGGTTGCCCGGAGAAGCTGTAGATGTCCCACCCATGGAAGTGTCCAAGGCTGGGTTGGGTGGAGTTCTTAGCATCCTGGTCTAGTGGAAGGTGTCCCTGTTCACAGCAGAGGGAGTTGAAGCTGTACAGTCTTTACGGTCCCTTCCATTCAAGATATTCTGTGGTTCTATGATTCTGGTAAATTTCTTATTAATTTAATAAGAAATAAGGTTAGTCTTGCTGGCAGCAACAATTTCTTTCAAATTTCATTAAGTAGGACTTGTGTTCCAGTGCTGGTCACACTATTTTTTAGATTCAGCAAAGATGGTACACTTATGATGATTTTAAAGTTATTGGCCTGGTCCTTAAAATCAGAACAGACTGAGGATAAAGCTTTCCTTTATAGACATGAAAGACAAGTGTACACACAATTGTATATTTGCAATTTGGTGGTTTAAACAAAACAACAAAAAACAATCAAACCTCAATATTACAATATTGGGGGCAACACACACAAAATAACTTACCATTTTAGACGTGATGCAAAGTCTCTACAGCCAGTATGAAGAACAGAGAGGGTCGTAGCCCTTGAAAAAACGTGCAATGTTGTCAGACCCTGGAAGGATTGATGTCTCGAGACCTTTTGGGACGCCTGTGTGTGTGGGAGGGGCCAGGTCAGGCCTTGCCCTGGTGAGACAGTGAACTGCCCCACACCCCCCAGCCCAGATCCAGAATCCCAGCCTGGCAGAGCTGGCAGTCATTGGCACACTGAGGGTAGTGCTACACCCTGCCTCACCCAGCTCCTGACCAGAAGTGCCACCTGGGGGGAGGGAGCTGAACATGAGGCAAACACAGGTCTTGATCCAACTTTCTTTTTGAAGTTTGTATCTGAACACCACGAGAACTCAAGAGTTGGTAGCTATATGTGTGTTTTTCTATAGTTTTTCTGTCTTTCCCCCTTTCTCTTTCTTCTAATTTCCTCTTCTTGGAACATTTTGAGTAACAACATTGAAAGAGTTAAAGTTTGCTAACTTAACATCTGATGGGTTTAAAGTTTGTGAAGTTAAATGGGCTGGGTAAATGCTGTGTTTTACATTGACTGGATGTTGTACTAAATATTTTGCAAAAGTTCCTTGATTTTCTAAAGTTTGCCAGTAAACTTTTGTGTTATTTTGACCTCTGGAGAAAATATGGTTGGTATTTCTCCCGTGCGTCTAACCCAGAGTACAGGAACACTGTAAATCCCTTTCAGCCAGCTGTTTGGGGCCTTACAAATGTATAGCCATGGAACTCTGTAACACAGTGCTTGGTACAGGTCACGAGGTTTGCACAGAGTTTGTCATTCTTGCTCATTGTGAACTTTTTTTGACCTGCCTGCAGCTTTGTTTTCCTTGCTTTAGCTGTGACAGCAATTTCTTTAATTGACCAGATGCCTAAGGCTAACTTCTTTTGCTTTTTAGCTGTTTATGTTACAGCCATACAGAGTTTTATTGAGCTAGCAGTGCATACAGTTAGTTTTATGCAGGTAGCAATAATGAGTGGTTGCTGTGGGATGAATAAGGTATTTACCACTCTAATACAGTGATGTAGTGCAGAGATATACAAGCCTCATATTAAATCAGGGGTATTGAGGGGGCCCAGGGTTTGACATAGAAAAGTACTGGCGCCAGGGACAAAACAGCAGAAGAAAGAGTAGAAACTCAAAAGTGTATATCAATTTTAACTGCATTACTATTCTTCCTTTTTCTGTTACAATTATATCTGGACTAGTGATGATTAGACTCTTTAGGTTTCAGTTATTCTGACAATAAAGTTTTGGCTTATAGGGTGTGCTGCTGCTTTGCCTTTTTTAGCTTAACAATTGTTTGAAGATCTGATCTTGCAAATCACACTGAGCATCATAACTGATGCAATAACTATATTACTATGTCACACACGGTATATTTTTATAAATTATTTTAAGATATAACCTAGTACTTTTAAAAACCTAATTTTAGAGGTAAAAAACATTGGGTTCCAATATTTTTTCTGACCATAATGAAAAGAGTTTAGTTTTAGTCTCTCTCAAGTCATTGAAAACTCTTCCTCATCCCAGTTAAGTACTAAAGTAACATCAAGGAGGAAATATTTTTAAAGGTTTCAGTATAGCCGCTTGTTCCTTCTTGAAATATTTGCATTTCTTTCCTCTGTTGCTGGAGACTTCCCCTGAAAAGCACTATGAAAACTTTAAATTTGGTAAATAGAATATCAAAACAGTGACTTTCACTGTGCCATAAGCATATGCCCACTGAAAACAATTTACATACACTTAAAACCACTGACTAGATAACGTAGAAAATTTTTTCTGGGAAACACAATGAACACTGCTTTCTGACATCTCTCTTTCTATGGTCTGCTAGAGTGCCATACAAGTTTCTCTCTGAGTAAAAAGACTATGATGATTTTCTGCTCCTTGTCAGTAGGGAGAAAGGTAGTTTATGAATGAGTTAAAAGAAAACAATGTAGTTGAACACCGTATACTTGAAATAATTTTTAAATTTCTCTCATGGTCACTGTACTTTATGGACACTTGAAGCCTTCAATTTAGACAGACAGAAATGCCAGGAGGCTGTTTTAACAGTTTTGGGTAAAAAAATAGGTACATTTCCTAAGGGCCATAATTAAGCAGGTGAAAATCAAAGTTTCTTCCTTTTTCTGAACACTGATGGAAGGAGGATGAAAGTTTATCTCAGATGAGTAATATCCAGATTCCCATACTATTTGCTTAACAGCAGTGCCTGTAAAAAAAACCAAGAATCCAAATCTGTTTAAGGTATTTTTCCTTAGTGTGGTAGCATATATTTCTCTAAAGATGCAGAGGAGTATTATTGCCTCCATTTTATAGCTGGGTAACAGAAGAACTGATGTTTTACTGAAATCATTAATAAAACCCTGACAGAATATAAAACTAAAATTAAGTCTTTTGCATCCTCCCTTAGGTCCTGTAGTGCCTCTAGGAGCTCTTTTTTAAAATCAGTATGCTGAGTTGCATTGGTTGTGGTGTCAGATTATATTCTGTCCGGAATCAAAACCAGGAGCCAAAAAGAAAAAAAATAGTATCTATAAGCTCTGTAAGGAAAGGCAAACTTGGTGCAGTGTATGGAAGAACTGTTTCCTCTGCTGAGCTGCAAATACAGATCCAAAGTTGACAATGCCCTGATGATTCGGTCAAAAACCCATTTAATTCAATGTAAGTGTTGACTAAGGTATTTCTCTATTGTTTTGTGGGGTTTTCAAACTGTGCAGTTTCAAGGAAGAATGGAATGTCCTTGTACTTTCCAGGGACTGCCTGGTTTGTGGTACTAGAAACAGATTTTGCTAAGCTCTGATGTTGGTTCTTGTCATGCAGAAAAGGTTATTCTATTATATAAGAAAACAAAATCAGAAGAAAGATTCATGTTAATAAGATAGACATGCAGAAATATTTTGACAGTCATTTTATCTGGAGATGGTTCACTTATGTGTAAATAGTTGACAGTTCACCTCTTTTGTGGATTTTTAGCCCACTATACTGTTTTTGTTGCTTGGCTGCCAGGCTGTTGCAGGCCAGAAAAGTTGTCCAGAGAGAAGGATCACTATGTCCAGGCTTCCATTTAAGTTACCTGGGATTCATGGTTTTCTTTTCATTTGCCATTTTTCTATTGTTATTTAGAAAACAGGATTGAGTAGTTTGTATACTTCATATTTTGTTCTGTTTGTTTTTCTCTAATATAGTCCTAACCCCCAAACGTTGGTGCATTTCCAAAGTACTTACTACTTCCTTGTTTTGCATGTTTGTTTGGTTTTTTTTGAGTTTTTGATTTGGTTTTGGGTTTTTTTCTTTGTTTTGTTGTGATTTTTTCCACTATGCATTTTATATAATGAGGTTTGGGAGAAACTTTTGGTGGAATTTGATTTCCATCAAACATTACGATTTAAAATCACCCCTTGTGTGATTTCACTGCATTCATTAGTGCTATACCAGAAATTAATTTAGCCTCTTGAGTTCTTATTTTGGCAATGAAAATAAATTATTAAGGTCTGTATTCTTGGAACTAGTTCTTAGTGAAATAGGAAAAAAATGAATATTTAGTAATAACTTTTCAAAATAGATCCTTTCAGCACTGTTGTTTCTTTAAACTGCTATTTAAGGGACAATTACAGCAAAGGTCATAGAATCAGCTGGATTTTTCACCTGTGCCTTTAGTTTCCTTTCTTCTCCCACCTGACATAACCATCCCACATCTCTGTTATGAAACACTAACAACATTATTTTTCCACTTTTTCGAACACCAAAAAGCATATTGAGCTTCTCCAGAGAAGTTCACACTAGAGATATTTGAGAAACAATGATGTTTCCTTTGACATTCCGTCCAATGATAAAATCATGTCATTTATCATTTTCCCTTCTTTAAGTGAACTATATCAGGATTTTTAATCGATAGTTGCCACCTCTAATTGCATCCTTTGTTTTTCCCATCTCTATGGATTCCTAATAAATCATTTAAAAGTCATATGCTCTACCATTACTCATAAGACTACAGTGAAAATATTGAAACCCCTAGGTATCTCATAAACAGATGGATAGAAACATAAAACAATAGCACACTTTCTAGGTTTTGGTACAAGTATGTTCATTAATTTTTTTTGTAAGGTTAAGGATTATTTTAGCCTTACACTAAAAGCACTAACAATGTGTAGTACATGCTGATAATGATCTCTGGGAGAAGGGACTTCCTATTGAGAAGTTTGCTCAAAAAGTGACAGTATAAACCTAATGAGCACAGCTGCATGTTTTTCTACTTGTTGAATATTTTTTCTTGAAAATTAACCTTTTAAAATAACATAGCTTTGAAAAGGTTGAAGAATTTTATTTTTAGCTGTGGTTGTTTCTTGTTAGGTAAGAATCAATCCTAGCAGGGTGGAAATTAGGTGTTTGTTTTTTTCTCCCTCTAATTTGATGCAAAAATTTCACCAGTGAAGCATGATCGTAAAACGGTCACTTGTGCTGTCACAAAACTCTGGGTTTGAACCTCACAATCAATCAAACACAAACTCTTGTTTATTGTAAAAAATATATTGATGTCTGTGAATTAATTACCATCTTTTCCTGCTAATTCACCAAGTATTATTTATAAAACTTACTAGTGTATGCCAGATGTTAATATAATTAGATCATAATACATTCAATTTACTAGCTAGTCAGTTTATGAATTTTAATTATTCTGGATAAAAGTGTAGATGACTAATAATTTTTTTTCTTAAGAAGGGATGTGCCTACATCTAAAGACAAGTTACAATAGTATGTGATAATGTTAAGTCGGCAATGTCATGACAACTTTGGACAAAATTATTTTCAAAGTCACTGCTGTGCCATGGTAGTAGTCTTGCCAAGTTCAAAAGGTATTAAGATACAGTAAATTTTAGCCATAGATTAAACAATATTATTTTTATTCTCTGTAAAGCCCTTATGTAAAAATCTATAACCTTATTACCAGTGTCATATCAACCTGCATTAATTTCCCAGATGTTGTCAAATGTATTTTACACTTTAAATAATATAATAATTTTATATACTGCCTGTGGTTGGTTGATGCTGGCTGAACACCAGGTGCCCACCAAAGCTACTTTATCACTCCCTTCCCTCAGCTGGACAGAGAAAAGCTGGACTCAGCTTTTCTCTAGGGTAGAGAAAAGAGAGTGAAAGAGCAAGGAGAGATCACTCAGCAGCTGCCAAACAGACTTGGGAAAATTAGTTTAATTTAGTACTAATGAAATCACAGGCAGCTGCCAAACAGAAAAACCAAATCTTAAAAATACCTTTCCCCCATGTCTCCCTACTCCCTGGGCTTAACTTTAGTCACGAATTCTTTACCTCCTCGCTGTCATCAATGCAGGGACATGTGTCAGTTTATCACATGTCATTTCTCCAGCTCCTTCCTTCTCAGGGGAAGGACTCCTCACACTCTTCCTCTGGTCCAGTGTGGGTCCCTTCTGGAGGCTGCAGTTCTTCAGAAGCAGACTGCTCCACTGCAGGTCCCTCTCAGCATCACAAGTCCTGGCAGCAAACCTGCTCCAGAACAGGCTCCTCTCTCCACAAAGGCCACTGCCAGGAGCCTGCTCCAGCACGGGCTTCCCACAGTCATAGCCTCCTTTTGGCATCCATCTGCTCCAGCATTGGGTCCTCCATGGGCTGCAGGTGGATATCTGCTCCACAGAGGACCTCCATGTGCTATAGGGATGTCTTCACCATGGATTGTAGAGGAATCTCTGCTTCAGCACCTGGAGCACCTCCTCCTCCTTCTTCACAGACCATGAGCTGCTGCTCTCACACATTCTCTCTCCTCTCTCCAGCTGCAATTTGCTCTAGCACAGTAAATTTCCCCCCTTCTTTAACTGTGTTATCCCAGAAGCATTAACACCATTGCTGATGGGATCAGCCTTGGCCAGTGGTGAGTCTGTCTGACACATCTGGCATTGGCTCCATCAGACACAAGGGAAGCTTCTGGCAACTTCTCACCAAAACTGCCCCTGTAGCCCCCTGTTACCAAAAACCTGCCATGCAAACCCAATACATACTGCCCCATCAGAATTATAAATGAAAAGGTGTTTCTTCACTCTACTATTGTAGAATAATTAAAAGCAAAGACGTGTTGCTAGTTATAATTATGACAGCATTTTTAATTAGAAATAGTTAATAGATTCAGTAGATCATGCATGTGAATGCTACTATCCTAGTTTAAATTTCATGTTAGATCTAGTTAATTAAATAAAATTAAATTAATACACTGTAAAAAATAAAATTCTTATATGACAGATTACGCTAGAGGCAGAGTTAATTATTTCCTTATCTTGCACATTATCAATGAAATTCATAAAATGATACAAAACTTGCAGGTTCATCTAGAGCAGTTTCTTTTAAATGTCCAATGAAAACCAGATGGATTCATCAATTTAAAAGAGCAGAAAATCAAGAATCCCCCTTTTTTTGGTGATCTTTTAAAATCATGTATGTGACAGCTGCTTTTCAAAAAGTTGCTTAAGGCCTTCACTGACATAATAATGTTAAGAGTGTCATCTAGATGCAGATAATTCTTCATAAAACTGGATATACATTTATTTATTTTGAGTATGAGAGTGGGAGGAATTAGCTGCCCTTAAGGCTACTCTTTTAATCTAGAATAAAATTAGAGTTTTAGCTATAATCTTTGTTGTCAAAGTATATTTTTCCTTTTTCATAAAGTAAAGAGTGGATGGATAACATAGCTAGAAATGTGGCAGGCATGGAATCTGCACGTGTTTCCTCCACAACTGAGTGTGCTTCAGCTAATGTGAGTTCAAGATGAGTATGTCCAAGAGTTTAAAGCCAATAATCCTTTCAGACAGCTCAAAGAGTTTTTTGAACTATAGCTTCAATATGTTCATCTGTCCAGCCTGGGAGATACTGCATTTATCTGTGTTTAGAAAAAAAATCTTTGTAGGCTGAAGGAGTACGATTCTTTCTAAATCGTACAGTGCTGTTGTGAAAAAGAGAAAATACTATTAAAATATGTATCTCTTTCACTGCAATAAACCATGAAACAGTGCTGTCACTAATGAAAGGGTTATCTGAGCTGTGTTTACAAAATAAATATTGTGCTGATTCAATGGGGGGGATTTTTTGCATCAGAATTCTGCTTTGTATACTGTTCTGGACTTTCATAAAGCCACTTCAGTAAAAGCAATCTGTACTTATCTATTAGTTTTTGAAAAACACTTGGTTCTACTTTTTTTCCTTTTTCTTTTCAATTTAAAAGAGAAAGAAAAAAGCATGGTTCATATACTTCAGTCTTTTTAGAACAGGACACCTACATTGGTGACTCCCTGAAAGCAGATAATTAAGAGTTATGGAATCCCATAAATGTTTGGAAGGAACATTTAGAGGGTCTCCTATTTCAGACTACATCCTAAAGTGGGGGCAGTGGCAGGTCAGCTGGAGCTTCATGTACATGACTGTTGAAAAACTCCAAGGGTGGAGGTTTCACAGGTTGTCTGGGATGCCTGGCTATGCTGCAGTACCCTTGAAGTGAAAAGTACATTCCTAATGGTGAGCAAAGATCAAGCCAACAGTAGGACTGACTCCTAAACTGCAGGCACCAACATGTCTTGTTTTACTGTGCCCAGTCCTATGGAAACTGTTTAAATTTGACTGAACAGTGGAAGAACTGCCTGCAGTATTCTCCCCAGTTGTTAATTTGAAGCATTCCACATGATCTGAAGAAATCTAAAGCACGATTTTTCCAACTGACGGACCCTGGTCCAGCTGAGCTGTTTCTACAGAACCTCATAGTCATCTCATTGGTAGATTGCTTCACTTCTATGGGTAACCAGGTGAATTTTCATGCAGAGATTATTGAAAAGCTACAGTACATTTTTTGAGGCTTTTTGTCCTTTGGAACGGAAACTGTGTCCATTACAATGTGCAGAAGGTTGGCAATTCACTCACATATTGCTAATAATTGTAAGCTTGTGAGAAAGAACATAATTTTTCTCTGTAAGGCAGGCACAAAGTAGTACAACTAAATAGAATTCATAAATGATTTGTAAAGTGGAGAAAAAAGTCATGATCTCAGTCAAGCCATCTTGCTAGTAGTGTCAAGGAAAAATGGTATTTTAAATGCAGTTTGCCTTCTCTCATACCTTCTTAAATATTCTTATATTGACAGCTATAATATTTACACTTCAGGCATCACAACAAAGCTTGTATAGTAACAAGCATTGATAAAATTTCTTGTAAAAAGCCAAGGAAATATATTTCAGTACTTATGCTTTAAAATTTGTTTTTATTTGATGCCTTCTTTATCCCCCTGCTTTTTTTTTTTTTTTTTCAGGATAAGAAATATGTGGAAAATAGCAAAATGAATATATGATATAAAGAAGACCATGTCTTTTATAAACACATGCATATACATTTTAGAATAGAACGCAAGAAAGGTGTATCAATGAACTACTGGATTTCTTTTTGGTTCAGGATGCATATTACTTTGGAGTCAATTTTATAACTAAGTTAAAAATCCCAATTAAACAATAATGAAGATCTCATTACACCACGGAATTCATTATAAATTGAGAAGAAATTTTCACCTTCACCTCTTCTCTTCTAGTGAAAGTTTTTTGACATTAGAGATGAAATTCCATTCCTTTTCACAGGACTGTCTGACATGAATCTGTGCAGTCCTATAGCTAAACTTCATCTAGTATCTAAATTAGTTTAATTGCAATGTTAGAAACTGCTTGGATTTTCTTATACTACATTGCAGCCAAATCTACAGGCATATCTGCACTGAATTTCAGATACTCAGCTCAGGAAAGCATTAGTATAATCATCTATAAAATTCTTTGTTCTCAATAGAGAGGTGTGAATCAAGTCTTATAAATGTCTCAGAAGTTAATTTTAGTTTGTTGTAAGCTATCTCTCTTCATTTATAGAGAGATATGATTTACCATTTAGGGCACTGTTACATGCTTATAAATCGAATCGACTTCTGGATGAGAGGCTACTTGCATTTTAAGGGTTTAGAACATATAGGATGACTGGCAGCTTGCACTAGATTCATTACTCAGACAATTCCTAGTTTTCTCTTTTACTGGCAGGTCTATGAAGAAATTACCTTGTAATGTCATAGAACAAATCTCACTGGACATATGTCCTGGAACTATATTTTTTGTCACAATAAAAAAAACCTCATTAATGGGACAGTGTTCGGTTTTATGAGCATCAACTGTTATATCTGTTTACCTGATAGAGCACATAGAAGAGATTAAATTCAATATTGATGCACTGTAAAAGCATTATGTAATTGGAGCAACTGTTTTTTACCATATGCAGTAAAGGAAGACAAGACCAATTAATATATTACATATAATAATTTAGAAGAGGAATACTTTAAAAATACCAAGGTGTGGAAATGTATTATGGAATGCTCACTGCTTGATAACTAAAGTTCAAAATAGGCAGGCTTAAGTAATTTCATAGTAATTAGAATGAAATAGTTTTGAAAAGGGAAATTCTCTCAAAAACTTCTTTCACTTTGTGCCACATATCACATCACATCAATGTCTTCCTGTGTTTACGCAACCAAAATAAAATATTAGAAAGTAAAAAAAATTTTTGAGGTTAAGAATCTGAACACATTTTTAAAGCTGAGCAAAATAATTGCACCTTAAGAGTAGTTTCAAGTTTCTGAAATAAGAAAATGCTGAATTAAGAAATGTAGACTTCAGAGATAGGCTAATAAGACCATCTCTCTATTTATACTACTTTGTTACTTATAACTAATTAGGTAGATTATTTTGCCGATATTTGAGGTAGACCACACAAAATGAAGCTTAAACCTCTGAAAACTTTAAGAATCAGTCAAGAGTAGGCCTTATGGGGACATATATTCTGATAATATTGCCCCTTTATTTTTCAGAGTAATGTGCAAAAAACCAGAAATAGGTAGATGGAAAAAAACATGGTATCTGCAGGGGATTGACTGTTCAAAGAAGGAAAGTAGATTTCTGAAGCTTTTGGTAAGGTACATCTTTATTATTTCTGTCTCTGACTCAGATTTGTTTTCATATTTGTTGTTCACAACTACCCCTAAATCTCTTTCAGTGTACCAGCTTTCACAGTTCCTCCCAGTTGTACTGTCCTGGTTCTGGTTTACTTTTCCCCAGATGTATTAGCCTGTTCTTTTCTTTGTCTGTTTTGTTATTTCCTGCTGGTGTTTCTTTAACTTCTCACGTCCCTGCTGTCGTCCTTAGCTGAGTGTGTAGTACTGCCCGATTTAATACTATGTGTGAATTTAGTTCCGCTTATCTTCAAATCATTAGTGAAAATGTTAAATAACAACAGACCAAATATTACACCTAACACAAAAAAATCCTAGGAAATTTAATGTGATCATTCATGATTTATTATCTACATAGGCCATTTCTATTAGTATGAAATTTCTGTTTCTGTTACAAAAATATGTGCAGTTGCACAGATGCTACCTAAATGCTTATATTAAAGACACACAAATATTATAATTCTTCTGTGTCTGCATCTTAAGAAAAAAATTACCTGCTTCTGGATGGTTAATTGAACTAGTAATTACTTTTGAACATGTGGGTTGGTTGTTTTCTGCTTGATATAATTACCCAATGAAGCTTATACCAGGGCTACCAGCAGGAAGCTAACAACTGGTGTATTGGTGAAAAGAGTTTATAAAGCATTCCTATGCTTCTTTTTCCTAATTTTCCTTTTTTTTTTCTTTGCCAGACGGTGGAACAGATGGATGTGTAATGCACACAAAACCTAAGTACATGATCTCAGCTCTCAACCAGCAGCCACAGTGAAATGTACAAAAATCAGGTGTAGCTACTCTACAGTTGTTGGCTGCAAAGGAATTGACCCTCTGCCTTAAAACAAAATTTCTAAGATTAGTATTTCAGTTTTCATCTTCCAAAAACTTAATTAGAAAGTTTATTTCTGAGCAATAGAAGTGTCACCATCATTAATGGGATTTATGGTTGCAAATCATCAGATAAGTTATAGCATTCTGCTTCATTTGATTTCATTAAGTTTCATGAAGTTTCATTTTATGGCTTTCGGTAGGTGTTCTGTACTTGTACTATTCTCTCATATTTCTAAAATACATGTGTTTAGTTTTTATTTGTTCTCAATGGTCATATGCACTATGTTCAGAGTGCTGATTTTCAGTAACAATAGTTCAACTTTCAAGTATAATCATATATGTTAATTCTTTTCCTCTATACGTGCGGTATTCCCTCGTTCCCAATGTAATTGACATTTCAGTCTCAGCACAGTAAGAACACAATCATAGTTGTAAATGCATTGTCAGATTGTGCTTTGGTTTGCCAAAACTGTTCCTATATTAATTTGGGGTCATTGACTGTTAACAATATGAAATGTCATGAATATGAACTAAATCAATGTGATTACCACAGTGGAAAAATTAATCACCTAGCTTGTCTTTATCGTTTGACTACCAACAGATAGGAATCTATAAACATAAAGGCAACTAAAAAGCACCCAGGTATGCTCTTGCATATTTATACTCTTGATAATAATATCTTTGAAAAGAAGGCTGTAAAGGACACATTCAACTTTTTATGTAAAAATACCGAGAAGTGAAAATATATTAAGTAAATGAACATAATTTACAATTCACTTTCCAACTCATAATAAATATTCATTATGTTAAGTTATAAAATATTGCAATAAAGAGTCAAGAAATAAGTAGTGAAGGTGTAAGAGACTTAAAAAAAAAGCAAGGCAGAAGGCTATAATGCTGGTAACATGGTGCCTTTTTGTGATCACCTGCAGAAAAAACCTAGATGTGCACTACAAGACATGATGAGCATTTAAGGGGATTCTATTTGGAAAACAAAGCCGAAAGATTTTGGTAGTATTTGTGTTACAATGGCTGTTTAAAATATAAACTATGATAATTTATTTGGATGCGCTACTGCATGGTAAGGCCAAGATAATACACAGAAGGATGATTCTGTATTAAAAAATAAAAGCAAAGGGATTTTGAAAAATAAATTTCAAAATCTCTAAAAGGCAATAGGTTCTGGTTTCATCAGAGGTGCTAAATGGTTCATAAATATATTCTATTATTTATATAAGAAATGTTACATTGCTGTACACATTGCTCAGTGATCATTTTTGTGATTGGCTTTAATTACTATAGAATGATTATGTGCTACCTTTCAGAGAGACCAGATCAAGACCTTTGAGTACTGCCTAAACCAGAATTTCAAAGTCACATGAATGACTAGCTATAAGAACACATGATTACATTTAAAAACAGGTATTTCCTGCCAGAACTGCTATCAAGCTTATATACTATAAAAAAAGAACATTGGAACTTGAAATCTGAAAAATCAAGTAACTGTAGAGCTGATATACCAAAGTCAGTGATACCTACAAAGTTCTTTAGAAATACAAAATGAATGTGCCACATGATAAAAAAGGAAAGCTGAGAAAGGAATCAATATAATTTTAATATACCATTAATATTCTTAATTTTATAATATTTCATACACTAAATGGGCTGCTAATATTTTTGTATCTTAGTCATTGAAGAATTGTTGGCAAATGCTTAATGTTTTTAAGAATCAAAAGATTGGAAAATTTAATATGACTTGGCATGTCTTCAGTATTTCTAAAGAAGAAGTTGAGCAGAACTTGGCTTCTCTTTTTCATCAAAGGTTGGGACAGACACCTAGGTTTTAATTTGTTATGGCATCTTTTGAACAACTTGGTAATCATATTTTAAACAATATATATTTTAAACACCGTGGGGATTTGTGTCAGGAAAATGCTGCATATATTGTTTTCCTGTAATTTAATACAGTCAATATTTAACTTTTTAAAAGTTATAGTGATAGATTTGGTTATAAAGGAGCTATGCATTGTAAAAAGTAATTTATTTTTCTCGTGACTATTTGGCACAAAAAAAATCAGAATCTCTTTCTTGAAGATTATAGTATCATTGATTACTCTGAGAAAAGCTAGTTTGACATCTATATATGTTCAGACAAGCCATTTCATAGACTAGATGTGTTCTCATATGCTTTTTCTTATCCTGTAAATTCAAAGAATGGGTTGTAAAATTTCTATTCAGTATCAAAGGATCCTGTCCTAAATTGGTCCTTTTCTATTAATTGAAAAATAATCTTAAAAATACTTATTTTATTTGTCATTTGTTTGGGAACTGATACGTTTCCCTTAATTCAATGATATGAAAGTCCCTTGATGACTTTGTGTCCTAGAATCAAAAGACAAAGCTTCCAAACAATATTAAAGGTGGTAACATAAAGAGTAGTTATTTAATAACAGCTTTCAGCTGCACAAAATACAGGTATGTGTACGCACGGCATTGGATTATCACAACTTTTATAAATTTAATTAATTAGTTTATCTATCAAGTACATCAAATAGGAAACTGGTTGCCCTGGTAACCCAGGCTTGAATCTGCCCCTTGGAGTCTCTGCAAGGGCTCTTAGCCCTATAATTTTTTGTGTCCCAACTGCAAGGGCAAAACAGGGTGTCCTTGTTAGACATTCTTTTTTTGAAAATAAGACTAAACGGAATTTTGAAAAGATGGCGTAATGTGTGAGAAAGGGTAATACATTATTCTAAAGTGTGAGAAAGCGTTAGAAACTATACAGCTATATATTAAAAACCTACAAAGATGTAAAGAATGTATAAAAAGCTAAAAGTCTGTAGGCATCAATTTAATACTAATCTATTTTTCTACAGCCTTTCATTAAACCTAATCAAAATACCAGAATAATATGAGCAAATTAATTGGCATATTACTGGCAATAGTATGTAATTGCTATACGTTCTTTAGAGCTTTTCCTCTTCCTTTTACTTTTCTATTATTTTCATACACCAAGTTTTAATTCAGGATTTTAGAAATTCTATGTGTGATAACATTTAATGCCATCAACATTCCTGAGAATAGAAGTTTTCGTAATGCTATAGTTAATTGCAGTCAGTGTTAGAAAAAGACATTTGAAAATGGGCAAATGCTATTTCATGTCTGTGATTTATTGAGTATACATTTTAACATAAATTTCCTTCATATTTCCTCTTGAACATTTACCACTGACATCTATTCCTCTCATTGTCTTGGTCGTCTGCTTGTAGTTTGCCTTTACTTATCCAAGTTCAGTCTAGTTTAAAACTCCTTTTAAGAATTCTCACTCATAACTTACAATAGTTTTAATATGCTATACACACAACCTACATTGACAACTGGGAGCTAGGAAGAGGCTAAAAAAATGCAAATCTATATTTTGCCATCCACAAGTTCCTCTTTCATTCATGGGCCTGTATGTTTGTTTTTTGTTTAAAGTGATCTCAATTCTAGTTTTAGTTGGCTTAGAATGTTTTCTCTATTAATGCAACTTCTGATAGCTTGTCTCTTTTATAACTGTTAGAAGATTCAAAACTTACACTTAGCACTAATTTTACTGTCAGTCTCCAATGATGCAGTGACTCTGAGAAGTTGAACTAATTACTCCCTAGATCAATTCCCAGCCATGGGGACACACGTTCACAGACCACCTCTGTTAGACACACCTGAACATGCAATGAATGAATATAACAAACAGATTTCTTCCACAGAAAATTTATGACTGTAAATCATATTTGATTATGAGACCCAAATCCAAGATCTGAAAACTGGGTTAACCTTAGTGGAAAAAAAATGAGAAAATAAAATTATTTTTATTTTAATAATTTTAAATATTTTTGTGTTTTAGCCCTATGAATAATTTAGGGTCTGATCATGAATTAGTATACATTTTTCTAATGACTTGGCAAACGGAGGAGTCCAACACATTCTGAGTTTCCTGGAGCAGTGGAGGCTCATGATTTCCCCACCTAAAGGATACAAATGAACTGCTTCAAAAATAACTAACTTCAACAAATAAATGACATGCAGCTGAAGACTGAAGGAGTATTACTGTACGATATTCTAGTATCAGAGAGTGTATATAAAGATTGGGGGTCAAATATGAGAAGACACCTTGAGGCAACTTGGATGTTCTTAGAGGAAGGCTGCATGTCAATCAGATGAAATTGTTAAAATCCAGTGGTATTTTAAATAAATAACAAAGTGGGGAAAATTTGGCAGCTGTAGATGTTCAGATATGTCACTGTTTTCACTGAAGTCTAAGTCAGTGAATATTTATTAGAGGTTACATTTTGAAATATGCCCACATGTAATTTTTCAAAATATCCTCTTGGAACCTGTAGTCCCAGCGGGAAGGTTCTGCACCCAGACAACTTGTTACGAACTGGGAGTTTTACTCACATTTTTGTAGTTAAGCTCGTAGTTTGAAAGTATTTGTATGCTAGCCATGTACTGCTTGTTCCATTTACTCTGGATGGTTTTTGATGTACTTTACACAGACTGTGTTCCAGAAGGTACCAACATGAATCAAGGAAAGTGACTGAAATGAGACAGAGCAGTATCCTTTTACTAAGTTAACTCTTTCTACACTGATCTTTTCTGGATAGAAATGCAGGTGGCAGGGCATGTTGTTGAAGCCAAAGAGAAGTATGGGGGAAATGCATTTGGGCTACAATATGGAAGAAAAGTGCAAAGCAGCAATTTTCCCTAGAGCAAGATTATGTACATGGTGTGCTGCATTTTCAGCCTCAACACAGAAAATTAATTATAGAAAAAACTAACTACCCTCTACAGATTTACTCTTAGAGCAAAAAGTTCTAACACATATTCATGAAATCGAGCAATTGCATTAAAGTAACAAATTAGGGCTGTTATTCTGTGCATTCAAATACTTTGTTAAGTGGAAGTGAACAAGAAAGGTTCATTCCCCTTTGAACACTTCTCCCTTTGTACAGTGCATTGAAAACTTTGTCTTTAATGTCCAGAGAATTTTCTGCAATCAACATCATTTGGATATCTCCTGTTGGAATGTCTTTTGTTCAGTATAAAGGTCTTATACAGCAGTCTCAGAAAAATGAAAGGTACAGTGGGGACCAAGAAAACACCAACAGAACGAAACCAACACCAAAACCAGCGACAAAAACCACCAAACCAGCCAACCAACCAACCTGAAGAAATAATTTTAAATAAAGAAGGAAGCCAGGATATTCCGAATATTTGCCAGAATGTGCTTTTCTTGTTTTGTTCAAGGTACATGGTTTTCACCAGTAGCTATAATACAAGCTGGACTATTACACAGAGAACCTGTGTAATAACTTTCATTTAGAATAGAAAGATTCTTATTCTGCTATTTACCCATACACCATAAATGTAAAATTTTGTAGTCACAATTGTGTTGTATTCATTAAAATTATTTGCAGAGTTGACTCTTGTCTCTGATCTTGGGCATATAAAAATAGAATTAAGGCATATAAAAATAGATACAATGGTATTATATATTCTATTATTAACAGTGCATTTCCATGTCATGTCTTTTACTGCTACTACTGAGTACTTAAATAGAAAATTTTTCAAAAAATGTCATAAATAAATTTCTGTCATTGCATGGAGTTCTTCTTGACAATTCCACACTGATGTTTTTGATGACATTTCTTACTGTTTGTGGCTGATTAATCCAGATATTTCTTCAAGAAAAGCTAAACTCAAATTCCATTTTAAAGCTGTAATTCATATACACACAAAGTAAAAGCAAAAATCCATATACATTACAATGTATGGAACCTGATAACTAAGGAATACAGTCCATTTTTCCTTCAAGACCCTCTTCACCATGCTCATTCGCTCACTTCCTGAACCTCAGAAGATCAGAGAGCAGATCTTCATGGAAGCAATCTGAAGGCATATGCAAGTGAAGGAGGTGATCTGAGACAGCCAGCACAACTTCACTACGGAAAGTCATGTCTGACCAATCTGGTGGCCTTCTATGATAACACAACAATCAACAAGGGAAAACCAGCTGATGCCATTTACTAAGTCTTCTGCAAAACAGTGCCATATGATATTCTTGTCTCCAAATTGGAGAGACATGGATTTGAAGGATGGACTTTTCAGTGGATAAACTGCTGGCTGGATGGACTCATCCAGAGAGCTGCAGCCAACTGCTCTGTATTCAGGTGGAGGCCAGCGACAAGGGGTGTCCCTCAGGTCTCTGTGTTGGGACTGGTACTCTTTAATATCTTTATCAGTGACATAGTGAGATTGAGTGCAGATGACATGAAAGTGGGTGGTGCAGTTGAGAGACCTGAAGGACAGGATGCCATCCAGGGGCATGTGGACAAACATGAGAAGAGGGCCCATGAGAACTTCATGGAGTTCAACAAGTCCAAGTGCAAGGTGCTGCAACTGGATAATGGCAGAGTCTGTATCCTAGACACTGATACAGACTGGGAGAAGGACTCATGGAGAACAGCCCTGCCGAGAAGGACATGGAGATTCTCATGGATGAAAAGCTGGACATGAGCTGACACCATGTGTTCACAGCCTAGAAGGACAGCCACATCCTGGGCTGTATCAAAAGAGGAGTGGCCAGCAGGTCGAGGAAGGTGATTCTTCCTCTCTACTCTGCTCTTGTGTGACTCCACCTGGAGTACTTTGTCCAGCTCTAGGATTCTCAGTGCAAGACAGACGCAGATCTATTAGACTGGGTTCAGAGGAGGGCCATGAAGAGGCTCAGAGGGCTGTAGGTCTTTTGCAATGAAGACAGGCTGAGAGAATTGTGGTTGTTCAGCCTGAAGAAAAGTCTCTGCAGAGAGCTCATTGAGGCCTTGCTATGCTTAAAGGGGTCTTACAAAAAGGAAAGTGACTTTTTACATAGGCAGAGAGTGATAGGACAAGGGGGAATGGTTTTAAACTAAAAGGAGATTAAGATTAGATGCTAGCAAAATGTTCTTTACTGTGAGGGTAGTGAGACACTGCAGCACGTTGCCCAGAGAAGTTGTGAGTTCCCCATCCTTGGAGGTGTGCAAAGCCAGGTTGCATGGGATCTCTGAGCAACCCGGTCAAGTGAAAGGTCTCCCTGTCCATGGCTGGGGGGCTCGGAACTAGACGGTTGTTAAGGTCCCTCCCAACTCAAACCATTCTATGATTCACAGCTGTCTATCCTGTCACAAATCTTAATTTTTGGCCTGACTATTGCTGAGGAAAAACGTCTTTTGAAGTCTACAGTAGTGGATATCCAAGGAAGCCATTTGTCTGTGCTAATTTGGAAATCCTGATGTTTTTCTTTTTACAGCTTTTAAAAATTTTATTTGAAACAGTTCAGCTGGTTCTATGTTAAAAACTGATTGTGAAACAGTGGGTTATGAAGGATTATGTGCTGTGTAAAGAAGTAGGGTCTATAACCTCTCACTTCCGAAACATCTTAATATTCTGCTGCCTTTTTAGAAAAACTGCATATTTTTGAAAAGCGTAGTGTTTTTTCTGCTGCCAATTGGGTCCAATAAACAGGCTTTCCACCTTTTCTTATATGGAGTTTCATATTAGCATATATATGTATTAAATCATTGGGAGATAACTGCATGAAATTCACCATATAATTACCGGAACTCTTGGTACAGGAGGAGCTAAGACATTAGAAAAAAATGGCAATTTGCTGGCAATAATCCAAAACTAACAAGAAATGCTTTTCAGAACTGAACATATAGAGAAGCAAGTAAATATAATGATATTCAGGGAAAATAGATAATGAGTTATTTCTGCAATAAGTTTGTAATTACATATCTGTAGAAAAAGACTACATCTGCCTTTCAAAATCATAGACAGTATAATGTATTTAGTTAAAGGAAGATTTTCCTCTAAGAAGTAGCTGATGTTACTTTGTTCATATTTCTCAGTTAAAAGACTGCAACATGGTATTTTCACTATCATCAACTCTAAAAGTAGAGTTAATTCTTTATTTAGAAGATAGTGAAAATGTTGAAGATTATTGTAGAGTACAGCATTTTATCATACAGGGTTAGCATAATTTTTCTTCATATTTTCTTAAAAAGTATAACAGTAGGTACATATATTGAGTTTTTATATTTAGTGCATTTCATATAAGATGGACTTAAAATCTCTGAGTCAGAATCTCATCTTTTACATAACATCTTTAATGATGTAAATGTGCTTGTATGAAGAAACACTGAATTAGAATAAAAAGCAGAGAGAGTTCATGTTTCTATAGTACTTATTTTCCCTCCATTTGGACAAAGCCAAAATAGAGCTCTCTTTCCTCAAACTGATGTGAGTAGCTACTTCTGAATCCTGTAAGATCAACAGAGAAAGATGCAGAAAGTATAATTTATATTTCAAAGTACCTGTCAATTATTATGACTGACTTAGCTTTTGTGAAACAAAATTTTCTGAGAAAAAAAAACCAACACCTTATTTTGAAAGCCTCTTACATCTTCTATATGATGTGGGATAAAAAATATATAAAATATGGCTCATGTAGGTATTATGTTTATGTCTAGTATTAATACTGAAGACTTGTTAATTTAGTCTATTAAAAAAAAAAATGAACCAAAACCAACCAAACAATTATTCTTCTTCATATGGCTTTGCAGAATAAATTATTCTGTTGTTCTTATGGTTTTAGATGTGAGTCTTGAAGGCAAGATACTGGTTAATATGTTGGTATAACCACTTCTATTTAGAGGTATGTAAGTTCCTCATAGTGTTTCTAGAAAATTTTTGAATCTACAATCTCCGAATGAATACAATACTATGCAATTTATAAGGAGAAGTTTCCATTAAATATTTTTACTACCGAGCAAGAATTTAATGGGTTTTATAAATATCACAATAAAATCATTGTCAATTGTCTCCTGCACATACACCACTTTTGTTCACTTTAAAAATTAATTGATGCATATTTTTTTATGGTAAATGTTATGAACAGTTTAAAAATGCATGAATTTCTCCTTTGTTTTTTAACTCTTAACTTTCTGGAAGGTAGCCAGAAGTATTGTTAACAAACAAAAAAAAAGTATAACATTTAAAAAGTTTTCACGTCTGAAACCTGGGCCTTCTGCCCAGGAGACATTGATTAAAGAAAACATGGCAGTCATTCAAGAATGGAAGTGATGCTTCCTTTAGGTCTACAGAATGTATCATTTCTTAGGAATTGTAAACTGCATGAAATAGGTTTAATAGAAGTTAATTTGTATTACTATTCCATAACCAGGATGTTAATTCGAAAAAGGTTATACTTTTACTTCTGTGAGGTGCCTTTCAAATGAAAAGTTATTTAAAGGCTAAAATCAATTGGCTACAGAGTACCATGTTTTCTGATGGGAATAATAGAGAAAAGATGACTGAAAGTTGTTTTTTCAATGATAGAGATTTTACCTCTGGTTATTATCAGCTCATACATTCATCATTACATACTACTCTTTTTTTTTATTATATTGATTTATTTTATTGCCTAAGACAGTTTGTACTTGTATGAAATTCAGAAAACATTGATTTACTTAAATTATTCAATGCTTTAGTATCTGGCTATTATGTAATTTAACACTTCAGACAAATCAATACACTTTTAAAAACTGCTTTCCTTATTCAGAAGACTTACACATGTACTTTTCTGGACTCATTCCTTTGCTATAGGGTGATGATGTCTCATACATAATCTATTTTAAGAATATAAGGGGTTATATATATATACATATGTATAAAGACATAAACAGTTACAAGTAAAATGAATAATTTAAGCTTGCCTAAAGCAAGCTGTAATGTAGAATAAGCGTTTACATTTACAACATTATTCTCAGACATATCATGATATGGCTATTTTGTTTAACTTGAAAACGTTCCTGGATGTTAAGGTTGTTTATTCCAGCATTTTAAAGACTGGAAATTTTGACTTTTGACAAAGAACAACCTTCAGTTGTCTATGGAAAGTTCTATGGCAGTGGATAAGTCTTGAGCACTAAAGGATTTTTGTAGCTGGGTTACAGATGAGAAGTGTGTGATCAAATATGACCAGTGAAAACATCACCTACAGGTTGGTAACTCCATCATAAAGAAATAAATCTGTGCTGTGTTCTTGCTGAAATGCACAGTCCTGAGACAATGCTTTTGTACACTAAGGGCACTGATCCCTTATTCCATGTACAGAATCATGGTGCCTAAACAAAAGGTATTTTAGAAAACAGAAAGTTTCCCATTGATTAAAAGAGGCATTGATTCACATCAAAAGAATTCATATTTTTAACCAAATGTATACTAGAACAAAGAACCTATTGAACCAGCAGCTTGTACAGCATCATTTCTCTGCAAGAAAATCTTTTTCACCTGCTAAATAGAGCAGTGAGAAGCTGAGGGTTAATCCTGAGAGGATTTATTATTTAAATTATATTTATATTAGGAAATGTATTGACAACAGTTTACAAGCTTTCATATTTGAAGAGAAATTAAGTATTTCATTAGCTCAGTTGGTTAGACCATGGTGCTAATAATGCCAAGGTAGGTGTTACATCCACATATGGGCCATTCACTTAAGAGCTGGATGTGGTGATCCTTGTGGGTCCCTTCCAACTCAGACTATTCTGTGGTCTGTGAACATTACTATNATTATATTGATTTATTTTATTGCCTAAGACAGTTTGTACTTGTATGAAATTCAGAAAACATTGATTTACTTAAATTATTCAATGCTTTAGTATCTGGCTGTTATGTAATTTAACACTTCAGACAAATCAATACACTTTTAAAAACTGCTTTCCTTATTCAGAAGACTTACACATGTACTTTTCTGGACTCATTCCTTTGCTATAGGGTGATGATGTCTCATACATAATCTATTTTAAGAATATAAGGGGTTATATATATATACATATGTATAAAGACATAAACAGTTACAAGTAAAATGAATAATTTAAGCTTGCCTAAAGCAAGCTGTAATGTAGAATAAGCGTTTACATTTACAACATTATTCTCAGACATATCATGATATGGCTATTTTGTTTAACTTGAAAACGTTCCTGGATGTTAAGGTTGTTTATTCCAGCATTTTAAAGACTGGAAATTTTGACTTTTGACAAAGAACAACCTTCAGTTGTCTATGGAAAGTTCTATGGCAGTGGATAAGTCTTGAGCACTAAAGGATTTTTGTAGCTGGGTTACAGATGAGAAGTGTGTGATCAAATATGACCAGTGAAAACATCACCTACAGGTTGGTAACTCCATCATAAAGAAATAAATCTGTGCTGTGTTCTTGCTGAAATGCACAGTCCTGAGACAATGCTTTTGTACACTAAGGGCACTGATCCCTTATTCCATGTACAGAATCATGGTGCCTAAACAAAAGGTATTTTAGAAAACAGAAAGTTTCCCATTGATTAAAAGAGGCATTGATTCACATCAAAAGAATTCATATTTTTAACCAAATGTATACTAGAACAAAGAACCTATTGAACTAGCAGCTTGTACAGTATCATTTCTCTGCAAGAAAATCTTTTTCACCTGCTAAATAGAGCAGTGAGAAGCTGAGGGTTAATCCTGAGAGGATTTATTATTTAAATTATATTTATATTAGGAAATGTATTGACAACAGTTTACAAGCTTTCATATTTGAAGAGAAATTAAGTATTTCATTAGCTCAGTTGGTTAGACCATGGTGCTAATAATGCCAAGGTAGGTGTTACATCCACATATGGGCCATTCACTTAAGAGCTGGATGTGGTGATCCTTGTGGGTCCCTTCCAACTCAGACTATTCTGTGGTCTGTGAACATTACTATTATCTCCTCCACTGCAAAAATCTCCAGGAAAAAACCAAAATCCTATGTTTGAGTTCTTTATTGGCTATTTACTTCTTTAAAATTAGAGTGCATGATGACTGCTTTGATTGGGTAGTTCAGTTTTTCATGGTCATGTTGGACAGCTGATGAATTAGCAGGATATAATCTTTTCTTCTTGTTTAAAGTTCCCTTTTTTTCACCTATTTCAATCGCAAGGAAAAATCTGCTTTGCCTGCCAATTAACAGTTTTACTTCGTCTCATTCCTTTTCTTAACAATGTTAGCTCCCACAGACTTGTTTTGACTCACATTAATGCTCTAGAGCTCTGTCTATATCATCAATAGCAGTATACAAAATTATTTCTAAAGCTTAAAATTGTACATACAATCCATATGCATAATTCATTTCCGCAGAGGTTTAAAGTTCAAGCTTGCTGCATTGCAAGATTCCTTCTGTTTTGCTCCAGGCTCCATGAAACTGTTTTAGATCTCGAAAATAAAAATACTCTGTAGGTAGCAGTATGGATCAGTTTATTCAATAATCTGTCCTACCTGAAAGTGCATAATGTGGCCATTAAGAAACACCTCTAAGAATCTTAAACAACCCCATTTTTAGAGGTCAGGATGCAGTTACATTGAAATAGTATTTCTTTAATTCTGAAGGAGTTTTCTAGGCTTTTCTGCAGTAAAATACATATTTTCTGCAGTAATTGCCATATTACAGATATTTTGTTAGATGTAGAAATAATTTTACTGGAAGGGCTTGTACTTGGGAATTATTCAACTCTCAAGGAGAATCATATCTATTTATCCTGTGAGGTGCTGTAAGGAAGTATTCTATTATTTCAAGTATTAGATTAAAAAAAAGTGACAATTTAATAGGCTTTTACTGTGCAATGAGTGTATACTCAATAACGAGTGAAAGAGGACTCTGCACATGGAAGGTGGGACAGAATATCTTTAAAAGTCCATTTCAACCCCCACCATTCCATGTTTCTATGATCTACCTTCTGGCCACGCAGAAGTTTTGCCTGACTTGGGAGGGCACAGAGAAGAAGGGCCAACTTGAAGTTCCCACTGCCTTCTTGTTCCACTAAAAGATGATCCTGAAATGACTCAAGAATCATGATTAGAAGATCTTCTCTTCCAAACGACAGAAGATGTAAGCTACAAAGTGGGTACATCATAAATTCTGGGAATTATACGCTTATATAAGGAATTGAAATGTATTAATAATAATAATAACCAGTCTAAGATCACACTGCCAGTGTACACACAGTGTGCACACACAGTGCTCCAGAAGAGACACACAGATTGTTTGCAGCTTTGCTGGGAATGTCTTTCAAACAAGCATAGAATATATAATGATATAAGTTAAAATATCTGAAGATGCTCTTAGGGAGTTTTACTGTTTGCTTGCTGAATGAATGCTTTCAGTAGGAGATTCCACACAGGGGGTAATGATGGTCTTGACTGATTAAAACAGAAAAACCCACTGACATGTCATGGTGAGAAAACTATGAAGATATGAGGAAGAAAGTTGAAACTATCATTCAACTCCATAATGGTGTGCCCTCATGTAATATAGATTTCATAACAAGACAGGAACAGAAGGCTCATCCAAAGCATTTAGCAGAGGAGCAGAATAATTACTTGGATTTATAACACTGGGAGACATTGTACTGGGCAATTCAAACAAGGACACTTATTTCCTATTCCTTAAAAATCCTTTCTTTATAACCAGAGAATTCCAGTGGACTGAGCCACCAGCAGCCTGGTTAATTCCATATGTAACAATCAGGACCTAGTACACCTAATTAACAAACAGATGGCAATAGCCCTGTGGGTCTTTAAGTCAGTAAGGGCTTTTGTGCTCCACTGGTTATGTCACAATATCCTTTCTTAAGGGATGCATATGCCAAGACTGTATAATGGCCCAGCAGATGCTTCATCTTGGTTTCATCGAGGCAGAAAGCCTGCCAAGATCCCAAGGTAGTGTCCAGACAGTTATGGAATGAGCTTAATCTTGTTACAGCGGGAGGCAGAGTCTGCCCCAGGAGTGATGAGGAGAATAATTCAGCGTGGAAGCGATTTTGCAATTCAGAGAACAAGTAGGATCGTAGTGGAGTGACCTCTTAAGGTAACACAACACATGACAAACTTCCTAGAGGAAGGCTTGGCACCCTCCACTCTGATGAGCGTGCTGTTGACCTTTCTAGTTTAGTTCTGTCTTGTGGCATCCCAAGACACTTTTTGGGCACAGCAATCTAAAACCAGGTAGGAAGTTTCTGTCCTAAGAAGTGGGCACAAGAATGAGGTAAGTGTCATGCTGCAATGGCAAATATTTAGCCAAACATGCATTAGCGGCATGAACGGTACTTCTGGCTATAGTGAAAATTATTGTTATTATTTAATTTTGGATTTATGGTGTCATTTTATGGCACATTCAGCATACATATTTTTCCAATAAACTTGGTTGGAACTGGGAATGTAAATATTATTCTGTGAAAAACAATGGAAAAAATTATCATATATGTAAAAACCTAGCAGGTTGAGGGCTAGTAGCCTGCCTATTTAGATGACTTCTGTACCATTCTAATATTAAAAAAACTTGGGGATACTAGCTATCAAGTAGCACACTGTAAGAGAACCCCTCTTTGCTGCTTCCACAAAGAAGAAATATCTGCAAGTGTTAATGTCACTTATAATGTCAGCATGAATTCATTCTAAAGAACTGTAGGTATGTCGGTTCCCTTCCATTTGTTCACCAGAGATCCAGCTTATTGGAATGGCTATCCAGTTGCTATAGGACAGGCATTTGCTCTGTAATGATGCCTGCTTAATTGCAGGAGTCCATGGACTCCTGAGAACTGAGTCACGGTCTTGTTTCTAGTCACTCTGTAACTGCAGGAACTTCTAAGGCAATGATTTCTAGCCACAACCACGACCAAAGGTATCTGTAATTATTTAACCCAGTGCAATACCAGGATGGACCAGATTTTGGGGGATTCCCTATAATACAGGTTAGACATAGATTTTCTCGGAGAGGTAGAAAAGCCATTTATTTCTGGTTTTGCCATTCACAGATATAGTTCATGTTTTACAGTCACATTTATTAAATTTTTTGAGTAGTTGCAAGGGGATAGAAATTAAGCCAAAATGTAATTGTTTAAGCAGCTACTTTGCTTTGTGGCAAGCTGAATTAGTCAGGATAGAGAAATCTCTAACTGAAGAAGACTTGTTACTTGTGATGTCCGCTGTGATTTCACTATTACAGAATGGGCAGTAAATAAGGAAGATAAGCAGAGAAGTCTTATCATTTTCTGCCACATCCTAAAGAATCCACTACCTCAGTAGCCTCTTGCCTATGACTGAACAACATCATCTACAGACTACTGAGTTTACTTGATACAAGAACCACCTGCAGAGTCATGAGTGACAAGTATTGTTAATGCCCTAAAGCTCTAGAAACAGAGTGTGTGCCTAGTTCCTTCCTTTGCTATTCAGGGAAAAAATTCCACTGAGTCATGTTAAACATCCTTTCATAGGCATGAAAAATTCTGCCTTGGTTCTCATAATCTTTCTGCTTTAATTTAAATTAATACTGTTGACTGGTTCTCTTCAAGAATCCTACGCAAAATTATGCTTACGAGTCAGCTTTAAAGATCTGAAAATTGCTTAATGTAGCATTTAGGCACAACTGTCTTTAGAATAGTCCTGTAATTGCAGGGGAGGATAAAGTCCATCAGTTCCGTGTACTAGAAGGAATGATCTTCTTCTTTTTTTTGCTTTTTTTCTATTCTACTGATGTATTAATATCAGAAAAGGAGCTAACCTAACCGGTAGTGCTTCAGCAGTCCTGGGGGTGTATCTACACTAGTGCTTTAGCTGAGATCAGTAATTCAGTTATGAAGCAACTGTCCCCACCATCCCACTTACTGTACTTGGTCTCACATTACCTTGCAGCTGCAGTGCACATACACAGAATCCTTCTGGGAAGAAACTGAACAGGAAGACATGTTCCAGGAACATGCCTAATGCTTTTGACAGACAGTCTGTACACAGGACCAGGCTGGCATTACTCTGAAGTGACTGATTCGATTCCATTTTCATTATAACGGCTTTATTGACTTAAATTTCTCCTCTCTGGTATCATAGTCACATGGTAAAATCTGTTGCTTTAGTAACTTTTTGGCATACCTTATTAAATTCTAATGTGTGGAAGCATTGTGCTTTCTTTATTGACTTTTTTCAAATGGAATTCCATGGTGGCAAAACTTAAATCCCTTGCCCAACTGGACAAGTCAAATCTCAGAGTCACCATCAAATGTCACAATTTCCGCATAATCTTTCACTTTGTGTGAAAAATATCCTCAGCTCCCTAAATTGCAGGCTTTTTTGTCTGCCCTTTAGAGTGCCTTAGCACATTAAATTCTATGGAATTTGGCATATAAAAGAGGTACCGTCTCCTCTATATTCTTTTCTATTGCCACCCTGGGTTGCTTTTATTAACTACTTTTGCTTTCATTTGGGGACTTTTAAAACCTTCCATTTTTATATAGTACTAAAAATGTTCTCTGATCAAGTAGGCACCAGAGGACCTAAGATAACATTATTGCAAAGGCAGGGTGACAACACCTTAACACTCTTGAATGGGATGTCAGATATCAAGGATGTCAAATATGCTTGCCAGTGCTGCTTCTGCCTGTGTAGGAAAGAGCATGGCTTCTGTGGTAACTGGGAGGAAGACAAGAACAAGAAAGAGGATTATGCATCCTAGAAATCAAAATATTTTGTTAGGTATTGGACTTTGGCTACGTGATACAGGTCATCTATATGATAAAGACCACTTCTTTGGTTTTATTTCTTCAAAACCAGATTAAATAATATTTCAAATGCTTCAAATGGAGGAGAAATTCACCCACTTGCTGGGTAAATGTCTCTATTATCAGCAGAAAAAAGGTTGCCAGTACCAAAAACTTTTAGATCACTCTGACAGAAACAGAATAGGCAGAGAATAAGCTTTAATCAACAAGAAAGAAATGCTCTTGTGTAGTTATTTCATGAAAAATAACTGTGCTATCAAACATTTCTCAGTAAGGCAAAACTGGAGGTGAGTCAAGATATTCACAGTATGCTGGCTCCTGCCTTTATGGCAATTAAATGCATCATTGAATTCTGTTACAGAAAATTTACAGGAGATATGCCTTGTGCTGTGTCTCCTAACGATTATTTGGGCTTATCAATGAGATAAATAAAAGATCTTCACAATATCCCTACCATAGTGTGTCTGATAGCCTCTAATAGCACAACAATCAAGTGGCTAAAAGAAGCTTCTTACAGCCAGGTTCATTTTCCCTAACAGGAAACAGGGCATATACAAAAGGTTGAAACCAGTACTGACTTACATCTGTCCCCACTTACCTCCAATTCACCCTTCTGTTTCAAAGCTCCCAACTGCCTTGATTTCTGATTGACAGAGCTGAATGCAACCTCTCATTCCAATGTCCTTTTTTAATACTTCCTCTTCTCCTTATGTGTCTTTCTTTCAGGATGAGAAATTATTTTCCCATGCCCTTCCTCTCCAACTCAGCAGATCCAATACTGAATTTAAGCATTCTCTTTGGTTCTTGTATCTGTAGTGTCTGGTACTGGGCTCCAGCAAGTGGCTGTTTTCTCTTTAATTATTTGATTATTATTTTCAAAAGACATGTGATTCAAAGATAATACACCATACTTGGCAACATTTTATTTCCTGTATGTCTCCTTGTTCTCTGCCTCCTCTGATTTAATGCAATACTTAATTATTTTCATAATGACTTGGTCCTAAGAGGGATAGAGAAATGCTCTGATATCGAACTTAAAATACCTTAAAAACACTTCAGTTCAGTATTCTTGCATTGTGAATGTATATAATTCATTGATTTAATTTATAAAGGCATTACTTCAGAATAATCTTATTAGAGATGATCATATTACCAGACAGACTTACATAAGACAATCTCATTAACTGTGCCTCAGGATGTCACTTCAGATATCTCTTTTGTACCCCCGATATAAATTCATTACGTGCTTCAAATTGGCTTAAACTGACAAGTGTTCTGTATGATGTGTGTTAACCATGTTTAGTATATTTGGGTTTATAATTTGTGAATATAGATGTTTCCAGTAAAAATTTAAAGAATTTAAATGCATTTAAAGTAAGGATTTAAAATACTGCAGAACCATATACTGGTATTATTTTCTATCTTGCATAACATATGCACTTCATATCTTCAGATATTTTAGATGTTGTTGCTCAGATTTAGTTTTTCATCCACTTTTTATATGGTTGCATGTATCTAATATAGACTAGCTGAAACTAGCAATAGACAATTCCTGTTGATTTTGAGAGGATTTAAAATTAGTCCTTCTTGTTCTTCATTCTATAAAGAAAGTTATAAACCAAATCAGACCAAAAAAAATGCCAGCAACAAATGATCCTCTGCTTACTGTAGGAGGAACAGATTTCTATTCCAAAATATATGGTGAGGAAAGAACTGTAGTATGTATAACTACGAGCAGTTTCAGAAATGTTATCCTGTAAATTAAAAAAATATTTTTATGTAATTATCAATCCTTTTTATGTACATTGGGTTTTAAATGCAAGAACCCAGCTGTCTATGCCTTCTAGAACAAAGAAGAGTAATATTTGGATTTGAGCTGATAGAAAAAGAAGGTTGATGCAGAACTAGGGAAACATGAAGAATTCATCCACATTCCTTGGCTATGACTTTTTTTTAAGGCCTTAAAAATATTTCCCTCAGCATTCTGTAAACACTAGTGAGCTATGAAGTTAAACTCTTCTGTCAGTTTTTGGCGGCAACTGAATCTTTGGTGCCAACCTTTCTACTTAACTGAACAATCTGGAAAGGTTTATCAAATGGTTATTTCGGTTCCCTAAACTAGCAATCAAATAGATTGGATTCATTCCCCCTTCAAACAGTTGTTCTTCTAACAGAAAAGGGTGGTGTTTTTCATTTTTCTTTTTTCAGCACAAACTAATATACACATCGAGGATGTGCTATTTACTTTTAGTTAATTGCCATAAGATATCAATTTAAAACTTTTTGTAAGAGCAAACTTCTATAAGAGCATACAATATGGTATATTGTCACAACTTTAGGTTATCCCAGATGATTTACACCTCAAAATTTTGTTCAAATTGTACTTCTGACATGTCTGAAAGGAAAACATTATAGAGCAGTGTGAGCCTTGCTTCATAAGAGGAGGACAGTACAAGTATGCAAGAAATTGCATATCTACCGCTAGACTCTTCTGCAGGACTCTGAAGTGAGATCCATGATTTTAGGCGGCCGTATTGAAAGTCTGCATGCAGGCAGTGTTAGAACTGTTCCAGTGACATACAGGCAAGTGCCCACATTATAATGATAACATATAGCTCCACTTCATCTTTATCTCACATAAGACTTCCACTACCACAAGAATGGTTAAAAGTGCTTGAAAAGCTTTCTTGATGAAGAATGGCAGACTGAAGCACTACCACAGCAAGACAGTGATTATAGTGGAAAACAAAGGAAAGAAAAATTGCAGAAATGTTCTAATACCCTGTTTGGAAAGCACAAAGAACAGCTCATTAATTTTGTTTAAGGTTTACATAAGGCAGAACAGAATTCCAAAGCATTGTATTCCATCAGTTCTGGTTGGCTGGGAGACACTGCTGCATTCTGGAAACTGGGCTTGTTTTGCGGTATTTATGTTTGTTATTTTGTCAGTTCTTGGCAGGGCCGAGGTAATGCAACATGATGAAATTCAAAGCTAGCATGCTGGAGTTTATCCAGCCATCGCAGACATGTGTGAGAACAGGGCAGCAGAAACTATCATTGTAAAATATTCTACCCAGTGACGCTGGTACTTGAAATTTATAATATGTAGTCACCAAAACTGACTTTCTTAATTTATTTATTGGTATGATATTATGGAAAATAATTTTACTAAAGGATGACCCAAGTCTTTCTCTTCTTATGAAAGTATTTCAGACAACTGCTATGTTAGTTCCAGCAGCATCATGCTAGGAAAGACACAAGTCAGAGAGACAACTCTCAAGCCATATACATTTGTGTAGCTTCAAACAGCATCCTAAATCTACACTGAATACACAATAGACAAAAAACTCAGTGGTAATTTCAGAAATGAGTGTGATGTAGTACAAAGCTGTTTAACATGCTATTTCTATTTACCTCTAATTTTAGACTGTGTGGATATGCAGTGCAGTCTTATAACCTTGATGCAAGAATGGAAACAGAAAGATCAATACTGGAAGAAAAGACTGTAATATATTACTGAGCTATAGAGAGCTGAGTGAAAGACGATGACCTAAAAGCAGGAATGATTAAACACCGGTGACTGATAGCAGATGAATTCCACAAAAGTAGTGTAGCTCAAATAATCACCTGTGTTTGAGGGAGAAGAGTTTCCCTGTTTTCTTTGAATTAACTGATTTCAAATTGTAAGATTATCTGTACAATGCTAAAAACGTGTCAGAAATAATTTTTTTAGGCAAATCTCTACATTTGGCTGAATACCAAGGTGCAGACAAAGCAACACTGTGTATATGGCAGTCCCCACACACACACAGAAATGCTTTTTTTCCCTCCCGCACGATTATTTGGGAAATGTATGCCCACATTTGAGAGTATATTAGGAACATCTGCCTCTTTATATGTGGGAAAGCATCTTAGCTTGCTCTGTAATTTTATTTTCTGATATACACTAACAATTCGTGGTTTGAGAGAATAAGATGTTTGATTCTGAAGTACGGTTCACTAAAAGCGGCTCAGAATTACATACTCTGTTCTATCATATGATGCTGGAAATTCATCTGAAATATATAAAAAAGTTTGAATATCAAGTTTTATGGTACAGGAAATGACAATTACATTACTTTAGAGAAATAATTATGGCAAACTGACATTTCTATAAAATTCTTGAAATAAGGTTTACAAGAGAAATTCAGCTAGGCTTTAATTATGATACCGTTAATGATGAGTGTTAAATCAAAAAGAATTGAGGTCAGGAAGACAGACTTCTTAGTGAGCTATATTGAGGGAAGTGGCTTTCAGACCTTTTGAGATGATGATTATTAACTCTTGAAGAAAAAATGTCTCTTAACCTGATGAAACAGAAGCAGGAAAACTCCATAGTACCCGAGGTGCTGTGCAGACACATGGTGCAGTGTAAACTGCTCCCTGAAATGTAGCATGTGTGTTGAGAGGACATACCATCAGAACAGGCCACCCAACGAACAAATGGCATGTTTTTGTTGCTCTAGTTTTGGTCAACTCACTAGAGATATTCCTCCTACTGCCCTATGTGTTGAGTCACATGTATTAACACCAGCTTTTTGTGTCGTGACAGAGAATTTGATTCTTTTACATAAAAGAACTGAATTTAGGACTCAGTCCTGTCTTTCATGCTCCCTAACTATGAACACCACTGCTAAAAGAATTTTACACGTTTGGAAAATGGCAGAATTTGCACTGTTGTATTCCACTACTACTTATAGAAAATGGAATTTTCTAGTTCACTAAACTAAAAATATGTCTAAATGAATACATAAATTTATTCAGTAATTTTCTGGGACTGTGTTGTATTATTGTAAAAGCTTGGTGAAATTGTTTGCTTAAGGGTTCTGATGAGATAGTCTTTTGCTACACTTCCTATTTTTTAGCCTAGAGTTATGCAGTAATTACAATATATCAACATCTGAAGAATGGTCTGGGAGCAATTGCAGTTTTCCCTGTGGACTTGATAAAAAATTGAGAATCACTACCCAAAAAACTATATTACCTTTCCTTGCATCTGCAGAGTTTTTCTATCTATCCGAAATGTCAAAAGGAAATATCTTTGAATTTGTTTCTATTGCTTTTAATAATTTAAATCTCAGAAATATTTTTTATAAATAAAACAAAAACTGTAGCAGAGTACTGAAACTTTAATGTCATTGTACAGTGAACTCAGTCTAACATGCTCTGTTTACACTGTTCTGCAGAAATTTTTATCTTACTGTGTTACTTCTTGGGCAGTAGGGCAAACAAGACAAAGAAAGAGTTTCTTCAGAAGCTAGTCTCCTGGCCAGTCTTAAACTTCTTTCCAGGTTTTCTCCAGTTCACTTCTACCTTCCTGTTTATTGTCAGGAGACTCTATGCTTTGTTTTCCTCCGTAGCTTTCAATATGCTATATGAACTGGAATCCTATTTACTTCTGCGTTTGCTACATGTTCAAACTTACAGTCTATCATCTGCCCTCATATGTTCAGAAGTATAACTTTGATCATTCACTCAGCATTTAATTTGATTTAATCATAGTAAAAGTAGGTTCTACAAATCAAAAGCCATATTTCTGCTTTATGTATCAGCAGTGCCATCTTTTTGTTCTCATGGGTGTTTTAGCTGCCTGGATTGGCAAATTTTGTTTGTTCGAAATAGCTTTATTTACTTCTTCACTCTCCCCAGTTTCAATTCTTATTTTCTATCACTAGACTTCAAAATTATTACACACTTTTTACATATTACTGATCAATTGCAATGTTCATTCTTTACCTTCGTAATTCAGTTCTTTTCCTATCAATGGAATTAGAGAAAAAGGAATAGTCACGTCTTGAACTCTCATCAACAAATGCATATCACAACCTCAGATGCGACATTTTGGGAGATGTAAAAATCAGCATTTTCCCCCTGAAATCCGAGCTTGATCCTGGGTCCATAGATTAAAAATAAAATTACAAAAGAATACAATATGAAAATACATCAGAGCAAAGGATATTTTTGGTCTTCTGTATTTTAGTATACTCCAGTAGAGTTTAACGACTCTAAGAATAATGAATTATTTTGCCAGCATCTTGTTCATGGTGGGTTTTTAAATGAATTTTATGGAACACTTAGTGCAGTTACACCTCTGAAACCACATATACGAAACGACATTGAAGCTTCTAAGCTGAATTTTCTTTCTGTATTAATCCCCAAATTTCTAATTTTTATCTGATAATTTTGGTATAAAATACATGAAGTAATGTAGACATTTGTGTTGACTACATATAGAAAAAAAAAAGCAAAAACCCATCCCAAAATACACCTAATTACTCGAAAACACACATTACTGTCTTTGTTAAATCTTTGCCCTTGAATAAGGAATGATTACATATTTTACCTGAAGATTTTTCTGGTTTAGAGCTTTCTATTAATTTATCAAACACATAATCCACTAGCAAAATAAAATATTTCTGCCACTGCTAATGCATTCCAAGAGAAGTAAAATTTCAGATCCAACTGCTGTAGTCAGAGATCTAAAGTTTTCATCTTTTTTGTCTTGTTACTGAACCTTTCAGGCAAAAATTCTCATCTGCACAGGATTGTCCTAAAGCAAGGAAGAGAAAGCTGTGTTGCAGGTGGAATTCTTGCAAGGGAATCTAAAATGATGGAAAAATTCTGCAGATTGTCATCAGCTTATCTGTTCTATAACACATGACTGCAGCTTTAGCTGAGATATATATCTGATAAAGCTGTGGGTTTTGACAATACATTTCTTCCTGTTCTTTGCCACATATTCTTTCTATGATCTTGGCCATTTGTATGGGGTTATCAGATCTCAAGCACTGAAAATGGTGCACTAAATATATATACAGGTGTATGCATTTTTTTGCCCATGCCATAAATTTCTGAATTATACATACTTCCACATAAACAGACACGCTGGCAGTTAGCAAAGTAAAATGAATATTAGCCACACATTCTCAATTCCGTTTTCTCCTGAAGAGGTTGAGTTTTTTAATTTCTGTACACACAAACGTTATATGGAGAAATAAATAAAATTATTTTTAAAGTAGTAATTTGAGCTATGCTAAGGTGTAAGAAATAGGAATATCATTTTGGTGGTTGCTGTAAAACTTACAGGTTTTTTTTTTTTTCATTTTCCTTATTGTATATTTTCTTAGAGAGAAATTGACTTTTTTAGACTGTTTAGGCTTCTATTTGCACTTGCAGTTGAAAATGCTATTTTTTAGTATATATTACTTGGCAGCATGTTAAGCACAGCTCTTTTATTGATTTAATCACTTATTTCTTTCAGTCTGTGATCTTTGTTTACATACAAGTGTTCTAAAATCCAAAGATCACTCTGGAGAGAGAAATAGAATTGGAGGAAAATGCTTGTCAAAAAATAAAAGTTCCCCATTACCAAGACTTCAATATTTTCTTCTGTATTGTTTTTATAATGCTACTTTAATAATTCCCCAAATAGTATTAAAACAGTGTTTGGTTTCGGTTTTTTCTTTATAGTAGTGTAATAAAACCCACACCTTTTAGCAGGGGATTAATCTTAAAAAAATCAATAAATAGAACTTACCTAGATAAATTTACACAGTATATTATTATCATGGTGCTTTTCTCTGTAAATTTTGAAGAAAGCAAGAAAGAAGTTAATTATAACATGCCGTACAAATATTATATTTGAGTTATGCTTTAACACAGTTATGTGGGAACTACATAATAAGAGAGAATGAATTGTTCTTTTGGAGTATATCTGTCTAAAAATCACTATAATGCCTTCTATTTCTGTATTGTATTATAATTACTATTACTTAGGTGACAATGTATTTTTCACTCACATTCCTATTATTATGATTTTAAATGTTTTGCTATTTCTTCATTTCAAAAGCTTTGAAGGTTAGCTCATAACATTCTTGTTTTGATTTCTGTAAACAGCCTATAAATTTCCATCCCCCGTTGAAAATGGGAAGTTTGTTTAAAACACTCTCAATCATCCACAAAATAAACTTTTTTTTCCCTCCCTTGGGATACCTGGTACTCATGATCTTCAGATGTTTCAACAAATGACTGCTTCAGAAGAGATGTAGTTCAAGCGTGATTACTGAACTGTTTGACTGGCAAGAATCAAAGATTAATTCTTTTAGTGGCAACAACATTGTAGAGATAAGCCACTGAAAGCACTTGAACGTAAATATGATTTTCTTGTAGCTCTAGGCAGTAGTTAGGACTGAGTGTAGTCTTTTATGTACATTATAATTATGAATACACAAATACTTGAATCTTCCAAATTTTCCTAAATGACACAAATACGAATAAAAGCAGCACCCCGAAACCCATTCGCAGTCACAGGAGACATTTTAATTAGCAGTCACATCTGCATAAGAACACTGTATTTTGCAAAGATAGCAGCAACCTAAACCATATTATTAAATTTTGAAAAAGATTACAAATCTCAGTAGACCTGTTTAACGATTCAAGAAGTAGTGTGGAATGATACCTCTGGCCTCCTGAGTCTAGTTTGAAAATAGCTAAATCTTCCATAATGATGTCATTAAATATTTAATAGTATAATATTTTGAACATCTTTCCAACATAAATGACATTAAAATTTAACCTGTTTAAACTGTTAAAGGTTATCTGAGAAAATTCTATTAGAATACACTTTTAAAGCCAATTAAAGATACCTTGATATTAAAAGATAGCTTTTGTGAAGAAATAGAATTAATGTAAACAATAAAAAATGAAGATCAAAGTGAACAGATAGATTTTTTATGAAGTATTTCATAAGATTATGAAGTAAAATTATGAATAATTTTTTTATTTTTCAACATGCTACCATTGATCTTCTGTAATCTTGATCAGAATGTAGTTGCTATGCATCCAAATTCTCTATTAAAACAGAGCAAAATCTGTAAAGAGACATCAAGGTGTGAAGAAATATTGCCATTTTAGATAAAGCAAAATTTCATTATATGGAAAAAGCATTTAAAATTTTTCAATAAAATAAAGTTTTAAATATAAAGGATTTCTTTTTTTGTGTTCCGGCAATAAATTATCCTCTTGATTTTGCTTGCTACTAACAGACACTCTAATGAGACTCTGTGACTGCAGCTTTTATCTTATATTCATTTTTTTAATATCAAATATCTTCGCTGCTCCATCAAAGTCCTGATGGCAATAGGCTGTGAGAACGCACACAAGATTTTATTGGGGTAGCACTGCCTTCACTGTCAGCAGAGCAGGCAAAAGGCAGCTCGTTAACAAAGTATCTGCCTTCAGGGTGTTGATGCCTGATTATGATCGCCAGCATCTCCACGTAATGGTTTGGTATTTCACAGAATGGACAGAAAACAATTCGAAGTCACACATCAGCAGTGCAGAAGGAAAAAACATTCAATCACAAGAAGAGGAAGGCAGCATTTCAGCTCGGCATACTGTTCAGACGTTAAAGATCTGCATCAGTTTGCAAAAGTGACCTTCATAGTAAGCTTAAACATTTTATGTTCCATTTTAAGTAAAAAGTCGAAATCTGATGGTGGAACCCCATGTCTTTTTATAGTTTTGTTCTTGGAGGAGAAATAAAAATGCTGGAGACTTAATAAGAAATTATTCTGTTTATGATTTGGAATATGGTAGTATGTGTTGCCAACTTGACTTTTAAGCTGATACTGGTCAATCAAGACAGCACAAAAGCAAACCCATGAGAGATTTCTGTTCAATAAGACTTGTAGTCATTCTTCAGACATTTATGTCTAATTCAATCTAAATAATTACATTGACTTTAGTGGGGTTGTTCGTGCATACAATTGCCAGAACCAAGTTTTATTATTAAATCTATAATGTAACCAAGGATTCATGATATTAGGTATTACATAACAAGCAGAAGGTTATAGTCATCCCTCAGATAGCAAAGCTCTGTATGCTGCATTCACTTTTGTTTGAAATACAAAAAAGGAGAAAAAAAATTTGAAAAGAATCACTGACCATGTATCACTCTGTCTGTAGTACCAAATGACATCCTTTTTAAAGCACATATAAAATAATTCCATTTAATTGGAAAATCAGTCACAACTTTGAATACTGTTGTCTTTAACTTAACGGGAGAGGAAGACCGAAGCAAAGAGCTCATGAGACTTGTTTCTACTAAAAATCATACGGCACAGTTTAAATCCATTCTCTAAGGCTCCTCATGAGAATGGGTCATCACCAGTTTTGAATGGATGTCAGACACTGCGATGGTCATAGCTTCTGAGCCAGTGCTAACACAGGGTTTACAGTTGATTAGTAGGTGGAGACATGAAAAAGCACTGAAAGAATCAGTGTCCATACATGTGGCTATTAAAGGCCATTTTCTCTGAGAGTAACCAGCCCATTAAGAGCTTTGGTCTTAACTAATACAATATTTTGTTTTCCTTTCATATCCTTTAATTTGATGAAATAACAGATATTCCTCAAGTTCCATGGGCATTTTGAACACAGCATTTTGTTTGAATGAAACATGTTTAAGAATCGAGCACTGGCAGAAAATCTTTTGGAAGGTGCATGAGAAATTTGATGGATTTTAAATGGTAAAATGATATGACATTGTCTCCTATTGATAGAACTTCTTCCTATGCCTCTTTCCTTTTATCCTTATATCTGTTTCTGCTAAGAACATGTACCCTTTCCTGAGAGAAACAATAATTCCTTATAGATAATATTCTCTGTTCTACAATTTACTTCTTAAATAGATCACAAAAAAAAAAAAAAAGGAAAAAAAGAAAAAAAGCAGAAAAGATATAACAGATTTTGCTTATGACCACTCTCTAGGTTTTTGGAAGAGGATCATTTCCACACCAAATCAGCTTCCATGTATGTCTTCACGGCAAAAAATCTTTACTTTTCAGTACTTCTCTTCTGATTGACAATGACCTTTCTGCAGCACTTCTCTCAAACCATTTTCCTATTTCTTCATGCGTAGTTTCTCTTCTGTACCCGCTACTCTTCATCATACTTTATCTTATTAACTTCAGACTTTCCAGAAATAAGTGTATTTGAGATAAAATTTGAGAGGTGATGGTGCAGATTCATTAGAGTTCGGAGGAAACAGTACTGTTGAAATTTGGGCTTTCATTTACTCTGCTATGGCCTGCTTCTTCAAAAGTTTTTGTTTGCAATAAGCCCTTCTTATGACAGTCTCTGCCTGATTTGGTGTTTAGCATGAAAGCTTGCCTCTAGCTATATGATTCCTTCCATTTCTCTCTCTCTCTCTTGCCCTTCCTGCCTTTCCTACAGAAATATTTTAATCTGCACGTGTAAATATCTTGACACCTAACTTTTTTACATATATATATTTGGAAGAAGTTTTCCATAATCCAACCAGGTCTTTTTAATTTATTTTTATTTTATTTTTAAATAGAAATTGCTTATATTGTCCCAAGTTAGTATTTACCCTAAACTGAATTCTAAGACAGTGAAAAATCAAATTCTTCCTTCATTAAGTAAACTTCTTTGTATTTATGTCATGTGCTATTAATTATTTATTACTTAACATGTCATATTTTAGTCCACAAGAAACTTAATGAGTTTCACACTAGGATGTCAGCATGGGGTTTGCCTAAGGGAAACTTGGTTATTTGAACAAGACAGAAGACCTATTGATTTAACGCTCAGGACTCCCAACAATTTATCTACAGCATAATACTGAAACATTGTGTGGAGCTCAACATTAAACTGAACACTAATCTTAGAATTAAGCAGCAGGGATAGGGAAAAAGAGCAGGATCTTAATTACCTCATCATTTATGTAGTACAGTGCTTATTCACTTCAGCAGAAGTCATACATAAAGAAATAGACAAATGACATGGTGTTTTAGTTTTCATTTTTCATTGTATGGCTATCTTAAATGTTGAACTAAGCTTTTGTGAAAAACATAGCTTTGACTTAATACTGATGTGTAGGAGAAATTATCTAGGATTTTTTTGCAATGACGTGCCAACTTTGAAAAGAAGTAAAATATCTTAAAGCACAGTTTAGCTTTGGTTCTATTTCATTATTCATAATATTTAAGGCAGGACAGATTTCTCATTTTTCAGAGAGTAGCACAAGTTATATGTTCATATGTATAAGCCTCATGGTCTCAGAATTACTCAATTCTTACTCTTACCCCTCAGATATTCTTACAGCGGCTATTGTACAGGTGTAGAACAGGCATGGCACTAACCAAATCCCAAGTGAGAGTGGTCAGGATCTTTTGCAAACGGGGATGGAACCTGTCTTTATCTTCTCTCCCTGCTTCTGCTCAGTCCTGAGGTTAGAATGATGCAAGTAAGGAGAATGGGGGTTGTAGCTTTAATAACTAATATGTAGGGAGCTTATCATGTCACATTGTGAGGTTACTAGGACAAGACTGTACTTAATTTGGCATTTCAATATAATTTGATTGGCAGATTGCACCTATATTCATTTTGCTTTTTGTTCCTGGATCTTGGAGAAAAAGAACACACAGATGTAATCACAGATACTGGTTTCTTCTCACAAAAAACTCAGCCTCAACTATTTGCTCTTTATGAACGGAACTCTACACATGCACAAATGTTTTATTAAATCATTGATTAAAACATGCTGCTTTTAGCAACTGCTACTTCACACTGCCACTTGTTAATTCATAAATTGGTTCATTGAGTCTAGTACAATGGAACCACAGTGGTCATATATTTCTTGAAAGAACAGAATGATGCACACCATCAATCTCAAGACTTCATCTCCTCTTTCTGTTGTAATTCAGTGCCCACCAAGCTTCTGTAAAAAAATGATTCAGACCTTTTTCATAGATCTGGGCACTATCATTAGCATCACAGGCAGTAAATTACACAGTCTTCTATCAGATTGACAAATGGAGGTTCTGCTAAAGCATCTGGCATGCTTCTATGAAAAAGGAGCTGCTTTTTTTCAGATGGAAAAGCCTTTCAAAAAAGTCTATCCATCATAGCTGAGCTCATTGCATCTTGAGTTCCCAGGTATTAGATACTTGCTCTTTTCACTTTTTTTTTATATTGACTACTGCTCCTAGACCCAGTAATTTTGATTTTTATATCTTTTGAACACATGTATTTGTATATGCTCCTACAGAGTGAATTTTTTGAGTAGAGGACATGGCATTAAGGAATAAAATATATTTATTCTCCTTTAAAGGATTTTTGATGTAGATATACAATTTCGTGTGGACAGCTACCACAGAATATGACTTAGTGTTGTTGCTTTCCTCTATCAGTGATCAACGAGTTCAGCCAGTGTGGCCTTAAAATCCTAGCATGAAGAGGAGATAACAACCATGAGGACACTATTTTGTGCAAACTTATATTTGTTTTTTAAATATTTCAGCACTACTGAATTTTATCAGCATATCCCTTTATGTGTTTTGTTTCTTTTGTTCTTCTTAGAATGTAATAAGACCTCATATTTCTAACTTTCTACGTAAAAATACGCAACCTCTGGTATTGAAAACCTCTACTGTATAACTACAAAATTTACCTTCCTTCATGCGTTTCACAAAGAACCCAATCTGATAATTCTGTAGCTGCTAGAAAAGAAAAATTATTTCACATCACAAGATCATCCAAGCCTAAGAAGAAGACAAGGAAAATTTGTTTCTTCTAAACCATGACTCCAAGCATGGACTTCAAGTAAAAGCTTCTAAACCTGAGACACACACAGGTGTTGGTGCTTCAGCTGCCTTGAAGATCCAGAGAGACGTAGATCTAAAAGAGGAAACAATCTAACTAAAATTTTAAAAGTCACAAGGAAGACAGACACATTGGATCTAACATGATAGAACTGCCTAAGGCTTGGATTTTCATTTACTAGATTAGTATGCGTTAATGAATACAACACGTTGGCTATTCCATACACTTTTAATGTGCTATTTGTGAGATATTACAAAATAGCTTCTTTCTTAGCTAATATGACATCTCTCAGAGCAGCAGAAGACAGTCTGTTGATGTATTTCAGAATTCATCCATTCGAGTACACATCCTTGTGCTTCCTAACTTCCCAAAAGCAATTATAACTAAAAGTGCTATGAAATTACGTTGAGGTAATCATTAAAAAAATTACCTCAGCCGGACGTTCCTGCATTTTCTTTACATTCGATTAGTAGCACCGTTTGGGATATCCTGTCAAAGGTTACTCAGGAATGGACGTTACTGGAGGAGGTTAGGAATGACATTTCATCTCTGTATATGAGCTGAGTGATAGCTGCCATGACAGTGCAGCGATGTATGCACAAGGTATCTTCAAAACGTAGTTTTACATTGCCTAGAACTACCAAATTCCTCTGGGTTTATGCCCACTCAAAAAAGCCTGTCAGGAGTTAGATGAGAGCTAGTAGCTTTCCTCAGGGGCACATTCGCAGGAGAAGTAACTCTAAAAATGAGACTAAGGGCATTAGGAAGCTGTAGAGTCCAAAGTATGGAATTCTAAATACACAGATGAATTCTTCACAGTAAGTTTTGTATTTTGTGCTAAGTATGTTTCACTGGCTGAAAAACTTTGGGTAGTTCTATGCTACCACACTGTTACAAATAATAACAACACATGAAATTGCCAGTGATTGTACACAGTAGGTGACAGTACAGATTGAACATTTACCACAGAATAGAAAAATACTTCTTTTGTTTCCATTTTGAGTATAGAAAATGTAGCCAAGACTTCTGTAAGAAGGAAATGCAAGGATTAATGGGCAATTCTAAAACCAGTACACACGGTCTCCTCCTTGTGTAATGCAGAATGGTTATAGAGCTCTATTTCTTGTGAAACAGATATTTTCATGGGGATTCTTGCAACCAACACTCATTATTTTGGCAATGCAAAGACCACCTGGTTCCAAAAGCCTTTTGAACCACTGCCTCTCTGCCATAGCATTCACTGTTTTTTTCTCTACATGTGATACTTAAACATTCTTTGAATTGTTTTAAGGCAAAATCTCTTTTAAAAAATTAAAATAAAATTCACACTTCCCAATATATATCTTCTAAACAATGTATAATTTCATATGCTGAGCCACAAAAGGGGGTGAAATATTGTTTCAGTGTGGAGAAAACATTTTTTTACCTTCCATTTCTGCAATACTGTACTGTATTCTCTTTAGTCACAGAGTACATAGGTCTTAAAATAGATTAGCTATGGGATACAACAATTTCATGTACACCTGTGTTGTGAATTTTACTACCAGTTGGATTTTTTTTCGTATGAGAGAATAATAAGTAAAAACAGTCATTGGGTCAAATAGAAAGTGAGAAATTTCACAGGTGTGCAGCTATATATGCTTGGGAAAAAAGGTTCAAAATATGGATAGGTGTGAGTATGGCACAGTACAGAACTGGAATCTCGAAGTTTATGCAGCATCCTTGCTGAGACAAGAATGCAGCAGAGATATGGGCCTCAGTTATGACAGAAAAAAAGTGCCTACGAAAGACAGAAAATTCTCGGGAGTTTTCTGAAATTCAGAAAGTCAAAAAATTAACAAAATCCAGGCCTTGAAAAAAAAGGATCTCTCTGGAATGATACAAGTTTAAATGCTTTTTCCTGTTTTGTCTTTCAAATTTTTTTCCAAATTATCTTTTGAAACACATGGAATATTCTAGGTTATATTTATATATCACCTGATTTCTTCAGGTGTAAAATCCTCTCAGGCTTTCTTTATAATGTTCCATACACAGGAAAGTTGTTATGGCTTTGACTCCTTTCTTTGCCACAGAGACTGGTATCTATGTCGAAGTTTATCACGTGTCTGTCTTATTTGCAAATTAGTACTGAACAGCAGGTACACTTCCTTTGTTTGCTTGGAGCATGGTTGCCATTTATGTGCATCTAACATTAAAACTTACCATAGAGAAAGTTTTCAGACTGTTGCCTTAATAGTTATGAAGTCTGGGTAGATTGAAAATTTAATACTTGAATAATTCTCAAGAAATATCTTTACGTATCTAGAAAGACACCACAGTATTGGCAATAATATCTTGACCAAGAAGAAAAGGTCAAAACTGCTTCTTGGATAGGTTAGGACTAAGGATCCTGGAGTGTGGTGTTTGCATTTGAGTAAACGACTAGAAACCATTACACAAAGATATATAAACATATATATATATATATATATATATATACATATATGAAAACAACATGTATAATATGAAAACAACAAAACTGACATTGACTTCCCCGGTATGGTCTTCAGCTTAAGATTATCTTTATGATTTTTAAATGTAAGCAGATCAAGGATTCTTAAGCTTAGGGGGTTTTTTGTTTGGTTCTTGTTTTTTTTCCTCTCTCTCGCTCTCTCTCTCTCTCTTTTTTTTTTTTTTTTTTTT
>VZRR01005860.1:1148960-1237699 GCA_013398015.1 Oreocharis arfaki | reverse complement strand
TTAAAAAATTAAAATAAAATTCACACTTCCCAATATATATCTTCTAAACAATGTATAATTTCATATGCTGAGCCACAAAAGGGGGTGAAATATTGTTTCAGTGTGGAGAAAACATTTTTTTACCTTCCATTTCTGCAACACTGTACTGTATTCTCTTTAGTCACAGAGTACATAGGTCTTAAAATAGATTAGCTATGGGATACAACAATTTCATGTACACCTGTGTTGTGAATTTTACTACCAGTTGGATTTTTTTTCGTATGAGAGAATAATAAGTAAAAACAGTCATTGGGTCAAATAGAAAGTGAGAAATTTCACAGGTGTGCAGCTATATGTGCTTGGGAAAAAAGGTTCAAAATATGGATAGGTGTGAGTATGGCACAGTACAGAACTGGAATCTCGAAGTTTATGCAGCATCCTTGCTGAGACAAGAATGCAGCAGAGATATGGGCCTCAGTTATGACAGAAAAAAAGTGCCTACGAAAGACAGAAAATTCTCGGGAGTTTTCTGAAATTCAGAAAGTCAAAAAATTAACAAAATCCAGGCCTTGAAAAAAAAGGATCTCTCTGGAATGATACAAGTTTAAATGCTTTTTCCTGTTTTGTCTTTCAAATTTTTTTCCAAATTATCTTTTGAAACACATGGAATATTCTAGGTTATATTTATATATCACCTGATTTCTTCAGGTGTAAAATCCTCTCAGGCTTTCTTTATAATGTTCCATACACAGGAAAGTTGTTATGGCTTTGACTCCTTTCTTTGCCACAGAGACTGGTATCTATGTCGAAGTTTATCACGTGTCTGTCTTATTTGCAAATTAGTACTGAACAGCAGGTACACTTCCTTTGTTTGCTTGGAGCATGGTTGCCATTTATGTGCATCTAACATTAAAACTTACCATAGAGAAAGTTTTCAGACTGTTGCCTTAATAGTTATGAAGTCTGGGTAGATTGAAAATTTAATACTTGAATAATTCTCAAGAAATATCTTTACGTATCTAGAAAGACACCACAGTATTGGCAATAATATCTTGACCAAGAAGAAAAGGTCAAAACTGCTTCTTGGATAGGTTAGGACTAAGGATCCTGGAGTGTGGTGTTTGCATTTGAGTAAACGACTAGAAACCATTACACAAAGATATATAAACATATATATATATATATATATATATATACNTCTGGCTTTGGTCTGGGTAACTGATTTTTTGATTTTTTGCTTCTTTTTCCTTACTGGCAATTGCATGCAAATAGTTTTCAGGAAAGTAATTAAGAGAGATCTCCATTGCTATGGTGTGGCATTCTGAAAGTTGAATGTCGGAACATTTTCCAAACATTATTATTGTGTATTACCCTGGAGGGGTGTAGAATGCAACATGGTAACTCTCACCTTAGAGGCATGGATTAATGTAAGGTAAATGTTACTGCTAATATAAGGCATGTGAGAAATGTAAAGAGCCTGAATACTAAAGGAATCTACAAAAATAAGTTGTTGGTACACTTTAGGCTTTTTAAAATAATCTTGCTTCTGTAATTATAAGACATAAATTAGGCAGCATCAGTTTATTTCTAATGCATTTTATGATTTCTTTTTCACTCTTTTAACCTTTATTCAATAAATGCCTTTCCCTTTTTATCTATCTCTGTGTCCTTGTATGAATATGCACATATTCAGCAACACTAATGTATGGGTGTTTTTACAAAAAGGAAAATGTATGTTTCCCAAGTACATAGTAGTATGGAAACACTCTTGCACGATTTTCTCCTCCTGGAAATTAATTCCCTAGTTGCAATAAATTCTGAAAACATGGTAGGAAAAACAATACAGTAGTTCATTATGTTTATTTTCTTCTCCCAAAAGCACATTTTTAACTTACATTGTGTTGCTTTTGGAATACTCAGCTACCTTAAGAAAACATAAAACACTCAGTAGCCTTTAGAAAAAAGTGACAAAATCATCTTGTGATTTGAAATTACGGCATTTAAATCATTGCTAAATCAAAGATTTGATCTCTTCCTGCCTCTAATGTCATCCTGATAGTCAGAGGAAAGTGAAACTCTACTGATAAATTCATTTATCTATTAAAAATAGATGAGATGTCTACTAAAATATCATGCAATAGAGTTAACTTTAAAATGTTTTTAGTCTAAATAAATACAGTGTCTCACTGAAGAAAAGAGGAAGAAAACAACTGGAAATATTTCCAAGGAAATGAAGAACCAGATTTTGCAAAGAAAGAAATAGTCTAATATTAGCATCCAGCAAGAATTTTAAATTATAATACTTGATTCTTTGAAGTTCAGCACTGCATCAGCTGACTCTCAGTTATCCATTCTCCAAAAAGGAATTTCTACACCCGGGTTAGTTTTCCAAATATACTGGACCATTCCTGCAGAGAGCTGTGAGTCCCCACAATGCAATTCATATTCAGAACCATTGCATTAAATGTCTAAAATATCTTATCTGGACACATGAACAAGTGTTAGGTAGAGGAGGCTTTCAGTTTCATTCGCCTGAGGCTGACTTTTATTGCCTTTCAAGACCTTGAAGAAGTGGTTTGATTAGTTCAGCATTCACACAGCTTCTTGGGGTTTGATGTATAACTATTCCTTCCACAGGAAAGCAGAAAGTTTCCTTTTTCTTTTAAAAATTTTGAGGGACGGCAGTGTAATTTACAGCTTTGCAGAATGAGCTGGTGCTAGGCCATTCTCACACGCACTTCAGCGCTCTTCTTTGCGTTAGGATGTTAAATAAGGTCTGTCATTTCCTAGAACACCTAACGATTAGACTTCAGGTAATTTTCCTCTCAAAGCTGTGCCACTGTGCAGAAATAATTTAAGGCTCATCAGACCATAACTTTCTAGCTCAGCGAGTAGAGCACTTACCTGAGGGAAGGATAGACTCGGATTTGAATTTCTCCCCCAAGCCAGTTGTGCAGTTTTTCATCAAATAAGCATTCAATAAAAGACTGAAATGCATTTGTTCAAAGGATGAAAAGCTAAGACTCTTACAATGAGGCCAACAGCCTCCCTGGCAGACTAAGGCAGGTTACCTGAGGTCCATGTTGCTAAGCAGCTGAAGGCATTCCAGCTGGGGAGGTGGCAGCCGTTGGTCTGTACTATCTAAAGTTAAGGAAAAAAATGGATTTCAATTTTCTTCTACCAGGTCAAATTCTCCAGCTAGAATTCTTTTTCAAATAAAGAACACGGCATCCTTATAGTTCCTCCTAGTTTGTTTTTTTTAATACAGTGTATTGGGTTTTCATGCCCAGGTTTAGGTAGCAGGGGGGCTACAAATGTGGTTTTTGTGAGAAGCTGGTGGAAGCTTCCTCCATGTCCAGCAGAGCCAACACCAACTGGCTCCAAACTGGTGTGCCACTGGCCAAGCCTGGGCCCATCATAAATGGTGGTAACACCTCTGGGATAATATATTTAAGAAGAAGATTTTAAAAAAAGTTATGTGCAGATGTAATTGCAGTCAGAAAGACCAGGGTGAGAATATGTGGGAAGAACAACTCTGCGGACACAAAGGTAAGTAAGGAAGGAGGGGCAGGAGGTGCTTCAGGCGCTAGAACTGGTATATCCCTGCAGCCCGTGGTGCTGACAGTGGTGAAGCAGTTTTTGTCCTGCAGCCCATGGAGTTCCATGTGGATGCAGAGATCCACCTGTAGCCAGTGGCCAGGGCAGGTGGATGCCTGAGAGGAGGCTGTGACCCTATGGGAGGCCCATGGAGAGAGAAGATCATGCTGGAGCAGGTGACCCTGGACTCTTGACCCTGTAGGGGATGGACACTACAGAAGCCTGTCCTTGAAGGACTCTCTGTTTGTAGACAACTGTTGCTAGTGGAACAGAGTCAGGTTGGAGAAGTTCATGAAGAACTGTCTCACAGGGAAGGAGCAGGGCATAGACTGCTCTCCCTGAGCAGCAGCAGAAGCCATGGGTGATGAACTGACTGTAGCCCACATTCCCTGTATCCCCACACTGCTGGTGAGTAGGAGGTAGAGCTAAGAAGGAGGGAGCAGTGGGGTGAAGGTGTTTCTAAGGTCTTATTTTACTTCACATTATCCTGCTCTGATTTTGTTAGCAGTAAATTTTGTCAATACCTCTAATTCAAGTCTGTTTTGTCTATGACAGCACTTGGGGAGTGATCTCTCCCAGTCCTTATCTTAACGTATAAACCCTTTCCTATATTTTCTCTCCCCCGTCCAATTGTGGAGGGGTGTGATAGAGAGGCTTTGGTGGGTCAGCCAGCATCAACCCACCACAAACAAATATCTTTGCCTGCATATTTTATCCAGAGCTCAGTGGTTTTCAGATGCAGCTGTTCTTAGACCAGGTTAACTACTCAGACTTCCAGAAGGAAAGAAAGAAAGAAGACTGCCTACTTAGAAAATAACAGTTTTCCACAAATTGTGCTATTCAGATAGGGAAAGAATCATCGCATGCTGTCCTTGAGAAAGTGCTGATGGATAAATCTTGAAACTACAGAACTTGTGGGCTTTTAGACCATAAAGTTTTTCTATTTAAGTACTCTTGACATACTTCTTTCTGCTGGTCTTGGGCTACATACCTAATTCCCTTTGAGTTCAGCAATATTCAAGGGCACTTAAACGAGCAAGAATTTGTCAAAACCACACACATGTTTCTTGTAATTCAATGATGACAGTGTAGCTCCTTCTTAATATCAGTGTGGTAATCAGTAGCAGCGTTATGCTGGGATTTCTTTATAAATAATTTTGTTATTTATATCTAGATAGGTAATATGACTGCAATTAGGCATAGTTGAAGAATCCTATTTTTCACTTGTACTCTTCAATAATTATAGCTGCACACATCTCATATCTACAGGATGCAATGGCTTCATTCCAAGCTATGCTTGAGTTTCCCTGCAGGACAATAGATGAAGTGAACAAGCAATGCCTAAAGGCATTAACATGGAATTCAGGACAGGCTAAAGATGCTCTCCAAAAGCAGTAAAGTAACCTTAGATACCACTATCTACAGAAAGCTTCTACTAAACCTATTTTCATACATTTTCATAAATCTTATCATCAGCTCTACGGTCTGACCCTTCTCAGAAAATTTGACAAGCTGTCACTTACACACAATATTTATGAGACAAAAAATTTCTTGCTTGATGATCTAATATCATTGGGCTTGGAAAAAAAAGAGATAGGGGAAAGAAAAATCTGAAAATGAGAAATTTTTTCATTCTGCATTGAGTTAGAAAAATTATTTCTTTCTCCATGATAAAGAAAGATAGGTCCTATGCACATTACTATCCCAGACATAAATAAATGAAAGGCAAAAATTCTGCAACTGATGTAATTGCATAGCTTTATTACTACAAATGTTTAGATAAGTCCCACTATTTCTTTTCCTTTTAGCTGTAACCATCAATAAAAAGTGGTTACCATGCCTATGGAATTTAGTCCTTAATGCAATAGGCAAAAATTCCCTATTACCTCCATAGTGTATGTTAACTGGTCTGTTTTGAAATAAGCATGCCTTATTAGGAGAAAAATATTTTTTAAAGCTGCATTAGGCTGAAATTAAAATGTACCCCTCATGTACCTTTAGTGTCTGTATACGAAAGAATCATACATAAATTATTTTTTTAGCTTTTTGAGCTGTAAGTGGCAACTATTGTCAATATTAGACTCTGTTCACATGACTTAGGACCACTACCCACACTGTGTAGTGATAAATGTGACTGTCTAACCCTAGCTGGACAACAGGTGCGCAGTGTTATCATGTGCACATTGGCTATTAAACCCTCGGTTCAAGGGAATATGAGAGATCCAAATATTTGCTTAGGCATCTAGATTTAAAGGGAAGGCAGTCACAGAGAAGTAAGCTGCCTGCTATCACTACTTATCTTCCATTGTTGTAAAGGGATGATGGCAATTATTAAGTGAAGGAAAAGGGAGTATTGTTAGAATGGCTTTTGCTATTTCTTTGGGTTTAAGATCTCATCTTGCGAAGAAGTGATAACACTTCATGAAAAAAACCTATGATTTTGTAATACTTATTATAATATCCCTCTGGCAGACTTTATTGCTGCTGGCACTGATTCAAATAGGAGCAGTCTGGCCTTACCATTTCTTTGCTCCTGTCCTAACAATTTGTTCCTGTTGCTTTTCAAGATATTGCAGCACAAAATTCACAAAATCTGCACCGCTACTCACATATCCTTTAAAGCTGGATCTACTGTTCAGACCGAAGTGACAGAGAGAGCTACGTACTTTGAATCTTAATGTAATAAAGTTAATAAAGTCAGTTCTATTATTTCAAGACATAAGTAGTGATGTAGAAGGTCACTGTACACACAAAGTTCCTCTTTGGTAGCTGAATATGGAGGAGTACTAATAAGAACTGGGATTGCTGTGTCTCACCACTGCTCTTACATTCCACCTGAGGGACATTATGTCAAGGAATTCAGCCAAGATAAGATTTTGTGTGCATGCACTGTGTATGCAGTGGCAAAAATTAAAAATTCATTCAAATATCCAATATTGAAAGAAGCAATAAAACAGCTAATGTTGAAAAGGAAAACACAATGCTGTACAATGAACAATACTCTGGCAGCTCACTCTAGTGACCATATTACCTATGTAATTCTGCCAAGGTCAGTGAGAGCTTGAGCTATGTGCTGCATAAATACTGGAAATGTAAGTCAAACTTTCTCCTGGGTCAGCTGCTATCATTCTTATGCTGCTTCTTGAATTCTATCTGTGAATGAGCATTCCTACTGTGCAGTGCTTTCCCCTTCTGCTGAATCTGTGGGTCAGTTTCAGCTTGTACTTTGTGTCACAGCACGGAGATCAGTCCGCATTTCTTCCTCCATAATAAAGCAAAACCAAGAAAACCCCAAACCTTGCTGTGCTTGGGAATGTGAAGTTGATAATGAAAATACAGTGCACATTTTGTACTGTGGTAATTCAGAACAAGTTTATGATTGTGGCTTCTTCTGATCAAGCTGGGGAAAAGATCACCATCCCTTTCATTTTCCTATACCAGACCTATTTTTTTCCTACTGAGGGTGTGCAAGTTTACTGGTCTGTAGCCTAGCGTCCATTTATTGTCTCTCTGGATACAAAAGTATGCTTGGGATTTTTTCGGAAGGTTTGACAAATGGAAAAAATGGCTGCCTTCAGCACTTGGCATCTAAGAAAACAAGATAGTGATTCTCTTCCTGAACTCTATCAATATTTGGTGGCAGGGTCTTGTGCTTTCATCTGACTTCTGGGTAATGATTTCTATCTGCCAGTTGCTTAAAGAGGGAAGAGAGACTTCTTCAGCCTACAGAAACATCTCATTTTCTCCCTTTTTTCTTTCCTATATGACTGAGAATTAGAAAACATTGGCATCTATGAATCTGTAGTCTCTCTGGTACGCAGTTATGAGTGAAATATCTTGGGAAGCTACTGCAAATTCAAAGTGGTCGCCACATTTTGGGGTGTGTGTATGGTCAGTGTGAAACAACAGTAGCGATCTGCTAATAAATAGGAGGTATCTTACAGAAATACATCGGAGTGGCCTTCAGACACACATATCCCAGCATTTTTTGGGTAGATGTGGGAGCTGCCTTTGCTGATGCTGATGTTTTGCAGAACCAATTGAGAAATAATGGCCTGCTGGAAAAGTTACATTAACACTTTTTTTTAGTCGCCTGCATCAGCACTGGCACAGAGAAAGGCTGTCAGGCAAGGAGCTCTTAAAAAAAAAAAATCCTAGCAGCATTAACATTTGCACAGGTGAAATATGAAATGTAAAAATAAACACTAAAAAAGCACTCTCAAGTACCAGCTTCTCCATTTAAAGGTCAAATGTGAAGAATATACACAAGTTTTCCAGAATTCCATTTTCAAGGGTTTTTTTTCATCGTATTATAATCTCTAAAGACATCAGCAGTTCACTGAATATCACCAAGGTCATTTGCTCAGTTCAATTAATATTTGTTAATATTCCCCTACTATCCTTTTATCACTCAATGCTGTTATCATAGATATTGAGATACTTGATAGAAAGGTCGTTTGATTTTGAAATTATGGCATATTTTAGTATACTGAGTGTTCCCATGAATCAAATAATTAATGTGGTCTGTAAGCTTAATGTGAATGCAAACTGCAGCGTCCTGGCTTGTTTCTAATCAGCATTAGAGATGTGCCAAACTGTCAACAGCTCATGAGCAATATGAACACTACAGTTCTTCACACCCCTTTGAGTTCGTATCAATCATTTGAAAATAACATTTTTTTTCAGGATGAGCTGTCACTATCAATTTGAATAGTAGCTGTTCGACTGGAATTTGTCCAATTTTTGAGCAAGCCATTTGGTACATTATGTCATGAAGCAAACAACTTGCAAAAGCAGATTCTTTTCATGATGCTTGTAGGACAGAAATGCATGTTTAAGCATTTCAAGCTTCCTTTGCCAGGTGAGACTCAGCTTTAGTCTGTAAAATCCAGAGATTATTTAAAGAAGACACTTCTGAGACTTTATTCAGTGTATTATGATGCACAAAATTTTAATTTTTTTTTTCACTACTTAATATTTTGATAGAATTAACAGGGTAATAATAAAATAAGAACTCTCTGAAAAGGTATATATTTCTTTATCTTGTGCAACACATAGTCTGTATATTATTTTAAAAATCAGTTTGCCAGATTCTTATATTACTCCCCATGAATGAAAAAAAAAACCCAAAAAATCATTACTGCTCATCGAACTTCTATATTTTACATATATTTTATATTTGAGGAAATTTGATATATTTTATTAAATTTAGTGCAAAATGGGACCTTTTTCTGCTCTTTGCTTAATGTCATGGGCCTTTTCCTCTTTTAATTTCCCTGTCTCCAATACATGGTAACAGTTACTGTCAGTAAAACAATGTGGGAAGAATCAAAATACTTATCCTTGAAGCATGTCAGGACAGACCATTTAATACCTCTCCAAGAGACATATCAACAAAAAATATTAAACTGATGAATTTTCTTGCAAAAATTACAATGCTTGTTTTTTCTGTGTCTTAGAAAACAAGCTTCTGAATTTTTCTACCAAAATGTTTTCATGACTTCTGTGGCATTTCTGACAGACCACAGAAACAAACCATAAGCATCACACTTTTTTTCCTTCTTTATCTGCAGTGAAACAGGGATTTGGACAACATAAGAAAGCTTTTGAGGCTTTATATCCACACTCATTTCATTTTTTTTTCCAGCTAACTAATCTAAGAGGCCTGAAGAACCTTGAAAATACTTTAAGGACATGAAAATATAAGTGTTTTTTCCCTGGATACCTCATGAATATGCAAACTAACTTCTAATTTATTGATTTGATCTTTTTTGTTACCAAATCTATTTTATAAAAATTGGAAGAAAAATCAGCAGTAAGAATTATAGCTCTATCTATTATCCCTTTTTGAAAAGGAAAGGAAAAGGAAAGGAAAAAAAAAAAGAAAATAAAAGGTACCCATTTGACTACTAAAACTTCAATGAACTACAGAACCTGATAGTGTATTTTTTGATAATATGAATTTATGAGAATTGTGTTGTACCTGGGCACCATCTTTTAATAAACAATCTAGGGCTTCATTATGCAATACTTGTGAATTCCAATCTCTGATTCACCCAAAGAGAATAGATGCAGAGTGAAGCACAGAATCAGAACTGAGGTTTAATTTTTATTGTCTGTATACTAAAATTTAATTTTCAAGTTATATTGACCATATGTCAAGGCTTACTGGGCACTTATGCTTCTCTTTGAGTACAACATAAAAAAGAATATCCAAGAAATTATCCCACTAGAAACTACTCACAAGAAAAACTATGATACACCAAGAGCTATTGAATAACCCCTATTGTAAGAGTATTTCACCAAGCCTTTATCCAGTTTTATCTGGTTTTGAAAGCGGGAGCATCAAAAGAAATGTAGAAAACAAGGTCTGTGATAAAGCATGCTAATTAATCAGATTTTCAAAAATAAGGATTATTAAGCGTGTGCATAATAAAGTTCATTTTCTCCTCTCAGCTCTGTCCTCTTTGCTTGTGAAATTGTCTTAATTTATTCATGTCAATCTATTATTGATTTAATAGAATTAGGTTATTTTTTCAGTAAATATTACAGTGATTTCTGAGTGTGACACCTTAAGGCAAAAACCCCTTGCATTCCAGCTATTAGATATGATTTGTACATCATCAATTATTGATTTACTGTTCCATCTAGATAGTGTAATAGTTGATTTGAAATCTAGCAACCATTATGAAATTTATTACTATCAAGAGAATACAATAAGTAATAGGAAACAGCTTAGTCAAATAAAAGAAATACACTGCACTTCTTCACTAAATGAAAATTCCTGTAACTGCTCTTAGGTCAACAGTGAGTCATGCAATGCAGCAAGGTCACACAAGATAGCATCACGCCAAACAGCTGAATGGATATGCAAATACTATAAACCAACAAAATGTCTGTGCTGTAGGGTCTGAATTTAAACATGATGTGAAATTATGGGAAACTCGGCAAAAACGTGACAAAAAAAATGTTAGCTATTTAAAATACTCTGAAACAAAGAGCATGTTGGAAAATGCAGCAGGACAGTTTAAGATGATATTCTCAGCCCTGTAAGCTCTCAAAAAGGAAAAAATTAGTGCTTGCTCTATTGACAGCTGGTGGCAAAACCATTCAAATTCTCCACTGCTAGTCTGCATCTTTGTTTCAAACAGTTCTGGGGATTTTGTTGTGCCCTTCAGGTACTGGCAGCCTCTCAGAAGAGATACAAATAGGAAAATCCTAGGGCCACATAAGTTTTTCAGGGGATGCCTTCCAGCATTTGAAAATGTGGAATTACCATGACCCAGGTTCTGTCCTGGTTCTTTCTTGTGGAAAAACACTTATGTGCTAGTCATACAGTACTGTGTGGGGAAACTGTGACAGTCTTGACATGTTGTTTCACTTCTGCCTTTTGTATTTTTGATGATGAAGCTAAATAACACTTTATTTTGCGAAATTCAGTATTGCAATGAATTACTTGCTACAAATACTAATATTAGTCTGACTATATAGGCACTCTGCATGCAGAATTCCTTCTGAAATAATAGAAATAATTGTTCAGAATTGCATTTGAGTGGAGTGTCTAAGACTTTCACAGTGCCTCAGTAAGTCAGCCTGGATTTTTACTGGGAGTAAAGCCTGGTTGACCAGACTCTGTAAGGGTATTTTGTTATTTCATACAATTTATCATTGTATGAGGGATTTACAAGGCTGCTAATTAGAGGTATTTTAAAACAGCTAAAATTCTTTAACATCTCACTGTTTTTTTCAAGGTTAAAAAGATATCTTTGTAAGGTACCACACACTAGATATAAAGACTCCAAAAACCAACAACTCCAAAAAACCTCAAAAGCACTCTTTAGATTCTCTCTGTAACATAACCAATCCTTTGTCTGCTATTTTAAGATCATTTATGAAATTGAACTTTAACTCACTGAGAGTAACTGCATTTTTATAAATACCTTAGTCTGTGATCAACTGGAAAGGATCACTGTGAATTTTAGAGGACTCCTCTTGGCCAAAGGATCTCTTCATGCCATGGCAATTAACTCTCTTAAAGATGCTCTTAGAGCATCTTCACACCACTATGATTAAACCTGAAAGAGGTGTAGTTCTAATCTTAGAATAAGGAAATAAACTGATGACATTAGGAGAAGAATTTATTAGTAAAAGAGGATGTGGCACTAACATAACTTCTATAGCTTTATAGCAACAGAACAGTTAAAAATTCTGGTAGATTGGTACTATTAGGACACATCATGCTAGGGTGCATTATTCATGTTTTGTTATACCCCTGAAATGTAAGAAATTTTTGTCAAAAATAGGAACTAACCTTCTCCTAATGGTAATCAACAGCCCCCACACCCTAATTTTTGTGAGACCCTGCCTCAAGGACCAAAAGTTTATAGATGTAGGTTGCAATAACTAGATTCCAGGAAGTTTTTGGTATTTCAGTGCAGATATGGGTTATGTTGATTACAATAGTTTAGTATTACCAAGTGCAGCAGTGTAATAAGGCTTTTAAACATTGTAACATATAACAATTCCCTCTTTTTCTTTCACACACTATTGAAAGCAAAGTCTGCTTACTTTCTGTCTTTTAATTCTTGTAATGCTGGCTTTCAACTTTCTTCACTTGAGGATTTTTAAAATTATTATTAGTATTTATTGTTGTGATAGGGGTTTTTTGTTGTTTTTTAAAAGATTACTCATGTTCTTAACTCATTGACATATAATTCTACATATATGCGCTACTTTACATAATTACAGGAGATATGGTTTGGCCTATTCTTGTCAGTCATGCAGTTTTACTGTCTCTGCCAACATTTCTGAACAGGTCATCCCTGCTCTAGATGTGCCATGCCAACACTTTCCAAAATGCTTCAAAGATGTGTCCAGTTGTTCTCTCTGTGGCTGATCTGCTGATACCTAGTAGTCTTCTTTTCTAAACTTTAACCTGTTGTTTTTCAGATGCACTTGCCCGTTTGATCTAGCCTGGCCATTTTTTTTTCCATTTGACTTGGTATTTTCTATTTGTTCACCTGTGGCATTGCATCTGGAGATGCAGTGCTGAAAGCCCAGACTTGAGCCTCAGATGATAACACACAAGTCCAGCTACAAGTCCATGGCCCTGAAAGTTAATAGATACCAGAGATGAAAACTTCCAGTCAGGGATTTCTCATATTAATCGAAGAATTCCTGGCAGCTATCTTTGCTGGAGAAAGATCAAGTACCCAGTAACAACTGATGGAAAATCTTCGCTGCTTTTGCTTAAAGTGATATGAAAAAATTTGCTTCATTTATTAATGGAATTTAAAAAAACATTATATATATATAAATAATAATAATAAAAGAAAGATAAATCTTTCTGTTGCAAGACAGCTGATGAACACCCTGGAGGTGTTTAGTAACTTCCTGAAAGGTGATATACACAGAATGCTTTGAGAACTTGACATGAGTTGGAGAGTTACACTTTAGTAAAAGCAGCCCATTTATTAAAAATTGTTTTATGCTCAGAAACTGCAATTTCCACAAATGCAATAAATATTCATAACTCCACATTAAAACAAAAAATAAATACACAATGTCAGTTCCTTGCCCATGTTCACTGTTATCTCTTGTTTTTGTGCAGTTTATATTTCATAATAAGTTCCTGATACGCTGCAGGGTTACCAACACCGTCTTTAATGTAACATTTCTCTTTGAAGGACTGAAACCAAGTGGTATCTCCAGGGCATCATAAATCTTAGTTTTCACTTGGAATATAGAAACCATAAAAAGTATGAAACAATATTTAAGCTTCAGAGTAGACTAATTTTCAATATAAAATGGGATTGTTATGACAGTAAATAAATGAGTAGATGAGAGTAAAGATTCTCCAATTTACAAAATCTTGCCAGAAAGAGAAAACAGGTAACCCTGGAAACCCAGGGATATTACACGATAGAGCAGTGTCCAGAAAACTGAAATGAACCACCAGGATTTATTAATCTTTTTGAAGTGCATGTCCATACAAGTGTAAAGTGCCTGTGTTCAAACAGTCTACTTAAAAGTCTAATGAAGAATATAAATAACATCTATTATGTGTCATACCAGTGTGTGATACGATTTTCACAGATCAGAGGTAATTTTGCTAAAAATATAAAATATCTATCAGACAGTTTTTAAGAATTAGGTAGTTTTAGACTGTGTTCACTAATTGCAGACACCATGGTGATAAATTTAAGGCAATAAAGCACAGCAGGAGTCTTCTGAGACACAATATTTTCTGTAAGGCCTTTGAACAACTTCACTAGTTTAGAAGCTCTTGGAAAGTCAAGAAAAATACAGGAAAACAGATCTTCGAATTGCTCAGGTCCCCGAAGTTCTGTCATGTTCTTTTTCAGAGACCCTCTAGGGTTTCCAGCAGACAACAAAAGCGGACATCAAAGGGTAGGCTAGAAAAATCATCTTTTTGATAAGATAAGAAATATGTTTATATTTGTTTAAAGCATTAGTATATGACTTAGCAGTGGGAAAACTTCTAATAATGGTGTGTAAAAAAGCATGTATGTGATAGGGATGGTGTAGGCTTTTGTGAATCACTATGACAAAACCACCATATCTGTCCTCATTTTGTACTGCTGGAGATTGCTTTCTTAATTTGTCTACCACTGTAAAACAAATGAAACCATGAAGAACTAAGGTGGTTTTATTTAGGTTAACCATCTTTGGGTTTAAAGGCTCATTGATAAAGTAGCATGAGCAAGTCAAATTTTCAAGCCTGCCCAAAGATAATTGGAAGCCCTTGGCCAGCATTACTTCAATTATTTTCTTTCTACTACAGTGAATTATTTATTTGGATTGAGAAAAGCATTGGGAGTTCTGAGGGCTTCCTGTAAATTGTCTTCAGGCCACATGGAAAGCTAGTATTGATTCTAAATTCTAAATACTGTGAAGAGGAGAAATTCAAAGATTTTCCTTTACAATGAAAATTAAAGTGGAAAAATTCAGTTTGTTTCAAAGGAAAAATTGCCACTGAAGTAATATAGGAAGATATTCTTCAGTGCCACTTCAGTGGCAAGTTTTCTTTTTTGCAATGAACTAAAGCAACAAAACCAAAAGCAGTGAACAACTACAATGGCATCATACGTGAACCAATAAAAACTAGAAATTGCTCAGCTGGACTGAATGTTGGTTATCATTTTAGATGTAACAACATTTTTAAGGCTACAGTTCTAAAATCAAACATATTTATTAGTCTGTATTAAGGGTCTCAACTACAGGTTAGAAAGGAAAAAAAAACCCAATCCAATCAACGAAAGAGCCAACAGAGTGAATAAAGTAAAGAATGCTAAGGAAACAGTAACAGATTTTGAGGAGCTATTTCGTACTCAAATGACTCAATTTGGGTTGGAATGTTATCCATATGATCTGCAGGGTGTCTGTGAGAAACAGAGCAACAGCTGAATAGGAAATGGCATCTGTGGCTTAGGGAAAGACTTGGCAAGAAAAACAAACAAACAAACAAAAAGGTTAAAAAAAGTTAAATGGCTATAAAATTTCAGTCTTATGTGAAGCATAGGGATAGTCTAATTTCTTAATTTTATTTTCTGCTTTTAAGTAAAGACTGCTAGATAGAAAGAGATTAGAACTGCTGTTTCCACTGAAAAGTAAGATCCTAACATATTTTCTGCACTTTATAAGGTTTATTTTATGCCTGGTAAAGTACACCAGTAAGGAATACAGTTCTGTGGCTTGAAAACACAGATAAACGTAAATATACACATTGTAGACTGTGGCACCACATCATTGTGGATGTGTAGAAGAATGGTGATAAAGAAGATCAAGCTAAATCAGATAAATTGAAGCGTATATAAAGGAGGAATGTAGAAATCATTATTCCTGACTCAATTGTTAAAATCAGTGCCATGTAGGTAATTCTAAGCTGACACAAGATCGTCTGAGAAGAACACAGTCCTTTTCAAATATCCTGAAAATCTGACCTGAGAACCAACCACCCAACCAAACAACAACAAAAGCCAAGAAACAAAAAATTCTAGTAAGCGCCTGCATTGCTTTGGCACGGCCTGGTTTTAGGTAGCGGGGGGGGAACAAAGATGGTTCCTGTAGGAATGCTGCTGGAAGCTTCCACCATGTCCGGCAGAGCCAATGGCTGATGGCTCTGAAGATGGACATGCTGCTGGCCAAACCTGGGCCAATGAGAGAGGTTGGTGATACCTCTGTGATGGCATATTTAAGAAGAAAATCAAAACAAAGTCACAGAGTTTTGGCTTCTAGTCAGAGAAGTGGAGGAGGTGAGAACATGTGAGGGAAAACACCATGGAGACACCAGGGTCAGTGAGGAAGGAGGAGGAGGAGGTGCTCCAGGCGCCGGAGCCAAGATTCCTCTGCAGGCCGTGGTGCAGCCCATGGTGAAGCAGCTGTGCCCCTGCCGCCCATGGCCCCACGGGGAATGCAGAGATCCACCTGCAGCCCGGGGGGGAGGTGCCCGTGCCGGAGCGGGTGGATGCCTGGAGGGGGCTGTGATCCAGTGGGAGACCCTTGCTTCCAGGCTGGAGCAGCCTGTCCTTGGAGGACTGCACCCCATGGAAAGAGAAAGCCCCGCCGCAGCAGTTTTGGGAGGGCTGTGTGCCCGTGGGAGGGGCTCACGCTGCAGCAGGTGCGGTTTGGCTGCTGCTCGGGAGAGTGGAGCCATGCCGGGAAGTTCATGGAGAACTGTCTCCTGTGGGAGGGACGCCACGGCCTCACAGGGAAGGACTCTTTTCCCGGAGCAGTGGAAGGAAATCTCGATGATGGACTGACCAAACCCCCATGCCCTGTCTCCCCGCACTGTCGGTGGGAAGGAGGGAGGGGCTGTGGGGGGGAAGGTGTTCTAAGGGCTTATTTTACTTCTCATTATCCTCCTCTGATTCTATTAGTAATAAATTCACTTTGCAACTTAAGTTGAGCCTGTTTCACCCTTGAAGTGTTTCTCCCAGTCCTTACCTCACTCACAAACCGCTCATTAATTTTTTTTTCCTTTTCCCTCCTCTGCCCGGCTGTGGCAGGGGAGAGTGAGCAAGCGGCTCTCGTGGGTGCCTGGCATTGAGCCAGTGTCAAATCACGACAACATCCCAGTGCTAGCAAAAGTTTAAAGCTGGTCATAAATCAATGGCTGGGAAATTATATTCTCTCATTTCTTTGGAGTTCAGCAATTTTGACCACGGAGGGTAGATAGCTGTCTTTACCCATTGCAGCAGCAGCGCACTGAACAGGATGTGAGGAGACCACAGATTTGTTACAGAGGCCAGGCAGAAGTGAATTGCAATAGCAGCAGTATGATATAATGAAAGCTCACACAAAATCCTATGTGTGGTATATGTCTTACCTAAATTCAGCCTGATACTTAGGATGGGGAAGGGAGAGAGTGCTCGTTCAATCCTCATATCAGAGATGTCTATATTGCCATTTTATTTCAATCTCTGGAGAGACCTATTGCCTTACAATAACTAGAGCGATTGTACAGACTAAGAAGGTAGTGTTTTTCACTGGGATTCACAATGCACTCAGGTTTTCACCAATAAAAAAGGTCTGAATTCTTAAAATATTATTTAGTTGGCTGCAGTATTATATAAAAATATAAACATTAAGAGATACACAAAAGCAAAGTGATTAAGGTATTAAGAGATAGCAGCACAGACACCTGACTGTGTCTATTGAAGGCATAAATGAATACAGTTTTTTTACCCTTATCTTTCTTTTGATGACATGCTAATATCAGAAGAGCAATATATATGATTAAACAGCAAGTGCACATCTGCATTAATGGTGACTGTGAAAACTTGGGCAGAACCCAAAAAGAAAGGCTAATTGTATGATAAATGCAATACTCCTACGAAACAAAAGGACTAAAAAACAAAGCTATAGTGTCAATAAGTTGACGTAATGCTGACCAATGCTGAGAAATTGCTGTTTTAACCCCAACCAGCGTCTGAGCACCAGGCAGCCACTTGCTCCCCTCTGGTGCAATGCCGGAGAGAATCAGAAATGTGAGAAAACTTGTGGTATGAGATAGAGGTAGAGCAAAATCACACATATAGGCAGAGCAAAACAGAATTCATTGAGCCCTTCTCATCAGCAGGAAGGTGTTTAGCCATTCCCAGGAAAGCCAGGCTCCATCACAAATAACGGTTATTAGGGAGGGCAAACACCATTGCTACAGACATTCCCCCCTCCACCTTCCTTGTCTCAGTTTTGCATGATGAGCATGGTGCCATATGGTATGGGATACACTTTGGTCAGTGGGGTCAGCTGGCCTGGCTATGTCCCTTCCCAATTCCTGTTGAGCCCCAGCCTCATCGCTGGTGGGGTGGGGTGAGGAGTAGAAAAGTCCTTGACACCATATAAACACTGATCAGTAATAATAAAAACATCCCTGAGCTGCTGACACTATTTCCAGCACAAATCCAGAACACTGCCTCATACTAACTACTGTGAAGAAAATTAGCTCTACCCCAGCCCAAACCAGTACACAGATGTAGAGTCTAAGCGGTTAGAGAAATGCTATTTGTAGACATGTGAAATATGTCACACATGACAAGTTTCTTATCAACACAGAAACAAGAGCACTTAATGAGACAAGCAGTATCCTGACAATGACATGTCAGTAAACACATAATTAATTCATGATCATCAATTACAGATTTTAACAAAAAAATTACTTTACTCTTCAAGTAGGAGCAATAGTGAACCTAAAATTTCTAACTGACAGAAAACACAGAGAATAATGACAGGAAGTAAAACTTTCCTCGGTTCAGTGAGAGTGTTCGATGCCTGAAATCATGTTATTTGGTCCACACATAACATAGTATAGGAAGCTCCCAGTTCCCTGTTTGTTGGTATGACAATCAGTTAAGAAGGCTGGGAAAGAATAGCCTGTGCAGATAGCAATGGTTTAACTGTATGTGATGAATGACTGTGGAAAAATATTAGTGATGGCATAAAAAACTGAGCAGGAAAAACAAAAAGAATCCAGTTAATTTAATTCATTAAGTCTGTAGGAAAAAATAATTAAAAAAAAAAAGCTGTAGGCTTCTAGCAGCTCCATTATCATCTGATCATACACGAAAGTTATGTATTCACGTTGCTGGAAAAATTGAGAGAAAAGCTGGTGGTTGCAACATAAGCAGAGCAAATCTGTATGACTCCTACAAAAAGAATTTGAAGTTTTGTAGGAAAAAAATACATAAGACTTGTATATACAATTTTTCTTTCTTCCAGACTTTGGTTTCCAAACAAAAGTTAAATGTTAATGGTGAGCATAATAGGAAATCCCATCACTTGTGGTTTTGGGGGATTTTAAAGTTATTTTTCCATGTGCATTTTTTTCCCATATTTAAATTTTATGTTTGTATTATTCACCATTTTCCCATGAAAGTGTAAAGACTGCAGTATATTTCTTTGGCGTCTTGACCACAACTATAGTTATGTTATTTTGATACTTATGCTGATACTCTGTCAGTGTCATAAGGAAGCCTTAGGTAATGAAGTATCTATATTATCTTTATTTTTAAAGCGAATAAGGGAACCAACGAATCGGAGAAGGTAATTTGCTTGAAGTTAATACAGGAAGTTTAGGAATTGATTCAATTTGACTCTGAATCTTTCAAAATGCAAATCAAATTATGATGTTTAACAGTAGTAAAAGATAACTATATAGGGTGTTTGTAAAGGACCAAAGCAAAAAAAAATTCTGCTTCATGAACATTTGAATAAATTAATACAGCAGGGAGCTCACATATAATCTGTATGCATAAGTATCTTCATATGTGTAATCTATCAAAAATTTTAAATAACAAAATGCATTAATAAGATTCATGAGTGCTCATTGACAATTTGCAACCACACTCAGAGGCCAAATTCAAAGGATACGTTGTTTTCAATGAATAATTCAATGTATTCTCATTGTAAGCTCTTTAAATGAAATTTTATATTATGAATTGATTACTGCTTTGCAGCAAATTTTATTTCATTTCTTGTTTTTAACTGCCTGTAAATTCAAATTAATCAGTTTCATTTTGCAAAGCAATCGGAAAGCCAAAAGGAAATAAGAAGCTCCTAATTGTCACTAGCTCCTTATGAGAAAAAGATTTTTTAACCAGTCTTTAATAAAATTTATTCTACTGGGACAAGCATTTACTCATTTAGTGTTTCAGTTAAAAAAAAAAAAAAGAAAAAAAAAAAGAAAAAAAGAGAAGCTCCTTCATATTATTGCTTGTACATGAAATAAGCCTGACCTGCTGAGTTCTTTGATTAAAGTTTTATAGTTTGTTTGGTTTTGATTTTCAGTTTTTACTTTCTAATTTATGGAATAGTTCCGTAAATTGTATTCTGTAACTGCTATGTACATAATAATAAAATTAGAATTATTAGTTTTCAAATGGAAGTAAGAAATCTGAAAACTCCAGCTCTAATACAGAGAAATTGCAGAATTTAATTTACAAGACTGTATCTTATTTATTCTGAACTCATCCTTCTGCTCTTTTTTACTATCATGTTCCGTACTTTCCTGATAAGTCACCATAATTTTGCTGAGTTCATTTGAAGAAAAGAAGATCCAAAACAAATTTTACATTATTTTTTCATTCTCTACTGCTCTTGTAAAATTCTGCAGTCACAGTAATATTATTACATTTTCATAACACATTAAACAACTCACTGCAATGTTTTTCTTGAAATAGATATGGTAGGCGTTCAAGTGTTTTTTCTGGTTTTATTTAGGTGAGACTTGGTTTGAAACCAGATCCTCCAGCTGGAACACTCCTCAGAGTCTCAACCCATGATATGTGGGGTGGCAGCTACCTCCATCCCTAATCAAAAGTACAGTAACATATGCCATCTCTGGTCAGAAAACAGTTTAAAGGCACTGTTTGCTGCTCTAGTTGACTTCTTAATTAGATGGCCAAGTGTTTTCTGGAGTGGAGGAGGTACTAAAGAAAGGCCAATTATCTTGTCACTATGCATGCAACTTTATAGACATTCCCCAGTGTGAGTCACGCTGCAGGGCAGAAAACATGAATTAGAATAAGCTAAACTGTAAAAGTGCAAAATGGGAGACATAGCTTCTACTTTAAAAGGGAGATGCTCAAAGGTTAAAACCAATGAGTGAATACTGAAAAAAGCATATGGGGAGTAAGAAAACAAAACTGCAATGAGAAAAAAGAAATTGTGACCTTAGCAATTAAAACAACGTATTGTCAGTACTGGAAATCACGGATCAGATGACTAGAACTGCAAAACTGAAAACAAATGCTTAGAATTGAATTACAGATAACAACAACAGCACCAAAAAAATTGGTAAGATTGTTTCAAATAAAGTTTCAATAAGACTAAGTCACCCTTAACCGTCAGAGAGACTAATAGATGTGCATAGGCCTTAAAAATAAAAAAAGGAAACTAGGAAAGGCAGAGCCAGAGGCAAGTGTCTAGAAGATATTATGCCACTAAGTTACATCCCTGAAAAGTTTTATACAATCAGACAAGAGTAGCAGACCAAGCAAGCTCTAAATCAGGTAATTTGAAACAATTTTTCCTGAAACTCACAGATTAAGCACCAATATCCCACTTGGAGGAAAATATATGAAGAAAACAGAAGCTCATCCAGCTGTTTTGCAGTATGCAAAGCAAGATCTGTTCAGATTGGTTCAGAATGTTGTTCAGTTGTTCAAAATGAAGGGATGTTAGTGTTAGGAAAGTGATCTGTAAGAATAAATGCTAGCCAGCTTTAGCATGAAAAAAGTTTGATTACATGCCTTAAGTGTTTTGTCAGTGCTAGTGTATAAGATGTGCCTGCAATGCAGGCAAGTTTTCTGTTTCAGGAGAAAAGGAGACAGCTGCAGGTAGAAGCATCAATAAAATATTTTGAGCAACATATAGAAAACAGGAGTTGTGATGAAGAGTTTTTAAAAGTCACGGCCATGTCTACAATAAAAAGCAGACTTTTGGGACTTGTAAATAAGGCGTCCATTCTCAGTGAAGCCATTAATGGAAACCAGCTAGTGCACCAGAAAAGCCATTTAGGAGAACTAGGAACACATTTTAAGGGACCTAGAAGAGTTTTAGCAGGCAGAGGGAGCAATCGACATCAGCACAACAGAGAAGATATAAGCTCAGGAAAATGACATAGCAGAACAGAAGATGTGGACTCTGCCCTAGGCACCTCCACTAGCTTTGGCAGGATGAAATGTGATAAAGGCACTAAAATGAATGAGGCAGGTCTTTAATCCTGATATGATTCTTTTGCACTGCTGTAAAAGGATCAAAATTCAATCCAAAAGGACTGGAAAAGCAATGTCTGCTGGAGCAGTCTCTGGTGGCATTTTCAATGGGCTGCACACTACCCATGTGTGTAGTGTGTGTGTCTGAAACACCAGATTCTCAGTCGATTCTCAAGAACCAATGATTAAAGATTTCTAAAACTACAGCAGCTTCAGAGGTTCTCCTGCTTTGTGCAGGAGTCGCAGACCCTTTGGTAGCTTGGGGCCTCTAGAAAGTTCTTTTATTTGTGCTGAACTACGTTTGCCCCTTTCAACCTTCTGGTCCTTTGCTGAATGTAACTCAATCATGCTCGAAGATTGTTACCTGTAATTATTGGTGATCATGAGATTTCCAATGACATTGCAGAGCAGCACCTGGGTAAAGTGGGGAAAAAAAAATTGAATGGTTTAAGATAAGTTTCCTAAGGCCATATATATTCATTTATTTGAGATATATTCATTCAGTGAACAAAGAATAATTTTAAAATGAAAACAAAAAAACCCCAAGTGGTTGACATACATCTCAGCATTTCGGTAATCTTTTAAATCTTTATCTGGATATCTAACTGCTCTCTTTCACTAGATATTATTAATAATGTCTGTTTCATAAAGTGTATTTCTTCTGTCTTGTAGACTGCCTTTTGCGTTTGTGGGTATGGGATCTCACCAAGCAGCCAAGAAACTATGAAATACTCGCTGTGTTTTTGTTGATTCAGCTTATTCTGCAGTCAGGATTATGTTACCTCACGCAATTCTTAAATGCTAAAGAGGCTGCAGTAGCTATAATTCTACCTCTTCTGAAGGACAGCAGAAAAGTGGAGCTGAATTCAACTGTGATGAGATAGATACTGTCGGATCGGCTCATGCGCTGGGCTGAATTTGTGTTACAGTTGAGGATTATCTAATAGTGAAACAACAGTCTACTTACATTTCTAATCCTTAAGAAATAGCATTTAGGAATTGAAAAAGGATGAGAAAATATGTTTGACCTTAAGCCTATTGATATATCAAATTATGAAAAGAGTTTATTTATATCCAACACAGATTTGCTTTCATGCATTCATCATGCAAAAATACCAAAAGTTATAAGGTGAGAAAAATAGTGTTTAATTTGAACAATAACAGAACATTTTCACAGAAACTACAGTGTTTTCATTTTAAAATACTTTTGCAGTTTCTTTTCTAAGTTCTGTGTATATTTATGGAAAAACTGATGAGAAAAAATGCAGATTTTTTTAAATAAACAAAATTAATCAATTAATTCACATCTGGAAATATTCACAAATAAGAATCTAATCCTCCCTGATGTTTTTCATGGAAGTTTAATTTATTTTAATTATACTGGATTGAAATACATTGAAATATAGCAAAGGATAAGATGGCCGCATGTTTTTATTTCTTCCTTGTTTCCATTACTTCAGTATGTCATCCATGCTATTAGATGCTCACCATTGCTAGTAACTTGCTGAAGGGTGAAGATTTATCCCACGTTGTCCTGGAGACAATCTTGTACATGTTTATGATGGTTTAATATATTTAACACATAAATAGTTACATGTTAACAGTTAAATGGCCAAATATGAAGACCTGACCAATAGAACTCACTGCAGAGCAATATGTTTGGATTTGGAATGTGAGTTCTTATCTGCCTAGGTCTTTTTCCCCGGACAAGGAGCATCTCTTAAATGTGAAATTTGCCTAGAGACCCTACAGAACAGAAAATAACAATTAAGCATATGGAAAAAATCTGGGAGAGGGGAGTGCTTGTGGAAGTGAAATGGCACAATAAGATTATAGGACATGGAGACACTTGAGAAATGGAGTGTATATTAGACCTTCAAGACAGCCAAAACAAGCTGTGATGGCCAAGCTGTGCCATATAGTTATAGAAACAGAATAAATTCAGAAAGAAAAAGAAGACAGAGCAACAGAGTAATATATTTTAAACAGGAGAGAAACAGAATTTTAAAAAGATGGTAAAGAGGATTTTGAGATTCACATTAATAAGCAAAAAGAAGTGAAAATAGTTTCAGATCTAAAAGAGGGGTGCTACTAACAATGTAGCTGCAGATGGCCTTACATATGACAGCTCCTTTACAAGATCCATTTTCACTGAATTGCCTGACAGCCATCTATCACTGAATCAGACTTAGGTGACAGGAATTGAATAGATTTTCAGAACAAATTTAATTCTTTCAGAAAACCACAGGGTTGAAGCTGCTCTATATAAATTGGTCACTCATAGCTGCTGATAACTTACACTCCCTTTAAACCTGTAACAATTACGGACCTCTCTAGTGGACACCGTGTGTGTCCTTTGATGATTACAACACAGCTTGGCACAATATTTCTGTGGAAAGCCATGAAAGTTATCTTAATGTCTTAGGTGACAACCAAATAGAAGTGAGCCAATTAATGTGTAGCCCTTTGTGTTTAACTTCCACAGAGATCTCGTAACTAAAAATAATCATTTCTGCCATGAGATGAACAGGCCAACTGCTGACCATTCTACATGCATTGACAATACAATTCCACCACTGGATGGTGATATGAATCTGCTGTGACACAGTGTGCCTGGTCTTTTGGATTGTATCTGCAATTCAGCTTTGCCCTCAGCCTTCTGTTGACTGGCTGCCTTGAGGCTGAGTACAGCAAAAAACGTAAGACAGTTTGATAGTCCTGCCATGAGCATCAAGACATTGCTTCAGAGGTGACAAGTTTTCCTGTTCCTCTTTTGAAAGCTCCTTGAAGGCTCTCTTGCTATACCATAACCACATACATGAGACTGACATCCGTTTTTGGACAAAGTAGGTGACGGAGGACAGCTGTTCTCAAAGACTGAAAAGAAACAGGCAAGTGAATATCCTATATAAAAGATGAGGTATTTTCCTTGGGAGTGATAAAAGGGCAGTTGTTATGGGGTTTAATGCCAAAACACAAACTGTTCAGGATGCGCTATGAGCAGCTTTGGGACACTCTGCAGATAAAGCAGTATAAATGGCATGGAGCATTTTAGCCTGATTGCCTTTCACTGAAGCATCCCTCCATCTTTCAGGAGCTGGATGTCTCTTTCCTTTTTTATTTTTCCCTATGCTTCTTCAATGTCCTGATAATTAGTTCTTCAGTAATTACCTCTATTTTTCCTCATATCTTCTTACTTTCAGTCCTTCTTCAAGGTGCTTCAAACTCTTCTATTCCTAAATTCTGGTTCCTTCCTCCTAAATGGTTCCTTCTTCCCATATTCCTTTAGATGAGACATTCAGCTTCCAGATGTGTCTTTTCAGCTCTGTTGTTCAGCTAGACACATTTCACATATGTAGAATTTATTTATCTTTTTCTCTACAACAGTGTTTAAGAAATCATCATCTTTCTTCCTAAATAAACAACAGAAAACTGTCTTTCTCTAAACTGTATTTTTTTATTTTCCAGCAGTTAGTGGAGGACATGGTGACGGACTCACTCAGAGAAGTCTGCATGCAGTTTTGATTTGAAATGGGTTGCAAGAAAATTCCATGAGATAAAAGAAGTTAATCTGAAATTAATAAGAATTCACTGAATATGCAGGTATCAGAAAGATTGAAAAAAACTGGTTTGTAAAATCAAGATTTATGGAAGTATCTACTTCTGTGTCTGTGACTTCTTAATCCAGATGCTGCATTTCCACTGTGTAGTGCCCTGCATATTCCTTCATACCTGTAAATGGAGTAGCCAAAATAATATTAGACTTTATTTCACATCCGCTTTGAAACCATGTAGAGGGATACACAGTGGCATTAAAATGTTCACGTGTGAATATTTGCATACTGCATAAAGATGTATTTGCTTACCAAGTGATAAAAAACTGCTAAAGGCAAAACATTAGCATAAAGAAAGTGCTTTCATACCATATACTGGAAAAAGAACAGAATGTGGCATTTTCATAACGTCTAAACGGAGGGTATTCTCAGGGTACTGATGCCACCTATGAGATCAGCAGTATATTAAGGCATTTGAAACTTACTGCAAGATTGTTAGCAGAGTTAATAGGAGCTTGGAAAATTCTATATTAATGAGCAAGGATTAATAATTAAGATGAAACCAGCACTTTATTGATCATAGACCACTTTCTTCCATTAAACAATAAAATAATTTAATTTAATTTGATTAGTAAGTGGGAGAGTGCTGCAGACAAACCGTCCTGTTGGAGATTTTGACTTTATTACCACATCTGCCCAAAGGTCACACTGCTCTTAACCTGCACACTGTCTCTGTGAAGTGTTGTGTTGTGAAAATCTATTTCAAAATCTCTGTAACAACCAATATAAAAATACCTTACTCAATATTTCAAATCCAGTAATTTAAACATTTTTATAGCATTCTTTAAGCAAGGATATTACCTTCCACCTAGGAAGACACTTGAGTTCCTTAGGAGTCTTTAGCCAGTATATCTATCACTAAGAATTATCTTCATGATGATGTTCTTAACTGCATATATTCATTATTTGAATAAAGTAGCTATTTTTATGATGGAAATGATCTGGACATGACAAATAAATTATTCAGCATTATAACGATATTGTCATTGGCGCCAGGTGTGAGTTAAAATTTTTAAATTAGTCTGCTAGCACTTTTGACAGATCATGCATATGTTCTGTAAACTTTTTGCTTACTTTACTATTTTTACCAATTCATTAGTTTCTGTTACTAGGATGCCTTGTAGAATTGAAGAAACATTTAATAGCAACTATAATATTTAGCTGATTCCTTGATTACATTCCAATGTTTTGAAAGAAGAAAACATTAATTTTATAATTCAGGAATCAAGAACTTAAATTAGATGTTAGGAAATGTTCAAAAGGGGGCAGAAGGAAAAAACCTAATAAGTTTAAATGAAGTTTTTCTCTAAATCATTTTGTATGCAGAGGTTATCCTTTACATTAGAGATTATCCTTTATGTTACACTTTATGCATCTACTTAATTTTGCGACTGGAAAACACCACTTTTCTATTTATTTAGAGTAGTAAAATAAAGAATAAAACCAGTAAAACAAAGAGGAGATTTTTCCTCATTGTCCTACTCCTACCACAGATGAACATAATCAAAGATGAGGTCTACAGTGGAATCACTGGATCACATGCACTGGACTTTCTGTTGTTCTTGGTGGTCTACTTCTCGGTCAATATTGCCATTGTGCACTGCATCTGAGAAGAACATAGGGCAGGCTGCCTTATTTTCCAACTCTCCCTACTGTGAGCTGGCTGCTTGAAAACTTTGTAAAAAAGTACATGGAGACTTTTCTGTGTCCCAGGTGATTTGCTTTTGTCCCTGAGGCATAATTACTATGTCTTGAAGTTTCTTGGAATTAAGTGCCAGCAGTAGCAGTAAGACAGCATGAGGTGTTCCGCAGAAATGCTTTTAGGGTGACATCCCAGATATGCACAGGGAAGTGTGAGGCACACTGTAAAGGGTTATGAAGGTGCTGGAGAGGTGCAGGATTTTCTGGGATTCTGAAGCATTGGGAGGACTGGGATTTTACCTTTTGTAAATAGCAAAAATTGATGCTACCAATCAGTAGATGGCTCTCCTGTCTGCCCTGCCAGTTTCCTCTTGGAGGGAAGGAATCCCAGTGGAGATTGTGGGTGAGCTAATATTCATGCAGTGTGCATAAGGAAACTGCAGCCTTGACCAAAACTAGGAGTAAGTCCTATTGACAGTATTGACACCTCCACGGATGGAACTGTGAATTTCTGAAAGAGGTAAAAAAAGGGAGAGAGGAATCAAGAAGTAGTGAAAAAATACTTGGGGAGCCGATAAGGGCACTGAGGAAAAGGGAGGGTAACTTTTCTAATTGTGTAATTGTCTTTCTTCTTGCCTGTCTTCTTTTGCCCATCTTCTGCCTGTACTATCAAGAAGCATGTGTCCGCGACTATTGAAAAATGTCCAGCTATATGACACAGAGATTCCTATGTAAAACATTTATCATTCTGTGACTGTGACAGCTGTATGACTGTCTGTTCATTAGCATTTAAATCAGTTCATAAATATTTCACTCTAAAATCCGGCTTAAGTAAGCCTTACATCTGGTCACGGTAATTCTGTAGTTTAGCGTCTGTTGTAAGCCTTAATTCTAGCCTGATATAATGCTATTCTGTAGTTATACAATTTCATAAGGGCACTTATACAGTAAAACAGGGATTTAATGGAGCACTTTATCTTTTTTGCAATTTTTATTTTCAGCTGACCATAGCAAGTGAAGCTAAAGGTTGTATAATATTGCACATCTCCCTCTGGCAGAATGATTCCTTTGCATAGAAAATTCTCCATGTTAAGAAATGGATGTGATGTTTTGGAAAGTCTTAGTGAAGATTTTTGCTTAGAAATGGGAATGTATACAATCCATTCCTCTAATTTTCTCCCAGTTTGTCTCTTTCATTTAATTTTTAATGTTTTAAGTGATGACTGTGAGGGTGTCAGAATGATGTGAATAATGACATTTTCAAAACACAGGGAATCTTAGGGACAAGCAGATACAAAGGATATTTTGGGTCTGTTCAAAAAGTTAGAAACTGAACATAAAAGTAGAGCGTTTCCCTTATATTTATACATTACTCTGTGTTAACCAACACTAGAACCTATTCCACTCAAATACCCCAATCTCCGTAATTTTCTCATTCTGTATGAACTTTGGGAAAATAATTAATGGGAGGACTCTGTCAAATGGAGATTAGGAAAAGAGAATAGCAGAAATGTCACCATTTTTCATTAGCAGTCATATATGTGCAACTACTTACTTTGAAAGAGCATAGTAGGAGGAAAACAGTGATATAGAAAGGTCAGTAGCCATCTCATTTTACAGAGGACAAGAGTCTGCAGAAGGCTGTCAGGTGTTTGCCTTTTAGCTTTGTCCATTATCACACATTACAGCATCCCCAATCCAGTGATTCTCTTTAGGCAACTCAGACCTGTTTGTTTTTGTGTAACCTGAGGTAAAAAGCAAGATGCTAATGGAAATTTAGTGCAATAAAATGGTGAGTCGTGTAATAATAATAATAATGATAATACTCTGTATTTAGATAACATGTTCCATGTAAGAATCTTAGGTAATTTTGAAACATTAAGTCAGTAAACTCCGTGACATTTCTGCAAACAAAAAAGAAAGCAAAGCACAGAAAGCAGCAACCTGCCCACCAATGTATGCAATTTATTTTCTCTGATTTAGTCCATCCAGAAATTAAATGTCTAATATAAGCTCCAAGCCTAGGATTCTTCTATAATCCAGACAGGGAAAGAAATATTTTCAGCAGTGGGTTATGCCATCTCTCTATTAGGTAGTTATTCTCTGGCAGCTCTTTCTTCAACATCTATAGCTGAAGCTATAGGCATCTTTAAGGTGAAAAAGTTAAGTGATATGAATCTTCAGTAGTGAAATGGCAGACATTTAGCTCTTTATTTCCAATCTTTTTTTCTCCAGCTGCTAAAGAAAATAGTTAGCTGAATATGTTTCTTGCCAGGGCTTTTCAATGTCAGCCTCTACTGTACTATTACCCTAATTATAGAAATGCAATGCTATGAGTCAGCACCAGGTATTTATAAGTGGCTTTTGAAATGGTTGGGACGTATTTCAAATTGCTGGGAGTCATCCTCTGGTAAAATATTTTGAAATGATTCAATACTATTATAGACTAGATTTTTATGGTCTGATTTTTCAAAATTGCTAGATATCCAATCTGCTGACGTCTTCTGAAAACAGTCTGCTTATTCTGATTCTGAAAAAGGGAGATGAATTCCAGGGAAATTCTGGCTGAGAATATTAATTCTGAGTTCTTTTTGAAAAACTAGAGATTTAGAATAATACAAGGGTTAATGTAGCTGAAAATATGCAGAGCCATGAACAACCGGTGTTCCCTACTTGTGAAACCACACTTGCTGAAACAGGAAACCTCTTGTGATTTTTCCTACTTTCGAATAAAATCAACATGCCAAAGTTAGCAGTAGCCTTTCCAGTATAATTCTATTTTGCTTAGATACTAACATAGATTTGGTGCATTAACTTTCCAGCTGAATGGCTGGAACTTGGTGGTTTTATTGCCAGTTGCTCCACGGTTTAGTAGATAAACTCAGCAGCTGTTGTTTTGTGTTGGACGTGGTTTGGAGAATTTGCAGATACTTCAGCTCTTCTTTGAAAGCCAAAACACTTTGACCCAGCTGCACTATGAAAGAGAGCTGGCAAAACTTCTCTTCAAGCAAATATATCCAATTCATTCAAACTCTGCTTAGAATATGTTTGAGACCAGACGCTGAAACAGCAGAAACGCATGATGAATAACAGACCAAGACCAAATAAACTATGAGTAGTAGTGGTTTTCTTAGTACTGCTCAAGAAGCTACTCTATTTACCAAGACTTTGGCTATTTTTGATCTCTCTGGTGGAGCTATTCTCTTGAGAGTGAATTCTGATGTAAAAGCTGTCCTGACAGATATCAGGAAGATACTTTTCATATAAAGGAATTTTTTTTAAAGTGAAAATAAAATCACTGTGGAAGTGCCATAGCTCCAAAAGCCGTGAGAGAAAGCATGTTGCTTATCTGTTTAGAAAAATGTACGTGTACTTCATTTCAATGCCAACTTAGAAGTATTTAAGAACGTCCTAGTGGGCAGAGTGATAAACATTATGTAAGTAGTCTTCTGCATAGAAAACATTTGTCACTTCTTCTGAAAATTTCAGATATTAGCAAGTTTCACAAGCTGTGTAGTATTTCTAAACACATTGTGTGATAACATTTTGGCTACCAGAATACACTTCAGTTCCGCAGTCAGTATTGAACATCTGTAGGTTCTAAGATACTTAACAAAACGGAAAACATTTTTTTTTTTTTTGCATAAAGTGCAGAATCTTACAAGGATTTATAGATTTTTAAAGTTGATTTAGTGCATTATTTGCACCACTGAGGTCAATGGGTATTCCATTACTGACTCCGTAAGGATCTACCATCTGCTTCCTGAGCCGCTCCAGTGAAACAATTAGAGGAATCTTACCATTACTTGGGACTCATGAAGGATTACTTTATGCCCTGAACTACAGCTTGTACAGGATATGAACGGAATTCCAGATTTACAAGTTCCTGATGGGTTTCCTGTTGAGTTATGGAACCATAACCAGAGATGTACATAGGTACATTAAGACTTGGGTTATAAGCAGCTTGAGCTCCTATAAAAATAATTTGGTAAGACTAGGGGGCTTCAGAATAAAAGCTGACCATACTCTTGATACATTTTGAATACAACTAAAGAGACGTGAAAAGAACATTTTAGCCTTGTGTAAATTCCAGTGACTCTGAACGAATTTGAGGTTAGGTCTTCAACGTGCAGAAGGATGAAATACGTAGGAGAGTGGCAGCTCCAACTAATGAACTGTTTTTCCCACCTCCACTGTGTGGCGCAGATTAACCTTTCAGCTTGTCTCTCACAGAGTGAACAGTTTAATTTTGCCTGTACTTCTGAACAAACCGGGCCCAGTTGGTAAAACTACAGTTTCAGTTAATGCTGTGGCCTTTCTCCAAAGTTTACATAAAGTAGAAAACACATTAGAATGCAGGTTAGTGAAATATACACTTAAAACCAAGGAACTGATAGGAGACCTGAGGTCTTTCAAATCTTTATTATGTGTTTTTACATAAAGTTCCAGCATAAGTTTCAATATTTTTCCTGGGAATAAAGGTGTAAAAAAATTAGTAAGAACTTGCAGTGCATTCATGTTCATTGCACAGATCTATTTAGGAACAGACTGCAAAGGATTTACATGAAGATGATGGATGTCAGAATAAAAAAGTATATCTAGTTTATTGCTTGAAAAAATGACTAAATAAGAATCTCTGCATGAAACTGCACTGACAAATCAAATGTTTTATTGTTTTGGAAAGACATAAATTCCAAAATTTGAGGTTCAGGACCTCAGAGATGGCATCTGTTTCAACTCTGCTGCCAAATGTGTAATACAAGTCCCCAAGTTCAAGTGGGAGTTGTACAGAAATAATGGTGATGGTTTTTCTTCTTTCTGAGGGACAGATTACAGTAGCAGTATTTCATTTCATAAAAAATTGAGTGAAAGTGTGTCCCAGCAATACAATTCTGAATAGAACAAAAGAATCAAGAGAGAAAATAGAAAATGGTAAAACAAAAGGCAAACATTCTAACGAAAAGGGTTTTTTTGTGACCAGTTGTGTGATTTAACTTCATTTAGACTGTATAATTTATGCTGTTACTGTTAAAACATAGAATAAAATCTTATATTCTCTACAGAACAGGAGCATAGATGTAAATATTTTGATCATAAGATGCAATTCCAGAAAATGATGCCTGTACCTTTCCTTTAATTATTCTGAAGGATATGATTCCATTAAGATTTCTTTGGTTTACGGAATCACTGAATGAGTTTCCGGGTTCCTATTTGCCAGGAGGTTGTTGTACAATGGTGAATTCTCACTACCCAGGTTTGTAATATTCCTGTGTAGTTGTAATTCATGAAAACATTTTTCAACTTCATCTGTTATGTGTTTCATTCATCGCATAAAAAAAAGCATTATGCAGGTTTTGGAACTGAGAGTCTGAAGTAATTTATTTTGTCTGTTATGTGAAATGTCACATACATGGAGTGAAAATCTGGCCTCACTGAACTTAGCAGAAGTAATTTCTATTGGCCTTCACAGTGGCAGGATTTTGTCCATAGCCATCAATAAAGATGTCAGTATTTACTAACAGTTATAAGACAACTTATTTATTTATTTATCTATAATGACAAATAACTGAAGAAGGTTTGGTAACTGTGAAAATTGTTGCCAAATGGTGACATTTTATTAGTGACTCCTACATTGATCATGTTAAAACACTACGCACATTGATTCTTTAATGTTTTATCCTTCTCAGCAATGACTGGGACAAAGTTTTGGTTGTGTTTTTCTTTGGCATTTAAATTAAATTAGTGACAATGGATATTTATAATGGATGCTGAATAATTTTAATGCCTGAAAAATCAGATTATATTATACTTTTTTATTTTAACATTTTTCCTTGATTATCATAATTTTTTTTCTGCTACACAGTACCGTTTTTCTATGGTCATTTTTGAAAGACTTATGAATGGTTTGAAAAATAGTAGATGACATGCATTGACCTGACAGTAGTTTAAGTACTTCAATTATAAATATAAATATGTCATATTGGAATGCCTAATTACATTGAAAAGTGTTGATTAATTATCCCGTAAGAATTCTACACTGTAGTATTCTCACAAGGTGACATCTGGAAATGCAAGCCTGACAATTTGGTAAGGAAAATGGCTTGTAAATGGAACCTGTAGCATTAAATAGCTGCTCTGAACAAATCAGTGTGAATACGTTTTGAGTTTTCTGTATCCTCACAAGACTGAGACTCTTCCATTTTATCTTCTTAAATTCCTTTTTCTCATTCTTTTCAGTGAAGCAACTTGTAAATCCTTCCAGCCTTAGGAAATGTAATATCTCTTCCTCTGACCACACCAGAGACCCTGACCTCACAACAAAGAAGGAGCTAACATTTCTGTTTCAGGAAAGAGAATAAGCATACAATTAACTCTTGACATGGTTATGGCATTGTCAGTCATGTGTTTACACCATTAAACAAAAAAACCTGATAAATAATTTTCCAGCATTAGGGATTTACAACGTAAAAAGCACCTTGTTGATCTAATCCCTGTTACTGTGTTTACTATATCATAGGATTCAATGCAGACTCTTTTTAAAAAATCCCAATTCTTTTATCAGATTTTCAAAGACAGAACTAGTGAATACACTTTTTTCCCACCAAATGAATCCAAATAAATGGTGCTGATGTAATAGTGTTTAGCATACTATTCTAGTCTGTGTGTATATTATGCAAAAGCTCTATTTATTAAATAGAAATGTTTTGTGCAAATAGATACGTAAATAAAAACTCTAATGATTAGAGTGCAATCACAACATAATATCAACACATCATCACAAAATCAACAAAATATGAAAATATTTTTATAAAGTGTATTACAAGGAAAGCAATCAAGCTATTTGAAGAACAAAAAATGTTTTATTTCGTGTACTTGAAATTTTTGCTTGAACCTGTTTAGTTGTGTTATCAGCTCAAGATGTCAGTGTTCATACCCTTTGTAGGGGAAAATTATTCTAAGCCCCATAAAATCTGTTTAGTTACTTAGCAGATTAAAACAAATAATCCAAATTTTATAATAGTTTACATCCTTATATGACTGAAATTAAAACAAGTAAGTTTCTGTAGCTTTCCAAAGGTACTTAGAATAAAACCTTATCTTTTATATGAATTCAGGTGGGAAGCAAAAATTCAAGATCAGGGGAAAGTGAATGAAGAAGGAAAGAAAAACACGGATCAGGGTTATAGATGTTCTGTCCTGGACATTGATGAAACAGTCATTACAGACAGAGATGGCATCCTGTGAAGAGATGAATTGCTGCTGCTGCTGCTACTTTGCTGAAGGTGCTTTGAAATGGAAATATTAACAGGCTTGAATGTCCTGACCAAGCAAGGTTGTGTGCAGAAATCAGAGCTGTACTTGGCAAATGATAAGAAAAATTGCAATCAAAGCTGAGTGGCAGAAGTGCAACATGCATTTCCACAAAAGAATTAGAACTAGGCAGTATGGCAAGGATCTAGAAAGGGAAATGTTCAAAGGCACAAATGAATTGTCTTCGTTAGAAAGAATTCAAATCTTATCTTTACTAGCACAGGAATGCACACAAAAGGTATCTACTGACATAATCAATTTTGTATTTACACCAGCATCTGCAGGGGCAATATTTGGGCCAACCTGCTTTTATTTGAAGAATATGCTGTTAGACTGGATGAAACCTTTCTGATAGTCAGAGAGAAATGAATAGGGAAATAGAAAGGGGCAGTGCTGACAAAATTCTCTCAGATAGTTGTGTGAAGCAGTTGTGGCATCTCTGGGGCTTACAGTTCTTGAGCAGCTTTGTTAAATGCGCAGGGTCAGGGGTCTGTATCAGATGAGCCATCAATTATGTTGAGGTTCTGGAAATGGAAGAAACTCTAGTGGACTATGGAGCTTTCTTTGGAGGTGTGACATCTCAAAAGCCCATTCTCAAGCTATAGAAATGGAAACCTGGCTACCACATTAACTTTCTGTCCAGCTTATGAAAAGGCTGTCAAAAAAGAGAAATCTGGGGCTCAATGAAGAGGTGTTTTTAAGTGAAATACTGCCTGTAGTGCGAAAGCTCTGTTCAAACCTAACAAACTTTTAATCTCCTTCAGTCATTAAGTAGCTGAAAGCACTGCAAGCTCTGCTTTGAAAAAAAAAAAAAAAACAACCCGTATGTGAAGTATAGGCAGGGCATGTGTGGGGAAAATTATATCACCAGTTATTTTGGGGAAATCCTGTGGAACTGAAAATTGTGAAGTAGACTAATAGTGAGGTGAAAAGAGGGCACCAGGTATAATGTGAGCAACCACTGAGAATAGAAAAAGGCAAAGAAGAGATTTAAGGCTAGATGGAAATTGAGTTTTTTCTAATAGGAAATGGATCTGTGAGCAGAAAAAATATAAATTTTTATTCCTCCTTGGAAGAAACTGCCATTTTTGGAATGTTTTATTCTACATGGCCACAAATTTTGGCTGATAATTTTGTTCAGAATATAGAACATTACTGTATGTTCGTTCTGTGGCAATTTCGTTGAAATAGCTCTTGTAACAGAAACATTTAAAAAAGTGTAAGTACTGACAAAACATGTCACTTTGCTGGTATAGTATGTTTACAGTAAAGTTATGTCATGAGAAGGTTTGGAATATTTCCTGTTTCAATTAAAATCTCTTTTGTTTTAAAATAAGAAATCTACCAAGCCTCATTAGCGCCCTACAATTCTTATTTGCAGTTCATTTGAAATAGTGTTTGGTTTGGAATGCTTTTTTTTATCCAAGTGTTAGTACTGTGTCACTGACCTGTAGAATGCAGCAGACATACTATTACACCGCAGTTTCCAGAGCAAATTTGAGCCCTCTGGGAAATGCAGAATAAATCATAAGAAAGTTAAAGAAATTCATCCAAAGCCTCATAGATCTTCCTTGCCCCTTTTTCCTCTCGGTTTTCCCCTTTTTCAATGTCTCTGGAAGTTTCAGCATCTGTGGCAGTCTGGAAGACATTTCTTCAGAGTCTGCAGGGTAGAAAGGCAAGGGGACCAAAGGCACAGCCTGTTGAGGGCTATGTGTGCACAAAATGTTGGTAAGTAGTCTACCACCTTCTCACACCTTCCCTTTCCCCTGCAAAGCAAGCCAGGGTATGTGAGGATGGCACATCAGGGTGCCTGTCTATGCCTCTTTGTGATGCTGTGAAGAACTCGGTCTAGGGCAGGGCAGAGGAACAGGCAGACAGGAGCAATCTGAGGGAATGGGGACTCCTCTGAGCCAGCCCTGCCAAAACAGAGTGAGCACGGACAGGGAAGGAGTCCTTGCTGAAATCCAGAGTTCTGAGGGTTGGTGGGTGTGTGTAGCTGCATCACTTAAGGATCCGAGAAAGGATTTGATTGAATAGAGTTTTGTGTCTGTATGTGTATGTGGGGGTTCCTTCTCTCTCTTTTTGGATAGGGACGGCTGAAGGTGAAGTCGATAAATTGTTATATTCAAGGTCATGAGCTAGGGATGTAGAGATTTAAGGTATCTAAGGACTCCAGGAAGGTCAGAGAAAGGAAGAAGTGAACAGAAAGAGGAGTTCTCAAAAGCACCAAGAGTCCTGGTGCTACAGCACATTGGCAGGAAAAGTATTTCTTTCTTACCAGAAGCAAATGCAAATGATGTTTCTGATATATCAGTCAAGATATAGCTGTTTGGCAGAGAAAAATGTCAACATACATAAAGACTCATAGATTTGTCTGGAGTGTATCTATGCAAAATAGAGATAAATGTTAAGATTTTGAAGGGTTGTGACAGGTTTTAATATAAAAAATTATTTTGTCATTTTTTTTTATGCCTTAAATTTTTAAAACGTTTCTGCTTAAAGATAACTCTTTCAAGTATTGACGAAACCGGTATGCAAAATTGAAGAAAAGAGAATGTGGAGTGAAACAGAAGCAGATAACAGACCTCAGGTATTCGCAACTATCTTCGCTCTCACTATTTCATCTTGCAGCTACTTCTGTGTCTTCCTCAAATTTCTACTCACTGTGTTTGTCTTCAAACCATGACAACTTCTTTACCAGTCCAAAAATATGACCAAGTGCAGCACATACATTCAGTTCATTGTAGGTTTCTGAGTTGTACCACCACTCCTCACAATATAGAACAAGCTGGTAATTTTGTGATATGCTTCTTAAAAAATGCAAACTAGCAATGTTCTTACTAGAGCAATGGAATCGGAAAGATTGTTTATTTTACAGTTTAATATGTAAAAATATTGCTTAAAATTTTACTTTGATAACAAGAGTATTTAATTGTTGTATGGCTTCATTTACCACATGCTTCTTGGACACCTTGATCCTGAGGGAGAGAAGGAAGATGGCTCTGTTTACCCTGGCTTGATTGAGATTTATTTAGTTCATATTTTCTCTAGTTTTTGTCTTTACTTCTTCATGTGTGGAGTTTTTAGCTCCTTTTCCTTGACATACTCAACAAAAGTAACATGTATCCCACAAGAATAACTAAATCTCTCATTTAATTTTTGAAGGATGGAACACTGTGGAATCTAACATACTAAATAACATTTTTGGTTATCATTATCACTAAGTAGTTTATAACTTAAAAAAACCAAACAAAATAAAACAAAACCTCAAAACCTAAGCCCTCAATAAACCTTAAGTTAACAAAAAATTTCCTGTTCCCAAACTGCTTTCCATTTGGTCTTTGAATTGAGCCAAATGTCTAAATGTGGCCCAGAAAGACAGACAACGGGCTGTTGTGCTTCATTCAGACAGTAGTATTTTAGGTTCCAGTGGGTATATAATCATGCACATCTGTGACCATCAGCACTAAGAAACTCCCCAAAATGGAACCATCGAACTATTTTAACATTCATGATTGATTTCTCACTAGCTTTTCCAGTGTGAAAACTTCTATCTTTTCCACAGTCAAGAAGACAAAAATAATTTTGATTAAATGCAATTTCCGTTTATACCACTCAAGACTACATGCATGAGAACCTATCCCACTTCAGGTCAGAATGTGAGGCATACATTTTTCTATATGAGTAACCTGGAGAAAAGTCAAACCTTATCATACCTGTCTACATAGACAAATACAACTGGATTGTTTGTATTCCATGCTGTTAAAGCAGAGACCTTACAAACTTGGAAAGAAATTATACTTAACAAAGAACTTCTAAGGTTCTTTACCAAACAAATTTTGTTTCCTCAGTTTTCCTATTCAGACATGAAAGAGTAAGCTTATTCATTGAGAAGTCCCATTCCTTTGTAGAGACTTTTCCTCTTAATAGCAAAGAGGAATTTTTTTTAAACATACTAATTAATTGTGTGAAGGAAAGTAGGGAAGAAAAGCTACTTGTGTACCCTTCATGTTTTGCACATAGATCATACTATATACTATGGTTGCCTCTCTTTTTTTTATGTACATAGATATATTTATTTAGATTTAGCAAAGAAGAAAAGGGGAAAACTCTGGTAAGTTGCATTTATCCTGAATGATTTAATTTAGTCAGTGGGGCACCCATTCTGGCAGAAATCTCTCAATTGTAGTAAAAATGGTGTATTATATTGAGATAAGATTTATCCCACCACACACTTTAATCCAGTACATGAATAAAACAACCATGAATAAGACAACCTATTGTGAGTGAATGGATGATACAATAATGAGAAAAAGTAATAAAAAAAGAAAAATCCTTTTAAAAAAGCAGCATATTTTTTACATCATATATATAGATAAAGGACAGATTAGAGCAATTTCAGAGATGGATCTGTTCTGGCATTGCAGGAACAGTGGCAGCACCAAAGCGCTCCTGTGTAGAACTTCTCTTGTAATCTCATCATTTTTTTCTATGGCAAGAAGATTTGAAAAACTTTAAAACCTATCTTGTCTTCATAGAGGGACAGTATTATTTATATGAATTGTTAAATGAGAGGGAGACATTTTGGAAGTAGCAAACCTGGTGTGAATTTTCAATCGGTTCCTTTACTTTTTTTTTCACTGAGATGTAAAATAGGAAAGTTAATGTGCAAATTTCTGCTGTACTTGAACCATTCTGTTTCATAGATGTCACTTCCAAATTCTGTGTGAAAATTTTATTCTTGAGATGCTGTAGAACAAGGGTAAAAAGGAAAGGCGAAGAGGAAAAAGAAGAATATAAAGTTTGAAAAAATTATGTAACAAAGTAGTAAGATTCAAAACAAATGTAACGTATTAAGTTGGATGATATGATTAGTGAGAAATTGCACATGGTGCTCTCCCCTTATCTTTCCACTGCATTGGTAAGAACAGACAGAGGGAGCATTCCATGGCACACAGCTGAATTCCAGCACAGACATTAGTGATGTGTGTGAATTTTCATTGGGGGAAATTACACAGCTTTACAGATGTGAGCATTGCTGCCACTATGTGACATTTAGAGAGATGTAGGAACACAAGGACAGAGTTCAGAGAGGGGACATTTAAAGTTATTGTTAGGTGTGAAATGACTTAAAGAGAGGGCAGCTCAGACTTGGTTCCTTGGGACAGGTATGGAGAATGATACCAGGTTTTTCCTCTCTCATTATTATTTCAGGTTAAGATGTTCTCACCAACATCTTCCTTGTTCCCCTTCCTTACTTCTTTAGTTATGACACGTCTTTGACTGATGGTTGCCAATTAAAAGGCATTTTGAATATATTTTTTACATCCCAAGTGCATTAATCCCAAGTGCACCACTGTGCAATATTGCCTTTACAATCCTGATTGTCATCAGATAATCATACCACTCTCTCAATTACCCTCAGCTGAAACATTTTTTCCTTACATGATTTTATAATCCATGTTATTACTGTGAATTAGAAAAGTAAATAAAGTATTTCAATAAAATGTGATTAGTAATTGGGCTACAAATAATTTGGGCTGTTCTGCTCTCTGACATCTGCTAATATGGGAAATTACTGAAAGCCTAAATTGTCTGTACTTATTAATTCCTGCAAAAACTCCTGAAACAAATCCCAGTACCAGTTTGTGAACAGATTAATAGTATGTCCATTAAGAGCTTTCCACCCACACCTTCCCATCATTTACGTTTTTCACACATGCAGAATGGACAGGTCTGTGCTTACATATTGTCGTGAGGTCAGTCTCATACCTTTGTCTTATACCTGAAGAAGATTACAGTGTATAACCAGGGGAGTCTTTTTATAGTATACAAAGAAGAACACCATCACAGACTGAATTTCACTTCAAATTTCCACATATACCCCAAATTAGTGGAAAGGCACAAAAATCATATTTTTAGCATCTATATATAGTGCAATCAGTTGCACAGAGCGTGTACCTGGGAGGATCAAGATCAGAGAATACTCATGAAGCCAGTGATGCGAAAACAAGTGGTGGTAGAAAAGACAAGGTAGAGGTATGCCCTTAGACAGAGTAAAAGCAATTCTTCTTATGCCTATGCAAGTCCTGTGAAGGTCCAGCAAAGGTGAATAATCCTTTCGTAAGGGAGAATCTTTAGCAAGGCAGCAGGACTTCTTAGCTCCATTAGCCCCTACCGAACTCTGCAGTGAGCTGCAAAGCAAGTAGAAGACAGCTGAAATGACAGTTGCTCTTTCAGAGTTGAGGAATTTAATGAATTTTGGGTGCCAGCCAGGTGTCTCACTCGAATTTACTGTTGTAACACCATGCATGATAGAAATGAAAAGAAAAGAATATTGAGCTACTCACTAGATTTTGCTGTCTTTGGTTTAATTGTGTTCTACCTTTACATATTTAGATTTTTTAAAAAGTAGTTCTGAGGAAGAACATTGGTTTGGTTTGGCTTATACATAGTTCTGCTGCTTAAAAACACTCATTGATTTCTTGCTTACAGCTTGATCTGACCATATCCTCAGTAATCACTGTTTATGTTTGCAAATTTGATAAAACTCCCTAGTGGTTGAACCTGACTTTGAAGTCTACGCATCTGCATCAAAGGAGGAAGCAACCCATATTCAGAAAGACTGTTTGATAAAAATGATGAAATTTCTATGATTGTATCTAACCTGTGAGATACAAACATGCTTTCTAGTTCTGGGTCTGTAACTTGTTTCCTTGTATATCTTAGACTCACCTCCTGCCCTGCATTGTTTTGCATTTTTTTCACTACGGAAAAAGACTTCCTCAAGGAAAGGAGAAAAAACGTGTTCCAGTCCTGTGCCTGATCTAAATGACCAAATGAGTGGCATTATGGAGTGTCCTGCAAAATATTTTGAGCAAAAATCACGGGATCTTGTACTGTAACTCCATTTTATCCTTAAATGTTTAGTATGGAAGATAAAAATGAAATTGTCACTTGATTGATGACTGTACCTCAGTGTACATCTGTGTGCATCATCATGTACATCACCCGTATTTGATAATCACGTGATCCACACCGTTGCCATTGCAACCTGATATGAAAGAAGAGAGTTTTTCATTAGGTATTTCACACACTGGTAGGGAAAAAAAGAAGCTGTTATGTCACTTATGTGTGTTATTTTTCTGCCAGCTTTTCAACAATAAACCAAAGACTGAAGGTAAGCTTATAGACATCAATGTTCTTAACAAAATTTGGAAACACGAATCAATGAAAATCAGCTATAAGTTCAGATGCATTTGAGATATTGAGGTAAACAGCATCACAAGAATATTACCAGTTGTCTCTGACAGTTAATCTTGAAGAACAAACTATAACAGCCTAGGATAGTCAGTTCCCACAGTGATAGCAACCACTTCTGCACTAGAGAAACCCCTTCAATTTTCTCACCACTTGGTTTTCAATTACAGAACTTCTACGGCCATTCTGCCTCAATACAGGGCAACAAATTGCAGCATGCATCATGACATCCAAATCAATTATGTCTGCTTCCACACTGATTGTCTTCTTTTTTTTTTCTCAGGGCAGTGAACTTTGTTCTTTAACCTTCTGGGTATCTCTTAATCGCACATGGGCTCTCAGAGCTGTCCCACTACAGTAACACTCGAGTAACTTGTGATGAACTCCTTTGGCATTTGTGTGGCTGATTGTGTGCTATAAACTGAACAAATTTACTGCACCCAGCAGTCCCACAAAACAACAAACCTGCAATAATTTCTTCTCTGATTTGGAAAACAAGTTTTCGTATGACACAAAGAAATTTAAAATAAACGTCAGAGATCATGAAGTAACAGCACAATCCCAAGAAACACAATGATCTGCCAGTTAACAAACTATGAAAGTTTTTATGCAAATTTTGCAGAGGGAGTAAAGTGAATGCACAACCTCTTCACAGGCAAGGCATGAAGTTGTTGGTATGAAAATGGAGAAACAATTACCAGTAATGACTTGATAGACTGCAACTTCTTTGCATGGTAAAGTGTCAAATATTGAATTATACCAAAGGAGTCACTGTTTTAGCTCCTTTTATGAGCTGATGGTTTAACATACATGTTTTACTCATGTTGGCTTGTCAATAACAATTCATGAACAGTCTGACCACTATATTGTTTTTTATTTACTGGTATCATTCATGTGCTTCATCAATCAAGTATGGGCTATAAGAAATTGCATTAGAAAATATTTGAAAAAATTCTTAAATATAAAATGAGGAATGCAGTGTGCATCTATCTAGATAGTCTGGAAAGGTGTTTACACACCAGACTAGATAAATTTGCTGTTTAAACTAGTAAAAAGGTTTTATCATAATAAATTAGCAAACTACTATTGTCATATCTGGTGTAATATGTCTGTACCGTTCCAAACAATCCAAATCCCAGAACTTGTGTTTTATAGCAACTCTAGATGACACTGACAGATGTAAATACCTTTATAAATGATGTTATACAGCAGCACTAGAATGTGCTCTTGAAGTTTGTTTAAACATAGTCCTTACAACATTGACATAACATCTCTGCTGAGTCTTAACCATAATGAAAGTAAAAATGACAATGTGCCAAAATAATATGTCACTGCCAAGTTGAACCTCACAGTAACAACTGGAAACACTAGAAGTTTTAAAATATATACTGCAGTTCCTTTTGCTTTCTTTCTGTAGTCTCTACATCATTTCTGTCTGGCAGGTAGAGATGTTTCCTTTTTAGCCCAGATGTCTTTTTCTATTTCATAACTCATGTGTGAAATAAACCTCTTCTCTACAAAATTTAATTCCTTCCTTCCTTCCTTCCTTNCCTACTGTTCTCTCCCTCCTCTGATCCATCCTGTAGTTTTCACGTGCAAACGAATAGTCTGTGTCCTTACAGCTGTTCACCTTCACATATGGGCCCTCGCCAGAGATTTTCAGTACAGTGGCAGTGCTCTACAACTGCAGTTTAGGAGACAACTGTTGTTTTGTAGAATGTGCATCCTTAAATCGTGTAAACCTTAGGATTTTCAGGATGGTTTGCAAAGGCACAAATATGTGCCATCTTATGAAAGTCAGACAACAAAAGGAAACAGAAAAGGCTAGTGGTGTAATCAATTTGTAATACAGTGATTTCAAGTCTGGTAAAGTTATTTGAATTTGGTTTTTTTTTTTTTTTTTTCTTTTACATTGACTGTGTTTCTGGGCTTAGTCCACATGGAATTCCAATATTATCCACCAAGAAAACTAGGAATTAGCACCTCACCTGATATATTGAAATGCATCTTTCTGTTACAAAATCTGAAAAATTCAAGGTAGTAGACAGAAAAAGGGCAAATTAGAAGAGAATAATAAAGCTTGGAAACACGACATTACTTCTGGCATTTTGTCAACAACTCATGGCAGCAGTGTAAATGAAATACTGCAGCTGCAAGGAAGTGGTGATGTTTCTATGGCCAAGCCACAGCGCAATTTATGTTCTAGTCCATCCGCACTTTAGACAACAGAAACCTGGACGCCAGTTTCCTGGATACCTTAACTCATACAATATTGTACCTTTTTATATCACTTTTCTTTTTATGCTCCTTTCTAATGATCTGAACTATAGCAATGCAGTATTTCTTACACTGAGGTTACTACTCAAAATCCTCCACCATAAAATAAGGTTTACACTACTCAGACCCACACTTAGTTCCCAGTGTGCATATCAGATCAGGTTAATGTTCAGGACAAATGTTCTACAAAGGGTGAGAAGTCAGGGGTAAGAAATTCTATTGACGATACCAAATTATTCAGGATAATGAAAATTAAAATTGGATAATACTAAATGGCAAATGGCAGATATAGACGAATGGACTTGGATCAAAACAAGATATTGTCAGTCAAAGCTTTGCTAGCTTGAGGCCTTTTGGGTATCTGAAGACAGGCAATCAAAGATGAAATTATCAAATAATTAATTTTGTTGTTGGAGTTTTGTTGTGTTTATTTGTCTGATGGGTTTCTTGGGGGCAAAATCTTATATTTAACATTCCTCTTTTAAGCAAAAATTTAGGGGATTGTGAAAGAAAACTGTAGTATGATAGGTAAGGATGTATTTTAAAACAAAGTTACATTGCTGGTATTATATTTTATAATAATACTAAGATTTTTTAGATATAACTGTAGTTTTAAAACATCACTTAAATAAAATTCACTTGATCTACTGATTTAGCCATACAATTGCACAAAAGTCCAAAAGACTTGCAGTTTAATACAATGAGGAAAAAGATCTGCAGACCCACAAATTATGTTCACAATTAATTTTGCTGCCCTCAATATTTTGCTGCTCTAGTTGGCAACCTATTCTGCTTGTATGGCAGAGTCAGCCCTGTTTGCATGCTTATGACCTGTCTATTATTAGTCCATTTCCTTAAGGAAAATAATTACTTGTTTGAAATTAATCTTTAAACCAGCTGACCAAAAGCTGCAATACTTGCATTCTTGCAAATCTGATACACAAAGGCACATTAATTCTACTTTTTTACCAGCTGGCCAGATTTTTTGCACTTCTTTTATTTTTTTATAAGTGCTCATTCTAATGTTATTCTTTGCTTACCTTTTCTATTTATTGTACAGGCTTATAAATATGTTCTTAGAGAGGATAGGGAAAATGCATTTCAAGAGAATGGCCATTTTTTTTCCTTTTGTTCTTCAGCAGCTTGTTTACTAAATCACTTTCTTCATACATTGACAATAAAAAGTTTTAATACTTCAGAAATATGCTTCTCTGACTCCTCTGGTTCTGACACTCATTATTGTGTGCTGAAAGTCTTGTGTTTCATTAGTTACATACAGAAACAATTTTTTCATCCTTATCCACAAGCTTGAAACTTCCACGGATAAGATACTTCAAATACATCCCTTAATCTGGCTTGTCTCTCCTGTAAATAATAAACCAAATAACTAAAAATTTTCAGGTAAATCATAGTTTATAAGTATATCTACCAAAAAACAGTATTTCTGTAAAATATATGCATATTTCAATATTTCTCTGCATTCTCACTCTTGTTGTACATTGTCTTATGCTTCAGATGTGCAATTGATTTTGACTGGATCAGTTCATGAATCTACCTACAACCGCAGTGAAGTGGGGAAAAAAAAAAAAGAATAAAGCTGTTGTTATATACAATTTTTAAAAATTGCATTAGTAGACTTCATCGTGAGATTTCTAATTTGTGATAAAGACTATCAGAATAATGATTTTTTTAAAGGATGAACAAGCTTAATATCAATTTTCTGGCTTCCCCGACAACAACACACTTTGAGGATTTGATTAAAAATATTTAATGGTAGACATTGACAACATCTGTAAGACATTACAGAAAACTTACTAGTGGCAGATTCCTATGAAACATTGGGCATAAAAGGAAAATATTAAAAAGGTAGCCATAAATGATATATGTAGTCCTTGTCCAAAAAAACATCAATCTTCTGAGATTTCTGAGTTTCAGAATAGAGAGAATATTTCCAAACAGCCTCTGAGGTCCCAGGCACAGGAACTGAATAGGAATTTTCCTGACTGAACAGGTAGTTTCACAGTATCCAGTCAGGTGCTTGGCTTGAGCAGTCAGAAGCCGAGAGGTCAGGCCAGCCTTAGAGCCAGCTCCTAAGTGAGTTTAATGTCAGCCAGTTTCAGCTTCTGTAAATAAGAATAGGTTCATTAACTAATACCAGCTGTGGGCCAGCTGTTACCAGGCTTCTTCTATATAGTTTAATTTTCAAGAGTCTTGGTTTGTTAAATTTGCCTTTAATATTGAGCAAGCATTGCTATCACTTGTTCAAAACTACCAGTTCTTCCATGGATGTATTTATCACCCCTTTCTTTACCCCCTCTGACTCTGTTAAACATACAGAGCTAGGAAGTGACTATTTATTGAAAGTTTTGTGATCAGATTCCATTTTAAATTCTTTCCTGCTGCTGTTCAGCCAAAGCCATGAGCCTGCCTTGTGGTAGAGGCTTCATTTTAATTCAGTGTATTGGTTTATTTATTTTTTGTGACACAGAGGTTATATTTTACAGAGAGAATAAGGTTTAATCTGATCTCCAACCACATAATAGGACTAGTATTCTTTTCTTTCTTATGGAATTGTGCTATATGTACAGGTTTTTATGGGTGCTTTAGATGTGCTCTGCACACAGCTTAACACCTCTGGAGAGATTCAATTGTTTCTTGTCAGTGTGGTATTTCCACCGACTCTCAGTGTTACTCAAAATTCATTTAGAAAATGTTTTTCTGCTGTGTGAGTTCCATTATCTAAACATCCATTAAAAACAAGCAAAAAACTACCCATTGAAAATAAATATCTTCTGTGCAACTAATTATCATTAATTATAAAACTATAGTTATTTTCTACATATACACTAGCATTTGCCCATCAGAAAGTAGCAGAAAGAGTAGTAGGAGAACAAAGAGTGAGTGACAGCTTCCAAGATTTTCTTTGATACAAAGATAATTGTTACAAATGGAGCACTAGCATTTATTTTAGTTTCTTAGGAGCTGTAGTAGTTTCCTGATTTATCTTCAAGACTAAAGAAAAAGCCCATCTCTATTGCTGCCACGTTTTTCTCTTTGAGACCTTGGTGCATTAACATTCCCTGAACTTAATTCTACCCGTTCCCAGATTTCTGTGGCTGCCTCAACATCTAGATTTACTGTCATGTCAGTAGAAAAATGGGTGATTCCTCTTATGACAAAACTAAACAATAACCCTTATTTTTAAAATCAGTATGTGATGCTCTTATTTCCTAAACAATGTTGCAGTGATGTCATTTTGTCCGTATTTTTGATTGTGATAACATTCTCTCATCAATATTTATCTCATAACTGTCAAATTATATATAAATGAGTTATCAAAGAAAAATGCAGGATCCAGGTCTATGATACTTTTTTGTCTTGAAAATTTTGGCCTACTGTGGAAAGCAGAATTAAGGATTTTAGAGAGCATAGCATTATGATTGTTTAGCTCAACACATATATGGTAAATTGGAGAAATCTAGTATGTGTCTGTTTCAGTACAAAATCTCACACAGTGATGATGTTTAGTAAGTCTAAAAGGAGCCTTCTCTTTTTTTCCTGCGTATGTTGCATTTGCTTCTTTTCAAAATCTGCAAGACAATGTGCATGATTTTTTATAGAATTTGATAGTTAGCACTAGAAGCCACTTGAAAATGATTTACTGAAGCCCGCTGCTATACCTTGTCACTGCAAATAACAAGGCTGTCTTTAACCCTAAGAATTAAATGATATTTTGCAAGTATATGGCTGAAGAAAGTACTCTTATTATGCTCTCTCTTCTTCTGAAACTTTCTTCCTAAATTTGGAGTAAAAATATATTTGATGTTTGTCTAATTTTATCCACCTCTACCATGACTATGTACTATTGTATTTTCAAATATCTTCTTTTGTAAAGACATCATACGTGTCAATAAAACATTTGAACTCTAACTTTTTTAAAAAAATCGTGATCCCCTTGTCACAACTTGTCAGCCTCATTGAAATGCCTGCGTTCTTGTAATTATCCATTGCAGCATGCCCCAAAATGTTATTTTACTAAAGAAATTTAACTTTTTCTTTATCAATAGAGATATATGTTTACATTGCTGAAGCTAAAATGGCTGTTCTGAGATATCAACACTTTGCTGTTCTTTCAAGTTCCTGAGTTTTTGTTACAGTAATAGAGTATTTAATTTTGATTCTTTGTTTTCTTCTTCAGTGTGTTGGCTTACACTGAATTTTGCAATATTGCAATATGAACAAATAGTGGGAAACATCAGTAAACTCTGGGAAAAAAGCAAAGGCAGGTGGAACGTTTTCATCTGGTAAGGTGTTTCCCTTTTTTTTTTTTTTTTTTTTCCCTTTCCTTTTTGTCACTTTTTCCTTCTTTTGGTAGGTCTTATATACTTTCAAAAAGAAAATAAATTTTGGGTAAACAAGAGAGATGAAATTCAAGGATTCTGATAGTCCAAATGTAATGCAAGCCTTGAAGCCACATTTGAACCTTCTTTTTTTTTTTTTTTAAATGAATGGTGTATTTGTTAAAAAATATTGTTTTGATCTTCCAAACACAGTAATGAATAGTTTCAGCTGTGAAGGCAACGAAATCAACAAACAAAATCCTGAAGGCTAGCCTCATCAAGCTGTCAAGGTATGAAACAGCATTTATTATCCCAGTGATTATGAATGTGGAAGAGTTGGATTCTTTCTTTACCTCGGATACGGCAATCAGTTTGATCCTGAATATAGTAGCTACACTGAGTGAATACAGCTTATCATCCTGTCTCTAAACCTGTAAGGATTGTTCTGTGAAAAGTCCTTCAGAAGCCAAATTATACAGTGGCAGTGTGTATGTGGCAGATTTCTACCCCAACTTTTTTTCTGACGGGAAGGAAATAAAAGGTCTCATAATTTCATTAAAGGAATATATAACAGATAAATGCTTCAGTTCTTTCCTCTGTCCAAATTCATGCACTTCTGGATGCAGGCTTCCTCTCTGGTTAAGGAAAAGTCTGGTGGAATTGTTTGTTAAAATATTAGACTGTTAATGGGTTAGTTACCAGGAGCTGTTGCTTTATGACTCAAATGAGGATAGCTGATTTAAGAAAATGTAGTAGACTGTTGTGATCAATGGTTGTATTGACCACAAACAGAGAAAAAAATGTTCATGGTTGCAAACTAAACCAGGTCTTTAAACCAAGAGTATATGGGGAATTAAAGGTTTATAGCAGAATATCCAAAACATCTGAGGTGATAAAAAGGAATGCATGAAGCAGCCACAGCTATGTCAGATAGCCAGAAGAAAAAGCAGAAGAGCTGGGAGTCTTGTGTTTTCGAGGGTGCTAGTGCTGAGGGGCCTGAGACATGAAAGAATGTAAACTGCTTGACTTTCAGAAGCAAGACTAATGACATATTCTAGGAAACTTAGGGAAGAAAATCCAAATAGAGAATTGCAAGGCTGAGAATGCAGTACTGGAGAAATATTTGAGCAGTGTCTGAGAATGCAGCTTGAAGCAGTTGTCTGAGCAGAATGAAATACAAACACTAGTCATAACATTAAAACTATTTAATTTTACATTTTATTCAATCTTTTAGTTCATAACTGTTAGTAGAAGGAATTTCCTGGAATTAGAAAAACCCATTTCCTGGAATTAGAAAAAACATATGTGACTATTTGTCAATATTACAAAATTAGTTTGAATTTTTAGACCCTGACACAGACTTTTAACAAGAGTATTGAAAATGAATGAGCAGAGTTGTAAACGACAACCTTCTTTCCACCCCCACAGTACTTTTGGCCTGAGAAGGAATAAGCTGCTGTCACTGTAACATCTACCACCATATTGCAGAAAACCATTTTCATCAATAAAACCTTCAAAAGTCCATTCAGAATGTCTTTAACATCACAGCAACACAAAGAAGTATTAACATGGATAATGTTTTGTTCTCATGAGATTATGGAAAGAACCCAATTTTAAAAAATCAAAATATATTTCGAATGCAGAAAACAATTTTTATCGCTTCCTCACTAATTCCTTGTAAATTTAATAATGTTTTATATAACCTCTGTTTTTCCTTGCCCTACTCTTTTTGTGCTTTTCCTCATGACCACTTAAGTCAATATGAGTCTGATAACTTCTGTACTTCATTTAACTCTTTGGACTTAAGAAACTTGTATGGATTTCAAATCAAATCAAATTAATTTATATACCTGTACTTACTACTAGCCAAGATAAAAAGTGTTTTTAAAAAATGTCTTCTTGTCAGCTGCTAAAGGCAATAGTTCTGCACCTTCAGGGAGAATTTCACAGAGTTTATTCTGAACTTGACCTCATATAAGCTTGCATGAAAAGTCAAATACAAATTACTTAAGGATAATCTCACAATATGAGCAGGAGAAAAATTCAACAGCAAATATAAATTGACATACTTCCCATGATTTCAGTGAAGCTTAAATTTATATGAGGGATCTGACCTAGAGTTGTAACATGGTTACATACCTATCACTGTGCAGTTGTCAGTTACATCTCCTTTCTCATGAGAGCAGTTCCACTGAAACTATTAATACCCTCATGAAGAGGGAAATATTTTTGTTACTTCTATCATGAACTCACAGGAAGATTTGTGATACACAGGGGGTTTATTCGTTGTGTAAAATATAAATATATGCATTTTGTGTATTTTTATCATCAAATAACCAGGTAGAGTTTGCTTGAATTACTTAGAATCATGCAGACATCACTTTGCTAAAGTTTTTAAACAGCTTGCCTATACTTACTAGGAATTACAGAGCCACTTCAATATAAAGGAGTGCACACTAAAGAAGTGAAAGGGTCATAACTATTAAAATTTTACATTGGAATTGAAATCTATAAGAAAGCCTTTGTATCATGCAACTGGAACAAGTAAAACACACACACTTGCGTGTACAAACACACACAGAAATCCAAATAAAATAAATTAATTGCATATAAAAATTTTGCAGGATAATCCCCTTATTTTCTTCTATATTGTCATTAATGTAAAATAACCTAGAAATCTCTGAACGAAGCTCTCTATGTAACACAAGATTGCCATAGGCTGAATTCTGTCTGAAAACACAACCCAAACATATGAGGTATTGACTACATCTGCCCACGTTTAACTGCGTGGGTTTATAAAAACCTAAAAACAAACAAAAAATAGATTAATTTTGTTATACTGCTGCTGGTAATGTCCAACTTTTTATAACAAAAGTATAAATGAGTGAATATCATTCTTTATTAGACCAGGAAAGGTGGAGAACACATAAGTGACAACAACATGCAAAAGGTTGGGCCCAGAATGGAGCCGTTGGGGCCTGGCCAGCACATGGTATCTGGAGCAGTGGTACTGACTGGAGCAAGGATGAGCTGGTGTGGAGTGGCAGGGACCTTGTTCCCTGAGAAACTGTGGTCTGAATGCCACAGATTAGAAACTGCAGGATAGCAATTGCAATCACCCACTGAGCACAGCCCACTTAGAGGATGAATTTGAGATAACATGTCACTGGGAGGGGTGGTTCTGTTCTTGCGTCTCCCTCAATTCCCCTGCAGCAAGAACAAATATTAGATATTGATGCTGTCACCATTTTAATAGCTATATATGCACTATTACCACATGAGTTTTCAAACTAACTTTTTGTTTGTTGGTATGGAAAAATACATGGCAAGCAGTTGTGGTAAGGATCTTATTTGTAAAAGCCACAGTACTCGTCGTCTCTTGCTGTCAGTAGCTTTTGGTTTCAGGATACCTGCTAGATATAAATTGGGTTCTGCTGACTCCAGCTTCTTGATTCTTATTTTTCTGATTTCTTCATATTGTTGAATGATTTATTTCCAGTTGGGGCAAAAATTCTTTCTTCCAGAGTTGTTGTCATAAATTTCTTGCTAGACATTCACTTGTTCTGCAGGTGACATGTAGCAATATTTATTCTGCCTTCTGATAGTTCTATTTGTTGCCTAACTTCTCCACACTCCCTTTCACATCTGAAAGTTTATTGAACTTTTGCTCACTGTACGTCACATTCCAGAGAGGGTGGATGACAATTCTGTAAGGTTGAGCATGGAGGCTGGCACTGTAAGGGTATGGGGCCTGGTGGACAAAAATAGTTTTCTTGTGGATGCATTGCATATGAAGAGCTGTCATATAATAATTTTTTTTCAGTTCTTCACATGATTATTATCTGAAATCAGTCTCCTTTCTGTATTTTTGAATTGAATAACTATTATTTTCCAAAAATTATGAAACTGAATCATTTAACATAGTTTAAAATGGAGGTATTTAGAATCACCTGCAGATAAGAACATATTATAAAGATGGCTAATGTTCAGCATAACTATTCAGAGAGAGAAAAAAAGTGAAGGCACTCTTTATGCCTCTCAAGTGATAAGCCAAATCCAGAGATTTAAGAAATAACTATTAACTTTATGCACTGGGTTCTTGTTTTTTGTTTTGCTTCTCATCAAATAACTTCACAACTAGTGAGGCAACATCGCTCTGAAGAACAGGAAAAAAAAGAGAAAAAAAAGCTCTCTTTAAATTTTAGAAACAATGATAAGAGGTAAGCATATACAGGTCAGAAAAAGGGCAATTTCTGGAACCATATTCAAGAAAACAGAGCAGAAGTGGAGGTTTCTTGCTGTCTGATGGCAACTTCACAGATATATTCTGATATACATGGCATGAAGTCTTCATGATGAGGATAGAAACAGGGTGTTTAAGATTTTCCAGGGACAAAAGAAGCAAACCATGGTCATTTTACAATTAGCTTCTTTCAGATGACGCCCAAATAGATACATGCAGTATGAAAAAAAAGCCCCAAAAATAAAAAAAAAGAAAACGTCATCTTCTCAAGTGTAGCTTTCAATAAAACTTCCTAAAAATGAAAACGCTTTTAGGATCAGAATTCTTTTCTCAGTCTTAATTAGGTTGCAAGTGCCCTGGAGACTCCATACCTTGCCAAGATCTGTGTTTAAGGCCTAGATTCTGCAAGCATATGGATGTTCACATTCACATGACTATCACTGTGTTATCCAGTGAATGCCATGGATGGTTCTTTATGAAAATTATGCAGTGAAATAATTTGCACATCTGCGAGTCATTTTATATAACTTCTGGTTTTTGTCTGCCTCAAGCAGAGTGGAGGGTAGCACCAAGAATATTGAAACCTGCATATGAGTTCCCTGTGTGAGTAGTTTTTTGCAGGGGAGGTAAATAGCTTAGTGTTGCTGGACAGTGTCTGTGTAGTGGAATACATGGATACCATGGGAAGATAGAAAATAGTTTGATAGTTGGCCTTATGAATTAATAATGTTTTTATGGAGTGATGTTTAGGTAGTGCTCAAGATGTAAGTACTCTTACATTGATTAATGCAATGGGGCCTTCAGCCAAATTTTACTTGTAGACACTAACATAATACAAATAATAAATATTGCTGTTAATATTCCACTCTGTGGCACAAGAATTATAGAATTATATAAATAAATTCCCATTCAAGTGTGAAGATGTGGAAAGTATGTTCACCAAGTAATCCAACCACGGAGTTTTAGGAATATAAGGTAAATGTTAAATTACTAAAATTTGAAATGCTACGATGCTATAAAAAATTTTAAATTCAGATTAATTTCTTTTGACAGCATTTGGATCTGGAGCAGAATATAACTCATAACTCACACGTGAAACCAATTGTAATGAGAATATGCTGAAAAAGATATGACTTTCTATGTTTAGATATAAGAAATATAAAGATTTTATTATAAAAAGTTTCCATAGTTTTGACAAAAAACCCCAGAGGTGTATTTCCTGTAGCACAGTCTGTGTTGACAAGAGAGCCACATGAGAATAGTGGACAGTACAGCTGGGTGGTGGCAAGACATGGAACTGCACAGGGGCACTGTGGGAGAAAGGGAAGCACAAAAGACACAGGGCAAATCTAGAAGTCCCAGCTTTTCATGTTTGGGTTCTCTCATCAAATTTGCCTACTGGTATGTGGTACTAGGTACAAAGTATATGGTAGAAATAAGGAGAGAAGCAGAGATGTGAAGGCTTTGTTGTTGAAAGGAGTGCAGGAGTGAAACTCTGGAGAGAAGGTATTTCTCTTAACCTTTTCACACTCTTGAAAAGAATAAAAAGAAACTTTCTTTTCTGATAAGACCCTAAAGTCAAATGACATGGGATTAACTGTAGAACTTCTTGGATCAAAAATTATTTTCTTTGTTGTATAGAATGTTCAACAAAAGCTGTGTAAGATGCTTCTATTTAAAATTTCAAAAAGAGATGGTTTTCCTATGTACCTTAAATGTGCTTATCCTAGACAACTCTGTCCTTGATTGTGGGAGTTCATCTGCCACTATAGTGTAAGGTAATAGAAAATAATCATGAGCTTACTCATATTTTTAATGTGTTTCTTCCATCAACTGCAAGTCAGTGAAAGACAATGAAGTCAGAGTGGAGGAAGTTTGTAAATAGAATCAAAGGTTATACTGTTCCAGGTGTTTTAAGTGCCACTCATGCTTGAAAGAGAAAGACAGTCCCCACCATGTGAAGCTGGGAGGTTTAGAGCTGATTCTTTATTATTGCTTGCAAAGCTGCAACTGAGTGAAAATCAGAACATGTTTTGTGATTATCTTTGTGCCAATTTTTTTTTTTTTCTGGAAGGGGGGTGTCAGGATGTTTTTCTTTCTTTTTCCCCCTTTTTTTCTTTCTTCTTTTTTTTTTTTGTTATGAATAAATTTTTGTTTGGATATATGAAACGACAGATTTATTACTGTCTCCTGACAGTATAATATTAAGAGTGTTGAAGTTGCGTATACTGTAACAAGAAAATCATAATTTCTATATCATTTATCTCCAAGATGATTAGGAATTAATTTCCTTCACTGAGATCTTCAGCTGAATGTGATGAAAGACAAACCAGGATGTGGTACTTTGCTGCTAGTAAATTTCCATTCAAATAATAAATATATTGACAACTATAATAGCAATAAACTTTTCAGAGTAAGAAATTGTCTTCGTTCGAGACGAATTGGAGGAAACATCCAAAATGCACTTCCCTCTGTTAGAAGGCAGATTTCAGCAGCCACTCCCCCACCAGGTTCAGAAAGAAATTCCTCAGAGGAAAGTGAGAAAAACATATTTATTGAACAAGCAAAGTGCACGCAGGCATGGAAAAAGGAATGAATAATGTTAAATAATAAAACCTCTCGCTGTGGAGAAGACCTGGGAAGATTTTCAAAGTCCTTTTTGGGTGTGGGTCTCTCCCCTCCGGAGCTGGGGTTCAGCGTGGACCCCTCTGTGCCATGGTATAAGGCCTCCCTCTGGTGTTGCTGAACAGTCCAGAAGAGGAGAAGAAGGAGCCAAAGTCCCAGAAACTCCATGCTTTAGCTGGTGAACAAGAAGCTAGCCAAAAAGCAAAGGAATGTGTCTCTCTTCCCTGCTGCAGAAGCCGAGCAGCCGGGCAGAAGAAGCCAGCGAGTTATCTCTGTTTTGAACACAAACTGCTGAAAGAATTCCACGGGCTCTCCCCCCTCTCCTGGAGCTAGCTTTAAAGGCACAGAACTCATGTCTAGCATAGGGCAGACGATAGGGAATACCGTATTATACAGTCACCCCAGGACAGAAATGTATGCAGGCAAGCTATGTGGAAAAACCAATAGATTACTTCTGAGGACATATTTTTACTCCTCAGTCAATAAAATTATGTAGAAAAGGTAAGGTAGTGTGTACAAAGGCCCAAAACAAAGCAGTTTACATTACTCTAGGTCCTACTGAAAATAAAGGGTCCAAGTCACGAAACGAAGAACTGTCTTTGTCTAAACACAGGCGGGAACATTTAAAATCCATTTTTCTGGATTCTGGACCAGCAGCCAGTGCCTGAGGAAAGCCCCCAGAGAGTCAGCAGCTGGGGAATGAGCAGGCTGCTCTGGGGCCAGCACTCCTCTTTTCCTGGGCCGTCCCTGTCAGTGCAGATCTGGGCCTTAGGAGGAAGGAAAGAGGTTAAAAAAAAGGAGTTTCTTCTGAATACTGGACTAAGAGAAAAAAGAAAGTGATCTTTAGATTGAGGAAATACTTCTTGGTTTTTCTGCCTTCATCATTTAGGTAGCAAAACTCTTTTCACTCTTAGTTTGATATTAACTTCATCAAAGGCATACTTCACGAACAGAATCAATTTTCTCAGCTAAGAGAGACAATCCATTAGATCAAAAATATTTAGTTTCTTGGGACAGGAAGCACTGAAACTGGTGTTAGCAGCAAAGCGTATTGTGTGTTCATATGGCTGTCGAATCAATATACAATAAATAATGGAGATGCTCATAGATATAAAAATAGCCAAAAGGAATTGATATAGGACCAAAAGGAATTAAAACAAGACTTAAAACTGAGCCAGGAGACTCCACAAAATGAATTAAAGCAACATCTGGAAATTTTCCAGAAAGAATTGACAATGAACTATGATATCTTTGTCTGAGTACAAACTCAAAACTACAAAACTCTGTCTAGTTCAATAAAATGGAGGAAAAACATGAAGTGACTGCCCTAGATCAACAGGTTTTCCAGGAATAGAGAAGACTGGGAAACTTACATAATTTGAAATTTCTTGACAGAAATAGGGACTTAGGGTGCTGGGCAATTAAACAATAGCCTTGAGAAGGAAATTATAGGGACTTCAGAAGATAACTGTCTGGATGAGGGATTGGACCAGCAGAGATGGCAATTCGTGCAGGATGTTTGCAAGTTTTCTATCTTGCTTTTATTCATAAAGGCCTGGAGGGGAGAGGTTGGATTGGCTCAGTTCAGATAACACAACCCTCCTCCCCTGTATCTTTGTGAGGAAACTCCCTGGGAAGCTTATTTGGCACAGTTCAACATCCTAGTCCAAATGAATGGTTGGGGAGATGAACAGATGAACACCATATGGTCAGAGGCATGGAGCAGTTGTGAGAGGCACTGTTTGCTCTGAACCCATAGGCACATTTCTGTGTGAGCGGCTGGCTGTCTTGTCTGCCCCCCTCATCAATTCCTTGTAAACACAGTTCTTAAGCACATTTGAATAATTTTCTTAGCTGGAGGAGTAACTAAAACCCTAAAAATACCGGCTATTTGAATTGTTTGCGAAAGGTGCATTGCAGCCAAGCAGCTGTGCTCCAATCAAAATTTATGATTCGTACCCTAAGCCCAGTGAAACACCTTTTCTGCTGGCTGCAATGCCCACTTTTCTTCCTTTTTTACCAATTATGAGATCAGAGCATGTGTAGAGTCTCACTCCGTATTGCTGGACTTGGTTAAACATTTCTGCAAGCTACAACTAGCTCTCTGCACAGGTGCCGTGCAAAGACTTAATGCTGAAAGCTAATGTAAAGGCTCTGCTCTTCCTTCAGCAGTATGCTGCAGTTTAAAGGGTCAATCCCAAAGAGACTAAGAAATTTCTCCCCTGATTTTTTTTCTTTAACCAGTGCCCAGAATGCTTCCGACATCTTTAGCTGACCCCAGGATGATGAATGAGGTCATCTTGCTTGAGTCTATGTTACTTTACATTATGTTTCTGCACCTCAATAACCATACTTAAAGGAGAATCTCATTTTCATAATAGAAAAAAATGAAATGCCTTTCTGATATGGCTTGCACCATTTCAGGTCACCCTGTTCTCTCTGCTGTTTATTGAACTGCATTAACATCACTTTCAGAGGAAGTTGGTCACCTTTTCTTTATGTGAAGGTACAAAGTGATGAAGTGAAAAGGGTGGGTGAAGCAAAAGCAAAAATTGCAATTAGTTTAAGTGCTGCTCTTAGAGCGTTCCAGTCAAAACTGAAAATTGAAAGGAAAAAATAAGAGGGAGGAGGAGGGAGTAGTTCTAATTTAAATGATAAGTTTTTATTTACATTTCAGTGCCTCAGAAAAAGACAAAGAAACAGGGATATGACTACTGTGAAACTGTCTTATCCAATATACCTTTTTATCTAGAGATTGTTGTACGTAAGTAGTCTCCATGACTGAAATACATGATGAAATTTTTTTCTTCCAGAGTTATTTAACCTTTCTCCCCAAATGGAAACCATTAATTAATGAAACTGATTATTTTTAACAGGGAATTTTTCTGTAATAAAAAAAGGCAGGATTAAGCCCTGTGTGTTACCTTTTCTATTAAGGGATGATAGTACTAAGGAAGATGACTAATGAGATCCTTGCATCCTTCCTTATTAATATGCTTATTTTGAGCTGTTCTCCTTTTTAAGAAGTACCACTGTTTTTAAAGTCCTCATTTGAAAAAGAAAGAAAAGAAGCCTTTTCAATTGTATAGATCATAACTTTCCAATAAATGCAGCTCAGGATATAACTTGATCCTTGTAAGAGGGAATATGTTTGTGAAAGCCATTATGAGTGCTTTATTTTCCTGCAAAAAGATTCATCTTCTTCTTTTTCCTATTAGTATATATTTGGGTTTTTCCTAATTGTTCACTGCAACACCTCTACTGTTTTTAAGTCTGTGAAAACATTTTCTTGTAACAACATTTGTCTATAACAATATTTGTCATGTTATTTACGCTTGGATTAATGTGTGAAATTTTCTCTCAGAGAAAGCATGTGTAACAATGATTGATTCATGTGACAAAGGCAAGATGCAAAGGACCACTAAAGGCCCTGGATCCAGGCAAGATAACACGGTTCAGTCTCCAAGAGGCAGACAAATATGTGTCTTTACACACATCTGCATTAACATAGCAAGTTACTATCATTGGGATGTCTCTAGAACTTCCTCCCTTTTTTCTTCTCTCCTTGTGTCTGCTTCTATGACATGCAGCATTTTGGCAATTCTGTGAGACATGGATATTCCTTGATATCTGATAAAACCATTTACATCACGAAGTCCATCTTTTACATCAAAAAGATGATAAGGTTATCCCCTCTCAGGGGAAAACAAAATTTATATACAGATATTTTAGGCTTTTTAATTTTTTTTTTTTTTTTTTTTTTTTTGGGAACATAAAGAAGACTTTTTAAATGCTGAATTGACTGCCAAGAAGAACTTCTGGGAGTTGATTGGTAATCATGTTTCCACATGAAGTTGATAATTGAGTATTTAAATATACTATTGAAAAGTATGAAAGAACAAATGAAATGGGCATTCAAAGAGGAAGAAAATACAGTGCATAATCAGAAGAATAAAATTTTTACTTACACTCTTTAATTGGTTCATTTAAGTACTCAGCTGCAGGATTGTGACATGCATACAAGAACAAGAGGGGTTCTATACTGTCAGCCTGCTTGTCCGTGCTGAATGGAATACAAATTTAAAACATATTAAATGTGTTATGACATGGACTGGATTTCTAATACATGTGTATTTTTACAGATATTTTATAGTACGAAAAATGTTAAACTGTACCATTCTTTCTTGGTACTAATATCACTCCGAGTAGAATCGTAGAATATCCTGAGCCAAAAGGATCACCAGGGTCCAACTTCTGCCCTGAACAGGACAACCCCAAAAATCACACCATGTGCCTGAGAACATTGTCCAAAAGCTCACTGAACTCTTGCAAGCTTGGTGGCCTGACCCCTTCCCTGGGGAGCCTGTTTCAGCATTCAACCCCCCTTGAGAAGAGTGAAGAACCTTTTCCTAATACCCAGCTTAAACCTCCCCTGACACAGCATCAGGACTCCCTTGGGTCCTGTCACTGTCACCACAGAGAAGAGATCAGTGCCTGCCCCTCCTCTTCTCCTCAAGAGGAAGTTGTAGAGTGCAACAAGGTCTCCCCTCAGCCTCCTCTCCTCCAGGCTGAACAGACCAAGTGACCTCAGCCACTCATTCAGCGTCCACTTAAGGCCCTTCACCATCTTTGCTTCCCTTCTTTGGACACTCCCTAATAACTTTAGACCATTCTTAAATTGCGGTGCCCAAAACTGCCCAAAGTATTCAAGATGAGGCTGCAGCCGTGCATAGCAGAGCGGAACAATCCCGCCCTTGCCCAGCTGATGATGCTGTGTTGATGCACTCAGGACGTGGTTGGCACTTTTGGCTACCAAGGCACACCACAGACTCATATTCAGCTTGCCATTGACCAGGACCAATAGATCCCTTTCCACAGTGCTGCTCTCCAGTCTCTCATTTCCCAGTCTGTATGTACATCCAAGGTTGCCCTGTCCCAGGTGGACACTTGCCCTTTTCCTCCTAAACTGGATCATATCTCTTACAATAACATGATGTTGCCATCACATCATGGGATCGAATGTGGAAGAGCATGAATAGACACACCTTTTTCTTTGCCACTATACATCATTGCAATGTGTTTCCAAGTTTGGATGAGATGAGCCACTCTGCATTGCAGCCAGAAATACATAACTTCTTGATATCAGCTTGAGAGTGCACTCAGTAGGGCTTCAGTATCAAGGTCTGACAGGAGGAAGGCATACTCATTTTTTGATAAATCTATTTCTTGTCCAGAATACACTATGGCTAACCAGTACCTGTTTTCTCCCATTGCACGATGACAAAGAAAGTTGCCAACTGGTAGTCCCTTGCTTCAGCATATCTCAGCCTCATACCTCAGACTTCACACCATCAAACTCTGCAGTACAGGTCCTATTCAAAATCTGGTACAGTTCTCTCACTGAATATCCATACAGCCTTTTTCCTATATATGGTGTACACATAGTGGACAATATCTTTGCATTTGATATTACAAAGGAACTGGAGATTATGCATCGTATTGTTGAAATGCAAAATGGTTAAAACTCTGGTGTTATATAGAAAAGAAAAAAGGAAATAACAAGTTGATATTACACAACCCGTGTTTGAGAGCAACAGTTTTAAATAAACTACAAATGCTGGTTATCCAGGTTTAAGTTCTAGATTCTTTACTTATGGGCATCGCTAAACAAGCTGCCCCTGAAAAGAAACATTTGCACTGATTTTATATCCTCTGGATTTTCTCTACGATGTATAAAGGTACCTAATGAGAACATGATGACAACTTTCTCTCACATATAGATAAAGTAAAACTCATTAAGCAAATTTTTCTGCCAAATATAAGAAGAATCATGACAGTTCCTTTGAGCTCACAAATCTCAGAAGTTAAAATTAACAAATAAAGGATTTTTTTAAAAAACTATTTTTAAATAGCAATATGCCAGAATTTTGTAATAAAAGAAATAGTATGAATAGCTAAAATGAAAAATTTATTATTTTGTTTCTACTAGACATAAGAAAAGTAGAAAAAAGAAATTAATTTTGTAAACACACTTGTTTTTTGGCTCTTGCTGATTCTTGGATGTTGATGTCTTTACTTTGTGCCCAGTTCTGGGCTCCTTGGTGCGAGAAAGACAAGGAAATAGTGCTGAGGGTCCAGCAAAGAGGATCAGGAGTCTGGAGCAACTCTTTTATGAGAAGAACTGTGGGAGCTGGGCCTATTTAGTTTAGAGAAGAGAAGACTGAAAGAGGATCCCAATAATGAATATAAATATCTCAAATGGAGGGGCCAAGAGGATGGTGCCAGACTCTTTTGAGTGGTGTGCCTAGCGACAGGATGGAGCAGTGGCTGTAAACTAAAGCAAAAGAATTTTCCGCTCAACGAGAGGAATAACTTCTTTACATAAAGGATGGCAGAGCACTGGGACAGGCTGCCCCGGGGAGGTCTTGGAGTTTCCCCTCTCTGGAGACATTCAAAACCAATCTGGATGCATTCCTTTGTCACCTACTTTAGGTGACTGTGCCTGGGCAGGGGGGGTTGGACTAAATTATCTCCAAAGATCATTCCAACCCTAACAATTCTGTGATTCTGAGAGAGTAGTTTGCTCTTGAAGGTATTATATAAAGCATATTTTTGTAGAAATTTCTAAGTTGGGGTCCATTTCTAGTTGTGCTATGCAATAATGGGTTACTTAACTCTTTTTAAAATAAAGAAAAAGGTGTCTACATTTCTTCAAAACCTTTTTGTAACCTTTAGTTTCATACCATGATAGAAAAATCAAAGTTTAGTCACATTAAAAAATGCTAGAAATGTTTTTGCTTGAGAGATTAGAAAATACAGTATATACTTGTTTAGGATAAATTGCATGATGTACACAATTTTCAGTGTAAAATGTTATTTTATGAGACCTTTTTTCATACCCATTTTACCACTCTACCTTCCTCTCATTTGTAGCAATCCTGTATACAATTCAGCTTTATACACACTTAACTGACTTAATGATAGACTTTCTAACTATTACTTGCACCTGTTTCCAGCCTAGGATAAAATTTCAGAGTGCAAAAAGATGAGCAGGGCAAGTGGTTAGATTAAGAGTCTGCTTTCTTGTACTTAAACTAGTAACATGTTTTTGCGTTTTTCAAAGCTTACAGGTAAGTTTTTCCCCAACCTAGTTCTGTGTTAGATAAACATCCACAGAGAATATATTATAATTTCAGTAGTTCATCTATGGGCCTGAGAAGGCAACCTGATTCTAAGAGCCTTCTGAAGAGCAAAATCCTAGATTTGACAAAACATATAATCATTTCCAGGAAATGCAGACCCCAATGAAAGTATGACACTGCTTTATTATGTACATGAAGATTTTTGAGCTTCCAATGTGGGATTTCAGATTTTTTCTTTTGGTATCTCTATTAGCAATAGTAATATATGTTGAATGAACCCCTGTGTTCTGAATCAAAATAGAATATTTTGCTTTTCCTCTCTCTGTAAGCTGTAATTGATATTCAGGCAATGTCAGCCACCAAATATGACCACAGGTCTCCCTGAATGATTTCTCCTAATCTTTATTTCTCACAACAGACTATCAAGTGGATCCTTTGACCCTCCTACTTTTTAGACAAAGCCTTACACTATGAAGGTTAATATAGCCTTCAACATTTTCCACAGTACAAAGGAAATCCTGAAGAATTCCAGTGGTGAGTATAATTGAACAAACAGAAAGTGCTTTTCTCAATCTCGATCTTCAGGTTCAGAGTTGATGGATTCTCTTCCTGTTCCAGCTGACATCTGCCTGATGAAGAACCTTTCATTTGAAAGAGACGCTTGCCTCTCTTTATCTACCTGGTTAAGATTGTTTTCACTTTCACTTTGCTATCTCTGTCTAACTTAGCTGGGGACTTACAGAGAATTTGTTGTCTGTTTCACCCCAGCAGATTCTTATATTTCCCTCTCTTTGTCTATTGCTTCTTTTACTGCTACTCTTGAAAAAGAGTTTTAAAACTCTTTACAAGAGTTTTATTTTCTATAAAACAGTTAAACTAAACTAATTTTTATAACTGAATTGTTTACAAAACTACTGGACAAAAATTCGGACATGGTTTGTTTTTAAATCTAAAAAGATCAAGTTAAAAATATTCAGGAAAGTGGAAGACACCTGGATACCATTTAAGTTTGATAATTAGATTCATACAGTAATAAATACTGCACGCTTCCATTACAGATGTAAACATATGTATGGCTGAGAAGTCTGAAATAACTCCAGTGAATAACCACTGCTATCAACACACTGATGATATTGATTTATAGCTGTACAATCACCTTAATTACTATTTTTTATTCCAGTTAAGTCAATTGTGTTATTATTTTATTTTCTAGAAAAATTTTCAAAATTTATCTTTACTACATAATGACCCGTCAAACTTCATCTTATTTTGGCGCTGCCAAATGTCATAGTCTTGACTCAAAGATAAGTTCTCTGATAGCTTTGACAGTTATGGTAACCTAGACATGCTGAAATCAGATTTTGCTTTATGGACACTTCTAAGTAATTAGTAATATACAGCTCTCTTTAAAGACTGTGCTAAGAGTACAGTACACATTGGAATGAGAGGGGGGAAGGGATTATGGAAGAAATAATTGAAATTCATTTTTCAGTGAAATTGCTTCTTATAATTGTAAATTTGAGATAAGGTTACAATGGATAAACAAACTTATAATAATGCATGTGGTAAGAATACTTATCTTGAGATTCTGCAACACATGTATGACTGTTGCAGTGTAGCACAGGGTCTGTTTGAAGATATAATTTGTTTGAGTCAGGCTTCAGAAGATCTTGTAAGAGCACTGGAATTAGTTTGTCAGCAGTCTTTTCTGGTACAAAGAATTTGTGTACAGTCACTGGGTTTAGGGCATATATTTCCAAAATGGGTCTTTCCACAGAGTGTTCGTCAAAACTGGCACTCCATGCTAATCAAACTGAAGCATCTTGTGTTTCCTAAAGGGTTTAATAGTGCCTGTGGGCTCCTTTGATTCTAAGGATACTATGGACATATCCAAATACTTCTTGAAAAGGTTACTCCTATTAAAAAAATCAGCAATGTAGTTCTTCCATTAGTACCTTTCTTTCAGTTTATTTTTAAACTATTGTATTTTATACGTAATAATGATTCTTATTTCTATTTTATTTGTATGTGTTTTAATATTAAAACATGGGCTGTTGTTTTTGTAAACTGGTATTTTCTTGACTCAGACCACACTTCTGTTTTTCTAAACAGAAGATTGTAAAATTGACAATTTTATAACTCTGCAATTTCATCTTGTACTTGAATTAAAGAAGCCCTCTTCCTGTCAAGGGTTTTAACAAACTTTTTGCCAAGTCTGTCACTGTTTTGTTTTAGCATAATCAAGTATAGTCAGAAGCAATTTATGCTTTCTCTGACCATTACTTCTTCAGCTTGAAGTGAAGGCAATTCTTTTGCTCCCAAGGACAGCATTAAGGGTGTGCTATCACCCTTGCTGGGGAGATCTCTGGATTCTCATTAATTTAAAGAAATTATTTTCATTTCTATTTCCATGACATACTTAAATGGTGGATTTTCTAAAAGACACATGCTAAGATGCCATGAGGAGCTTGTGCTTTTTGTAATAGATGCATTATGAGGAAGTAATATGACAAATACATTCTCCAGTATATTATACTGTAGGTAAGCTAAACAGATGTTTATTTTGGACTTTGCCAAAAAGCAATTATATTTTCTTTTCTGAAATTGATGTTATTCTAGGCATTCAGGCCTCTTATTAGACTGTTCTAGACTTTTTCACATTCGGTTTTGAGCTCAAATAAAAGTTTCCACTCATATGCTTTGGAACAGCAGCAGGTATAAAGTGTTTTGGAGGTGAGGATGTCTGAGCTGTGGAGGGAGAGAGGGGACACTGTTCAGATTCCTTGGCTGCAGGAGAGGGAGGGACTACTATATCCAGCCGTGTTCGCAATCTTTCCTCTGCTGAATATTTTTGGTATATGGCATGTGACTGTACAATGCATAAGCGGGCTCTGAAATGACAACTGTGGATTTAGAAATTTAGGAGTGTAAATAATAAGAATAATCTGAGCATTCAAGAGCTCTGTTTTCATATACAAGAGATACTTGTCTCTTATACTAAAGATACAAATCTAGGTTAGTTTCACCACCTAGACCATGTTATAGAAAAGTAGAGAGCATTAGATTTTTACTTACCACTATTATATGTATTTATCAATTAGAACTGTTGTAGCAAGGATTTTTAACAAGAAGGAAGAAAGAGAGAAATTGTATTTCCTTGTCTCAATATGAACAAAAGGAAAATCCTGCCAGCATTTGTCAAATTCTGTTTCAGTAGATGAAGTCTAAGCTTCTTTGCATGGGCTGCCCACTAGCCTGTATGAGAAAACTGGGTTGAAAATGTGGAAAACAGAACCTCTTCATAATTTAACATGTGTTTCGGTATATCTTCAGAATTTTCTCTAAGCAAATAAGAATAACCAAAGAGCTGGAGGAGAAGCAAATTAAATCAGAGATGAAGAGATTATTTCCCTTACACACTGTAAGACTGTAAGTTGTTAAGGATCCAGTGACACCTACTATAAGATTTTGTGTTCAGGCACTTAAGACTTTTCCGAGCTGAGCAGTCAGATTGAAATTTCTTCTGCTGAATGTGTCTTGCAAAGTTAAAGTATTTGGATTTTGCCAGGCAAGGTGCTTTAGTTCTTTCCAAGCATGATACCAATAAAAAAAACTGTTGACTGGCCAACACTAAAACAAAAAAGAGTAAATTCATGCTTTGAACTTGGAAACTGGCAAACTATTACAATATGTGCTTTTTCTGTCACGGTGAAATCTGTTGTAAGTTGTCTATGAGCTATATGATTAAAAAGAAAAGCATAGTTCACATAAAGTTGATACAGGAAACTTAACAGTTTCCGGAGGAATTCTTTTTTGATGCTAAGCTTGCCTCAGACTGATGCTAGAAAAGGCACTAGGCTCAATGCTGAACAGCGCTGGTTATTTCCTGACTGGTTATTTCCTGAACTTGCATAGAAGTAGCAAAATGAGACTCTCAGGAGCATAAGGGATACAGACACTGGGGTAACTGGAAACGGGCATTGTTTAGTAAGAGACAACAGATGGAGTAACAGAATAATCTGCAGAAGCAAAGCAATTAGGCACAAGGGAAGAGAAGCACTGAACCTACAGAAACTGAAAGGGAGAACCTGTGAGCGTGGAAACTGGGAAAAATGTTAAAAGAGGGACAGGCAGTTCTGGAGAAAGGAGTTGATATCCAGCTGCTGCTGGACATGAGATGAACATCTTGATTGGGGGCCTGGAAGTTCATGAGTAGAAAGCATAGAAAGAAGCAGAAGTCAGCAAAGGTGGATAAAAAGAGACAGTGGCATTGTTATTGGAAAGAATAGAGTGAAAAGTTGTCACTTTAGCAGGGACAGGGTTTTGGCAGGGGGTTGGAACTAAATGATTAAAGTCCCTTCCAATACAAACCATTTTATGATTCTATGGTTCTATGATAATTAGAGCTTGCTTTCTTTACAAGAGCAGAAGAAAACTGTTTCTGAATCCTAACTTTGTCAGTCAGAACTATTATGAAAACCACTGGCAAAATGGTTTACATACAGGACATTGGTGAAGATAATGGAAGATAACCAAATATTTCTATCTGGTCAAAGGTGAGGCAAGAATGGTTAAAATGAGCTATTCCACATTTTATCTCTGAACATGATCAGTGGAAGTTTGGAAAGAGTCTAAGAAACATGAAAACTTGCAAAGATTCAGATGCCATTGCAGAGAAATGGGATGAGTTTTTACTTTTTAAGAATCATGGGTTAAGAAAAACCTAAGCTAGAGATTGCAGCTGGGCTCATTATTGTAACTGGCTTCTGGTAGATTCTGTTCTGATAAAAGTGAAAGCTAACATCATGCAATGAAGTGATTTTTCATGTCATGTCTTTCCCATTTTCTGAGAACTCTATAGCCGCACATTTTTATATATATATTTAAGTCTCCATGGTCCAGCAGCTGCAATTTGAACATGACATGGAATCTGTACTGGAAAATTAGGTTCTAATGGCTGGGCATTGAGATACGTTTTTCTGGCTACGCAATGTCCCTACAACTCATTGCTGCTTCTGTAAAATGGACATAATAATACTTATGTCAGCAGACCACTCTGAGCATAAATTCAATAGAATAATCCTTGTGAAGAGTCTAGTAATGCTTTTCTGATTGGAACAGAAAAGTTCCTGTAGAAATTAATAAATCTGTCTTCTGAGTTTCAATTGACTCCATTAAATAAGAATTAGAGATAGCACAAAAAGGCTAAAAGAAACAGAGGATATCGTTGAATTCTATTAAATGAGAGGTATTCATCCCGTGCATGAAAAGAAAGAGGAATCTTAAAACACTATTACGTTTTCAGGAGGCTAAAGAGTGTACAGTGATGAATATGAGAGGTGCATGATCATGAAAGGTTTTATGTTACTCTGGCATTGCCTAACTTCTAAACACACATCCCTGGAAACCCCAAATTCTTACAGTGCAGTTTATCTCTCTTCATGGATTTTTTTGATATATTGTATAGCCTGTCTAAGTTGTAAGATCTGTGCAGGAAAGGCAAAAAAAATAAGAAAAATCCTATTGTTTCTGGGAATCTTTAATAAAACATGCCTAATATAACACAAACCCTTTAATTCTTCAAATGTATGCAATGCTGAAAAGTCAGATGTATTTCCATTCAAATACTACATAAATGCTGAAACAGAGGACCAGCTTTTTAGTGATTGCTTTTGTATCCGCATTCAGTTCAGCAAGAAGCAATCAAACAAGTTGCTTTTTATCTGTTTTTGTTGTATGAAGTGTGAGGAGAGGTCAGGGGAAAATTATTTAGGTTCATTTTAAAGAATTGCGTTCTTTCTTCTCATCATTGTTGCTATGAATTGAATTTGTATTTCCTGTTTATGCACAGCTTCTTCATAAGATCTGGGCAAGCACATTATATTAACTAGGGCTGTGCAAAAGATGGATTTTTTTTAGTTTGATGACCCAACAGTGAATAAATACATGTAATGGATCCAACGAAACAAAACATTTGATGGTATTGTTCTTTTTTAGCAATTTAAATTGGAAAAGCTGTACAAGTAAAATGCAGTTTCAAAATGAAGTGTTTTCCCCCACAGTAATATTATAACCCTTTAAGAAAGGATAGGTTTTACTTTGGTCTGACACTGGAATTTATTTGCTGTGGAATCCTTTACAGTTTTGATGGAAGTCTCTGTTTCTGTCCTGATGGAAATCCATGTTTTTTGTAGAGGTAACATTTTTACAAGAACTTTACCTGTGATGGAGCGCACTTTACCTTTAGAGCTGAGTATCAGGCCTAATTCAGTACAACCTTATTTAGATATGGTTTGATCCAAAACTCATTGAATAAAATATATCTGTCTTTTTCAATGCACAGTGTATCACTACCCAGTTTTACATAAATTCTTTTAAATACAGCAAGTTCTGAGCTTCCAGGCTCAGCCTTCTTTTAAAAATATGTCATGAGAAAGATGTGCTACTTTCAAAAACTGAAATATGAGTAACTTTTTGAAATCACATATGTCTCAAACAGCTGCCTTAGTGCATATCGAATAGTTGCATAATTCTTTTGCTCTTATCAGAGACCAATTATGCAAAATTGCAGGAAAAAGGAAGATTTATTTTTGGAATTTAGAGGATGAGTCACATGCAAAATTTGCTATGAACTTTACTGAGGAGCAGCTCCAAACTCTACAGATTGCAGCAGATAAAATAGCCCCCTTAAAAGGACTTATGTATAAACCTTAAAGTATGAAAAATACAGCTTTTCAGATTCTTGATTTTTAAGTTGTATTGTCTTTAAAATTCCTTTTGTCTTAGGAAGCCTATTTTTTAACTGACTGAACAGTGTCAGCATGATATTTTTCTTGCTCTTTTATATTTCAGACAGCAGTAAAATTTTGCCCAAAATTTGTTTGTACCGAGGGAGGGCTGCAGAGGTGATGTCTGTGAGAAGACATCAAGGGCTGCCCTGTGCTGGACAGAGGGCATCCAGCTCCAAAACAAGCCCACAGCAGGGCACTGCTGAGGCTCTCAGCAACCAGCGGCACCTCTCTGGCAGCATATCTTAGAAAGAGTAAAATACATCAGGCAGAAGTTGTGAGAGAGAGAAAAAAATGGTAGAGAAATGACTATGAAAACATCCAGGCCAGTTAAGAAGGACGGAGTGGATATGCTCCATGTGTCAGAGTGGAGAATCCCCTGCATCCTGTGAAGATTCTGGAGAAGCAGGTTGTTCTCCTGCAGCCCATGGATGACACCAGTGGAACAAATATACACTCTGCAGCCTGTGGGGGATGCCCCAGTAGGATAGGCGGATGCATCCTGAAGCAAGCTGGACCCCACGGAGAACCCACACTGGAGCAGGCTCCTGGCAGGACCTGTGGCCTGTATATGACCCATGCTGGAGAAGTCTATTCCTGATGAACTGTAATCTGCGGAGAGGACCTACACTGGAGCAGTTCCTGAAGAACTCATGGAAAAGACCCCCAACAGAGCAGTTTGTGAAGGATTGTATCCCATGGGAGAGACTGCATGCTCTATCAAGGAAAAATTGTGAGGAAGAAAGAGCAGTAGAGCGGTAGTGTTATGAGCTGACCACAAGCCATGGCTCCTCACCCTCTCTGAGCTACCTTGGGAGGGAGAAGGTATAAGAATCGGGAACGAAGCTGAACTTCGGAAGAAGGGAGAGGTTGGGAGAAGATGTTTTCAGTTTTGCCTTCATTTCTCATCATCTTACTCTGTTATTAATTTGCAATAAATTAAATTTATTTTCCCCAAATCAAGTCTGTTTTTCTTCTGATGATAACTGGCAAGTAAACCCACAAGCTTTTTCAACCTTTCCTGGAGGGTAATGAGAGAGCAGCTGGATGGGTATCTGGCAGCCAGCCAAGGTCAACACACCACAATAGTTTAAAACCATAAATCTTCCTTTAAGTCATATTTTACAGTAACATCAACTGAATTATTAAAAATAAAAAAGCAAAAAGCAAAAGACAGCCAACAGAAAACAACCAACAAAAAAGTCCATGTTGTAAGAAAGATGACTGTACATGAACATTTTTAGCACTTATGCCTTGTTAAGAATGTAGAATTCCTTTCACTGTAATTGTACAGATATCAGATACATCAGTGAGGCTGACACATCTTATAGAGTATATTCCCCTATGGATAAGAAATAAGTTCAGCATACCTATGTGCTCTTTCCCATGCCCCAGTTTTGTCCTTTATTTGTACTTAGGAAATGTTAAGGAGATGGAGGTGTAAATCTTTCTCAAAAGCGACTACAGCATTTACTTCTGAGGGGAAACAGCAATGTAAAGAGCAGTAGCCAGAATCTGGAGTCCATGATCTTGTGTCATCAGTATTGTATCATACACAAGAGATTGTTCTTCTGCATGAGTTACAGCTTCTTCTGCAGAATTGTGGAAATCCTTTGCTGAAATGAAATCTAATTACTTTTTTCATGAATGACAGTCAGCATCCTCAGAGAATATAGAGTTCATGACCAGCAGAAAAATCACTTGATGCAACAAAAACGTACGATTGTGCACAAACTTCTCTAGCATGAAGCTCATCAACTTTTGGTATGACAAACAAAAAGACAGGAACTTCTACAGAAGCTACAGAAAATACATCAACAACAAACTGTTCGAATCACATGCCTTGTTGTAAGGGATCCCTGGAATAATATCACCAGCTCTCCATATTTGTAGCAAACCATTTCCATTTCTCCCAGACATTCGGTTCAAGGCCAAGCTGCTTCAATGGGGATCATTGCACATGAAAACAGTTCCTCGAGAGCTCTGCTGGAGACACTAAGACAGCAGGAACCTGAACAGCCAGCAGAGTGGTGTTTGACTTTGAATTGATTCTCTGGCTTTTAAAATTGCATCCTTAGAGAAAGCTTCCATATACTATTGCTACATTGAATCCTGAGGTTAATGGTTTGTCAACTCCCGCCACTGCACACTGTTTTCAACACGAATGCATGTAAAACCAAGCGGGCTGCATCACTGAAGATCAGCAAAGTTATGCTAAATCTGCTAAGGCAAAAGGTACTATCTTCATCTGTGAAAACGTACATAAAATTAATATTAAAATAGCAAAAGTCATTGCTAAATATGTGAGCATCAGATTGTTACTGAGAACTGATGATTTCCTATTACTGAACATTTAAAAGTTAATCTCACAAGGTTTTCTACTACACTGGAGCAGGGTATTAGAATGAAAATATGGCTGCTAATGATTTGGACAATGGCTAATCTGTCTCTCCAGATCAAAGCCTTCTTTCAACAACATAATCTGAAGTCCTTGGTCTCCCTGGAAATGAAGTTAATAAAAAAAAAAAACTGGGTAAGGATTCTACCAGTAATTTTTGTGTTGTTTCTTAGAAAAATAATATTAGTGAAAGGGTCAAAGAAATCACATCGTCTCTCTTCCAAGATGAGAAATAATTGTGATGACTGAGAATTAAATAGATTTTCTCACATAAATTTATAACACTAGAAAGGTTTTGTAGATTTATGCAACAGTTGTCAATATAGTATAAAAAACCCACTACAGCAAGAGTACTACTTTTGGTGTATGTTTTTAAGTTAGGTTACTTTTGTATAACTTCCATGAGTGTTTCAGAAAGCCAAGGACATTTCTGATTTTTCTTGCTCATTATGGTAAGTTTAAAACAAAACTTTCCATTTGATTGACACAGGAACTTGTTTTTCAGCACTGTTTTTTAGAATATATATGTAACATGTTGAGTCCTGACAGGAAAAACTCACAAACCTTCAGCTATTCTTCAGATGAAACATAAGTTAAACTTGAAAAATTGCTTAGGATTTTGAGAAGGAACTCATAAGGGTTTCCAGTACTTCTTAGGTTACTTCAGTGAGCTAATTAAACCCAATTCTTTGTGGTATAATATGTGCTGATTCAAACTCTGACACAAATGCTGTTCCTCAGTGTGGAAAGGACATGAATCCAGTCCTATTTAGAGACCATAAAACCTGTTGGTTTTTGAAAGTGATCAGCCTCTAAAGAAGAAAGGAAAATTTGAAGCTTTCCCTTAATAAGCAAGCTGTGTAGAAAGTCCTGGTCAGGGAAAATGCTGAGAAATGCTAAGATAACAACTGTCTCATTTTATTTCAACACTGAGATGACTCTAAGAGAGAGAGATATGAGCTTTTGGCTTCAGGATAAGAATAAAAGCTATCTAGAAAAGGGAAAAATATGAACTAAGCTGTCTTTCAAGAAAACAAAGGGAAAAATGTGTATTTGTTTATCACATAAGTTATTAATCTACTTGTGATACAAACAGTGTATGAAATTAAAATGAGATTTTAAAAAATGAGTTATTCTTCTTCCTTCAGAAACACTGTATTGATCATTATATTTTTGTCAACTTCTGAGCTGTGTTTTAATTTGTTTATGGACATAAAAAATCTGTACGAGAAATCTGGCTTTTGTCTTGGCTTGTTATTTGTCAGATGATTTCCTGGCTATATTGCCTGTGGCATAAAATGCACCCATGCCTTTTCTACAATCAGAAAATTTTCTTTTCATTATTACATCAATCTCAGGATGCAGTGGAAAAAATCACAACTAAGATTGGCAAAGATTTAGAAAATAAAAAAAATCTATGGCTAGAATGTTGAGATAGTATTAGTCACTGCTATGAAAATAAAGTATTAGGCTCCACTGCTGTTTAAATCCATTCAAATCGAGGACTCTGTGCAGATATGTGACAACAGATACTCACTGGCTTAGAGAGGAGGTAATTTGGGTCAGGAACCATATTTATCCTCATGTTACTTACTTTACTAAGATTAAAGAAAACCTTAACCATCACTGTTAATGCAAATGTTTTTCTGTCTTAATAACAGCCTTAATAAACAAATATTTTTTTTGAAAGACTTGGCTGAAGGGGCATAACTGAAAGTTGCCCCACATTATTACTTTAGAATAAAACATAACTTCACAGCAGTCATGTTACTTATGTGTCTCTCTGCCACACAAAATTCATAGTTTTTGAGCCTATTCCCCCTCAAATTCACCAGGTATTTTGAGTATGACACTAGATTTCAATTCTGCTTTCTTTATATCTTGATTATGAGATCCACTGAAAAGACAGTGGCCTCAGAGAGATCTAAAAGCAGATGTTCATCACTCTTCAGTCATCAAGCTGGCTAGTTACACAGACTGCAGGCATAGCTGTATGTTAAAATTGATGCTGATGCTTTTAGGGGCAATTACTTGTTTAAGCACCAGCCTGAAGACCTGGATGGTATATGGGCCAATGTAATTATCAGCTAATGTAAACGAACAAAGCATCAAAGAACCATTTTGTTTTCCATTTCTTTGATTTATTCAACAAAATGTTGAAAGAATAAGAACTATAAAATAAGCAGTGTACGTTATACAAAGGGGGAATTTTCTTTCTTTTGATGGTGGGACATGAAATTTCTTTGACTGCAATTAAGCAGCTGTAAAAGAGTAATACTTAATTTCTCTACCCACCTAGCTGTACCTTTTAAAATTTGTTCAAGTAAATGAAATGTTTAAAATGACTATTTTTTTAATATATGTACATATAGGCAGTTTTTCTCGTGATGTTTCAGAAGCTTGTGATTTTGCATGTGAGTGTAGTCTTACTCTAGATCATGGTTAAGTTTTAATTTTCGTCTGGTGGAAGTACCCGGCAGTTGTAAATAGCATGCTCGGTATGGGCAAGAAGCTGCGTCATCACAGTAGAAGACTACAAGAAGTTCTCTTGTAGGAGGTGACTAGAGCATCTGAGCTCCAGAGGGACGGGAGTAAAATTTTCCATAGCAGAAAGAGATAGAGTCTTCAGATTCCTGGAAGCTGCAGTTCATTGTTTCTTGAAACACCATTTATTCACTCATTTCTTTTGTGTGCTTTGTAAGTACTTTAAACTGAAAAAAGGAATTACTGATCCTACGTTTTTAGTCACTTCATATGTATCAGGTCAGTGTGACTACTGACAGCCACGTGACTGTCCATGTCACTGACATCTTTGTGTTTTCTGTTACTTTTCAATTTTCTGACTCAGAGACGTTGGACACTCTAGTTGTCTCTCAATTTATTAATTCCTTTTACTTCTTCGCATTCTAGATGTGCACAAGCCAGTAACATTCTTGGCAAAGGCTTCATCTGCTCTGGCTTGGAAAACATAGCTTCAGTGTACCTACTGTGGTTAAAGTCTATTCCAGACACAGCCAGTGCTCTGCCTTATTTCTTGTTGTGTCACATGCCATCATCCAAAGTCACTGACTTCTGTGTACTAATAATGAAGTCAGATTCAGCCATGGTTTTGCTGTGATGTTTAGCCGTCAAGTAAGTCACTTCAAAATAAAACAAAACCCAAACACTGCATTTTCTCTCCTTCCATGGGCTTGGGTTGAGGGACTTACTCTAAATCATTCTTAGTTTCGCTTCGGTATGCGTAGCTAAGTGTCCCGAAAGAGGGAATGCCTAACATGGTGGGACTTGACTCTGAGTGGAATCCCTGTACAATAGCACAAGCAAAAAATGAGGACATAGAATTATTCTCCTTTCATCTCTTCACATGCAATCTTGTCCCAGGAAAGATGAGTCTCATACATGTTTGTTTTTGGTTCACCTCTCATTTCCTTGTTGATTCAATAAAGAACTAAACATCATAAAAGGGAAGAAAGGAAGAAAAACCCAAACACTTCAGACACTTAATTTCAGATGACACAGTGGCAAATATGTGTTTAAAAAGAAGTTGCCTAAGTGCATTGTAATTTGAATGTATGCTTTTATTTTTTTTTTAATTATTATTTTGTTTTTCTCCATGTTTTACTGAAGAGCAGTAGTGTTTTTTCACAGTGATGAATGCATGGTTTTAGCCATAAAATACTCCCTGAATATTTAGTTTGAAATATGGAACTCTTTGGGAGATTTATAGGCTTCTTCAGATATGTCATCAGAAGTATTTATAAATATAAAAAATGAAGATAAAACATAATTTGAGTCCCTCTACGAATTATAAATATTTGTTATTGCTGTAATATACAGCAAAATATTATCAGGCATATGGTATTGTTATGTGAACCATATGCCTGCATCACTTGCAGAGCATATGGTAGGAGTTTAAAACAAGCAGCATTATAAAAATATGATGGGCTTTAAAAATACATCATTTGTACCAAAAAAATTTTCTTTTTTTTTCTTGTTGTGAAACAGATATTTGCAGAAACATGTCTGACAAAACTTCCACCTGCCAACTATTGCAGCTGTGTAATACTAAGCGTACCTCTTGTCTTTTTGCCTGCTTCCATTTCCGCTGGGAATGGTTGAAATTATTTCATGTCATAACCAAAGTGTAAGGAAATATATTTTGCTGAAAAAACCCTGATGGTGTAAAAGATAGTGGATAGGGTGCATAAGCTCTGTCATATGTGACTAAAACAGGATGGAAAACATCTGTTGTGAGTCATGGACTCCTGTTTTGGAGCATGATATGGGAAAAACAAGAGGGGCAAAACTGTAAAACAATCTACTATTGCTTCACCTTTAAACTCCTCTTGAAAAGATTTGTTCCTTTAGAAGTGGGAAGATTATACAGAAGCTCAGAAAGGGACAAGTCCTATTCTTCCCGTCTTCTCTGCCAACAGTTTGCTGCTGGGATGAAAAGCCTCATTCTGTACAGACTCATATAATGCTTCTATCACCATGGTGCCTTAGTTTAGTTTTCCTGAGTCTTATATTTCCAGTCACATGTACTGATATAAAATCTCTTTTGTTTTGCTTGTATTAGTTCAGCTAAGATTTTATCAGCATGTAAAACCCATCACCTTTCGCCACAAAATAGGTAATTAATAATGCGTAAATCAGGCAAAAAAATAGAAATCTTCCTGTATCACTTAATAAGCTACCTGATATTTTTGACATTTCTGAAAAAGAATATTCAACATTTAGTGCAACAATGCTCCATTGTTTCTGCTATGTTCCTTTTCACTACACAGTTTTCAGTATTTTCATTCTCTCTCAGTCTATCCTTCTTTCTGTCTTTATTCGCCTTTCTTCTTTTATATTCTGTAGTATTGCTACTGTAAAAAAATATTGAAAAATGAGGCTTGCCATTAAAGGAAAACAATTTGTAACAGAGTGGGAAGTTATAACAATGCTTTGAATTATTAGAAGGTGGTGATTCTTTCGAAATAGAAATGTGTGCAATTTCATTAAAAAGTGCACAATTCTTTGGGTTTTGTCCCTCACTTTATCTTTCTGCATGTCAGTACTTAGGAATAAAGTTGTATAACTAAAAGATGCTTCTGTTTGTTGGTCAAATAAAAAAATGGAAGAGAATGTTTGACTTTTTTAATGTTTTTATTCTTCTATTAAAACTACTTGCGACTATTTATTGCTTTATCTAAATTGATAGATTTCAAAGTGCAATACTGCTTTTAAATTAAGATATATTTTTCTTCAGAATTGTTTCTTTTCTAAATTCACAGCTCAAAAAATCATCAGGAACTCAAAACCATTTCTCTAACAACAAATTTGTATTTATTATTCAGGGTTTAAAAAAAGAAGTTATTCTAAACATTGCTTTTACCTATGTGTAAGAAATAATGTGGTATAATATTATCCTTTCACTCCTGCCTTTCCTTCAACCCAGCCTTCTTCTCTTTGACTCAAATATTCTTTCAATTTTATTCCAGGTTTTTCTACTCCAAAACTCTTTAACTTTCTATTTTTTAATCTATTTTCTTTATTTCAGAAGTTCTTTTTCCAGTCAATTCCCCTATCTGTTCTTCTTATAACATCTCTTTATTGATAAGTTCCACAGTAAAGTCTTTAAAAATAGAATCTTTTAAGGGCCTTTAATAGGCCTCAATAAAGGTCCTGATCATATTTTTTTGGGAGAAAGTGTGCAAATTCTGCATGGAGTGAGTACTTAGAATTCATAAAAAAAGTATATTGGTTGCTTTCTCAATTCTTCTGTGCTAAAGAGTAGATGTAAAGGCATAGACCTTTCTGTGAAAAAGAGGGAAGAAATCTATGAGAATTAAAAGACTCATTCTTATCAAAATCTTACCAGATCCAAGGAAATGGTTCAGAGTTTGTAGCTTGATTTTTATATATTTATTCCTGATCTGTATAAATGGAAATGTAAAGTTGTCAGAAATCCTATAAAAAATACAGAGGAAACTTCTTAATCCCCATTCCTAGACATCTGGTATTAGTGCATGTTTATAGAAAATGATTTGACATTTTGGCATTTTTCCATGAACACTAATAGTATTAGGAGAAACAAAAGTGTCAGTTCAGAATTGTGGGTATAAGGCAGAAGTGAGAATACACTCATTCCATATGCATATGTTAAACTGCAATGTCTATTTACTGTTTGGTCCAGTGACAACCACAGCATTAAAGCTGCACTTGCGATTGCAAGCACAACATGGTCAGGATAAATATTGATGAATTAGAATGAGTTGTAGGGGGGAGGCAGCTTGGGTGTCATCCAGCAAGGATACACATCTAAGGATGACTTTGTGGGAAGGGCACCTGAGGAAAAGGATTTGCAATTTGCTTTTCAGTTCAAGTTAGGAAAAAGGAACGTCACTTCTTCCTTGGATGAGTGGGTAAATGAGTGCCTACTACTTCTTCTGCCAAGAGGAAAATAGCAAAAATACAGCCCTAAAATCTTCAGCAATTCAGCAAGGTGAGACACAGGTTTTCTCTTTCATTGCAACTTTCCAGAAAAACAGATTGGGTTAAATTTTCGGGTGAAATGCATTGCTCCTATGCTGTGGCATGGCATTTTGAATCTGATCAATCACACTAGACTGTGCTTCCCATCAGGGAGCATTTGTTATCATTCTAGTCACCTCACATTAGAAAATGACATATCATGATGGAAATTTGAATCAGAAGGAGAACCATTTTTAGTAATTACATTTCTGGAAAGTGAGCTGACAAACCAAACTAATTTTTCTAGGTGTGGTCTGATATCAGCATAGTAACCTTAACCCTAAAAAGCTGCAGAATTGCTTGCCTGTCAGGGGACAATCTTTATCAAATGAGGGTTGATTTTTTAAAATTTCTATTAATATTGCTTATATATTCAGGGATTTAATGAAAATGTTTAAACCAGAAAACTATTTTCTCTGCAACTGTCACTACCTTTTTGTATGCCCTCACATCAGAAAATACTGTCGCAAATCTTATTGCATCAGAAGCCTAAGTAACATCTTCAATAATTTTTACCACCTTCTTTTCTCTGCAAGAACAGGAGTATTGTCTTCAAGTAGCATCTACTCTCCCCTTACTGAATTTCTAATCCCAGTGGAGCAGAATGAAACTGGATCTGGATAAATTGCAGACGAGTTCCACTAAGGCTCTTTGGCCAGAAAGTAAAGAATTAAGTTTAAATATTTGACTTTGTAATAGAAATAGAGGTCTCCAAATAGTTGGCATCTATTTTTAAAACTTTCCATTTTCTATAACAGATTGTCTATACTTCTTCCTACTCAGAGAGAAGAAAACATGTTTGATAGCCTATTTGACTTAGGTAAAGTTAAAAAAAAAAACCAAAACAACCAAACAAGGCTTAAATGAAGTGTCCAGACATTAAAGAAGGAAATATTCTTATTGTATGAGGTTCTTACCTCTGTGGACACATATGATGACTGGACACATCACTGTATCGCATCTTTAATCCCGTTCTTACACAGCATTACTTCCCTCTGTTCAATGCCCTGGTCTGCTGAATGCATCTTGAGCAATAATGACTATTCCTGCTCTGTATATCAGACCTTACTGCAAATCTGTTATTACAGGAAACTGCAATATTTTAAATACTTAAGCAAATCATGTGTCACAAGCTCGTTGGTGAACAGCTGCCTTGGTAAAGGGTGAGATGATCCTTTTTCGTTTGGTCCATCTCCTTCATCCAGGTAACCATCTCATATACTTTTACATATCCCTCCCTCTTGCATCGTAATTAAAGTTTTCTGTCATTTTCAGAGGACTAGAAATACTTGCCCCTGACTGTGTGGGTGAGACTTGCCTTGCAGATTGCAAGTAATTTTATGAGGTCACACAGGGTTCTGTAAAATCTTCCCCAAAAGTGCTCTAATCTGAAATAACAGGAGAGGAAAGATAAACAGCTCCTGATTTCTTGTGCTGCTGGGTGCTGCTTTCTCCTGCACCTGGTGCTGCATTTCAGACCACAAAGAAGTACTTCTTGCCTTGTTAATGGCAGCAACTATTGTAAACTGCTAGAGAGTTTAAAAGCTGAAAACTGCATTCTTTCAAAGCAGAATATTCTAATACGATTTAAGTACAATCGTTAGAAATTCTTCAGTGGTTTAGAAAATGGCTGTTTCTTGGCTGAAAAATGCAGATGGTATAGCAAAAGCTAGAGTCAGACTCAAGAGACAATGAAAACAAATAGTGTAGCTAAAACAGTTGTCACTGTTGGGTTAAAAAGCACTTGAAAACTCCCCAAATCTGTAAACTACAGGTAGATTCCTTTCGGTCCGATTTCCAGAAAATAGGATAGTTTTAATTTCTGAGCATGATGCATTGCCCTTTGCAGTGTTATGGCAGGTTGCATCTAATCAGTCAAAGTGGATTACATTGCACATCAAAGCAAATGTTATGATTCCAGTCACATCAGATTAGAAGCTGACATATCATGTTGGCAATTTGAATTCAAGTCTTTTGAAGGGTAATTTTCGAGTGTGGGATTAAAATACCCATTCCAGTCAAAGGTCAATAGGTACACTTCGGATATCAAATGTACAGTATTTGGCACATGTTCCTTCCTTTATAAGCTGAGTTGATGAAGCCAGATGCAATTGAGACGAAGCAGGGAGGAATAAAGCAAAAGGACACGCTTTTAAAATGCCAGTGTCTAAACTGTGGCTGAAAAATATGGGGAACACATAGGGACAGAAAACTGAATATTCATAGCATGAATTTAGGCATGGAATTTATATGATCACAGAGAAACAAAAACAGAGGCACTAATATGATTCTGCAGTGATCATTAGGAATTGTTTTGCAAAGCCTGTACCGTACTACATATGCAAATATATATCCAGTATGCACGCCTATGTCAGAACTCACCTTTCAATTTCACATTTTTCAAAACACTTGCATTTGAGACAAATATTTGGGATACTGGTAGTTAGAGGCAGGACTTGGAGTCTAGAGATGGGGATGCCAGAACAGCCTTAATTGTCCTTTTTTCTCTTTAAATCCTGGGAAACTTTCCTGTGTCATATGGGTTAGCTGCATCTCCCACTCTGAAAACTGTTGAACAAAGCACTTGCTTCGTTCTCCAAACTGGTTCTCTAGGTCTGTGAGGTATCTGAAAAAGCAGTTTCTGGGAAAGTGAATATGTAGCCCCTGTGTGTAGCAGGAAGCCAGGTGGATTGCACTTTGTCACCTCTGGTTTGTTCACTGATGCTCAGTGAATGCTGTATTGCACAATTCAGTGGTCCTGTCCCTTGACAGTACTGCTCCCAGTCGTCCAGAAATTTTAAAACTGCTCTGATAGTAGATATGTGGAGTCTGACCCTAAATCAGAGGAATTTTACATTAATCTGGGTATCTAAATTAAAAACAATGCTTACTTAGGGTTCTATTGGGAGTCTTCAGTGTAATAAGAAGTAAAATCCCATTAGAAAATTGTCTTTTGAAGATGGTGCTGGCTCCTGCTCCACTAAAATGAAGGAAGCAATATAGTTTTTCTACTACCTAAGAAACTAAAATAAAATCAGATGGTGCAATTTGACACAGAACCATAGAACTGCTGCTAGGAAGAGACCACCAGAGATCATCAAGTTCAGTCTCCTACTTAATTCAAAGCTATCACCAACAGTAAAATATGAGCAGCATGAGTTCTTCTTAAAAAGCCCTTAGTCTTAAACTAGTTTGAAACACCTTGCTGTCTGTAGTTTCTGCAAGTCCCCAGGCAGTGTACTGCAGCCCTACACACCATAGCTTCCTAAACTCTAGGTTGCTAAAGCATTTGCCCTAGACATAGATCAGCTTTGATTTCCCTTTTCATTTCTGGGTCCTGGACAATGCAAGTGCTATGTCAGTATTCACTCCATGAAAACGGATCGCAAGCTGGGCAGTGAGTATTTCTGCTGAAGGGATTAGAATTACTTCTTTCTTATTTCCTTTCAATTTCTTCCAGAAAATTACAATTTTTTCTTTTTTTTTTCCTTTCCAGTTCAGAGAAAGAAGCATAAATATTGTGAACATGGAAGCTTCTAACTGATTTTTTTATCACTAGTGTGATTCAGTACAGTCCACTGGTAATTTATGTTGTTTTATTAATTGGTTCTTGCAACTAGCCTGCTCATTCCCATTATAATGCATTTTTTATCTAATAAGCATCTTGCTATAGCTAAGGTATTTTAAGAAGATTTCTTTTCACAAGACCTCAACTTAAAAGTAGTCTAAGGGGTGTTTTGAATACTTTCCCATCTTTTGTTATAGCTTTAGAAGTCCAGAGTAAAACCTGGTTCAAGAAGATAAGATCAGATGCTGCTGTAAGGATGGGGAGTCCATGCCCAGACACATAAAAGTCTTCAGGCTAAGCACGAAGCTATGTTGAGCATGACTACCAGTATTTATAGTTGCTCAAATTCATGGGAATTTAATCTGAAACATTTACCTGCTCTTAAACACGTAGATGTTGATATGGTGAGATAGTACCTTGTATTTGCCAAAATATTACAGACAAAAAAATCAGACAGGCTGCTGGGGGCACACAGTGTTCCCCAGTATGAAAAAAAAGATCACGATTCCTCTTCTACTTCTGTTTTTTCCCACAGTGTCTGACTGCTCCTACTCCATTTTTTATGGATTATTTTAAGGGCTTGGAATATCTGTGGTTCCAAGCAAATTTTAATGCTGTTGTAATTATTTTGATGTTGTTTCAACCCAAAGGTTCTGTGAGATTTTCCTCTCACTGTGGATTACTTTGCATTTTCATCAGGACAGAGACCCATCTCTGAAAATGGAGATGCAATTTGGTTTAATCACTACATTTGTCACAATGAATGTATGCAAATGTTTGGGGGTTCTTTAAGGTTCAAAAATTTGGGGTTTTTTTGGTGGTTGGTTTTAGTTTGCCAGTATACCTACACTCTGACCTATGGCTTAGTCATTCCTAGATAGATTTGGCAGAAACACTGCTTGGTATCAAGCAAATATTCAGTGGTTTCCACATATTATTCAAGTTTCTTTCTCTGCCTATATAAACTGTTCTAATGTCACATGAAAGACAACAGGTAATCTTCAAGCTGAAACATATGTGATTCCTTCAGTTTCATGTTTTCAGTAAGTGGGGAAGAGTCAAAAAGAGGAACACAAGCGTACTGTCTCAATTTTTTATATTTTTATTTTTTAATATTTTTTATTCATATTACAAAGAGATTACCCTAATGCAAGCAGTCTAATTTTTTGATCTGCAATTATTTGAGAATTTTGTTTTAAAATAATATTTAGTACTCTTGTGGAGTTGGTATACATCTCTAGCATATAATAAAATGATGTGTGGACAACTGGATGAATAGTGGTCCTATTGAATATATGTTCTCTGCAAAACACATAATACAGCAATAAACACATAATACACTATGTATAGATACTTGAGAAACCACCTTTTTATTTTATTATATAACTATGTTATAGATCTCTAAATAATATGTGGGTATTCATATTTTTTAGTTGGAGGACATATTCTAAGGTGTATTGAGACAAGTGATGAGTTCCTAACTGAGTCAAAAAATGCAGTGAGAAGTGCAGTCAAGCTCTTTTGGGAAGAAGTTAGGTCCCTAGATATTCCTACAAAACTTCAAAAGGCTGTGCTTTGGGGATAGTGAGGTTATCAATTTTCTTCAGAAACAGCAATAAAAACCACTTCACAGCAAACTGTGCTCCAGCCCTGACTGTCATTCAGAAACTTCCATTAGAAGTTCCTTTAGACTGTAAGAAGTCATGAAAAAAGATACCAGAGAGCAGGTATTCTCTATTTTCCCCTTGCTTTCCCAAGTAGCATATGAGAATGCAGTGCAATATATGTAGCAAGATTTAAACAAAAAAAAAAAAATTTTAATTGGCTATCTCTTAGCTCTTTAGATGCTCTGACAGAAGGAATAAAATACACTCAATGTAAATTGATGTATCGCACATACAAATATAAGTGCAGAAGAAGCTAGCTGTACACACCATATATCTGTATATTTTGTGTATTAATAAAACAATGATTTTTCAGAATCTTTACATGAACATCATAAACTGAGAAAGAAACAGAAAAGTTTGCAGTCTTATTGGAAGGTTGCCACAAACATACTCTGGTGAATAGTGAGGGTAAGAGTAGTAGTGAATCTCTTTTATGGTGCTGTTATCAGGACATAATGTGCAGGGTTTATGGCATGCCACCACAGCCAGTACCCAAACTGCCAATGGAAATATAATTTAGGATCTGATGTGAGATCTTGCAGTGCATCAGTAATTTAATTGAATCTTTCATCATTCCCATATCTAACCTTCATTACCTGATAATTGCCTATCCTAAAAGAAGTAGGGAATTCTGTGCATACCTGACGTAGCTCAGGGTGTACTCAGCATTTAAACAGAACACAACCTGCCACGCGATTGCTATGCTGGGGAGAAGAGAAAGAACTCTTTAGCCTTTTGATCCCCAAGGTGAAGTGTTTTCCTAATCTTTATAAATGTTCCTGTGAAGACCACAGTTTTTGTAGGTTTTTGCGTAGCTTTTTTTTAACACCTAAGGGCATAGGTGCAGTGTTCCAATAAACCATGTCCCCCACCAAGCTGGTCCTCAGAGAGGCATATATCATATTAGATGTGTTGCTGCAGACATTCCCTTGAATCAGGCAGGAGATATTACTGTGATGAGTATAACAGGAGAATCTGAATAGAGACAAATGAGGACATTTTAACTCTAAACATTTTATGTGTCTCTTCGCTTTCCCAGTAGGTGGTTTGAAGGTTCTCCTAAGCACTGCTGTTATCTACTGTGCAGAAGGTCAGAGTAGATGATCATAATGGTCCCTTGTAGCTTTATAATCTATGAATCTATACCCCTGGGGAACTGTAAGTGCTACGAAATCTGGTTAAAAACACTGGTTACAGAGAAAGCAATCAAAAACGATTGGGGGAACACACCCCCCACCATCACTCCTAATAAGGGTCCAGAGTACAGGGGGAACTTTGTGACGCAAATTATAGATGGGTTTTTTTCCAATTAAGAAAGATACAAAACAGGCTAGGCAATTTCAAAACAACTCATACACAAAGTTACTGACAAACGGAGCAGTAAGAGAAGCCTTGGAAATACTGTAACAGATAATTTGATTGTAGCAGATGCGCATTTTAAGGAATGACAATAGAGGAAAAGAATGCCTGGTTTTTGATTATTTTGCTGTCAAATTCAGAGAGAACTAGAGCATTCCTGAAATACAAGCAAAAAAAAGCAAGCAAGCAGTAGAATTGTGAATAATCCTGGGCCTATCAGATCATAAGCTTAAAATTCAACTTGAATAAATCAAAGAAATAAATGTCAGGAGCAAAATGGCCATTGAACAGCTAGAAGACAATGGAATCATTAGGAATTAGCAGAATTACTTTTTCGGAAAAAAAAAAGAAATAGGTTTGTTGTTGAAGATAGAATTTTAATTTTTAGTACAAGAAAGAAGTAAAATAGATAAAAACTATTTTTGCTTGAATCCTGTATGAGACACTTAAAAAAATCTATATTATCTGTCAAAATCGCTCTTTTAAAATTAATTAAAAGGTGTTTACATAGGGACGCTGTCATGTGGACTGAAAAGTGACTGAAGGGACACTAACAAGGGCTAATGATACACAACAGTATATCAAGTTGTGAGGGAGCTGTCTGGTAGCACTGGAGGGACTAGTGTTAGCTCCTGAGGTTTTTTAGACAACCTCATTAATGATTTGAAAGTGGGAGTAAACAGCAAATTAATGAAATTCACATATCATACTGAATTGGGAGGTGTTGCAAACATTACTGATGGCACAAAATTAATGAGGCACCAAGCAATATTAGAAACACGGACATATGAGCAAAATGAAATTCAATTTGGAAAAAGGCTGTCTAATAACATATGAAGAAAAATAAGCCAAAACACAGCTACAGAGTAGTAGAGAGAAACCTGGAAAGCAGCAATGCTTAAAGAACCATGGAGGTGGTAATGGGCAGAAAATTAGGCATGAATCTATACAGTGATGTGGCATTAAGGGAGGCCAATGAGCTCTAGGGCTTCATGCAAAGAGGTGTCAGAATCTGAGGAAATAATAATCATTCACAGCATAACGCTCCTGCAACGAAGCCTGGAATATTGCATTCGGTTCTGGGTGTCAGTTTACTAGGAAAGTAAATGAACAAATGAAATGAATTTCTAAGTGGAACAGCAAGAATGAGCAAAAGATGAGGGAGATTGTTTTGGGAAGAGAGTGTAAAAGCCAAATTTTGCTCTGTATACTTTGGCCAAATGACAACAGAAAAGGGCTGTGAAAACAGTGTCTGTATAAAGGTTACACAATCCAAAGGCAAAAAGAGGATGTAGGAAGGAACAAAATGGTAGTGATAAATTTAATTGGGTAAAATCATAAAAGAAAAAGCCAGAAAACTAGACACCAGGCAAGAGTTCCTGGATTCAGTGGAGTTCCTACTTTCTTTTCTTTAGAAGAATTGTTCATTGAAAATGGACATTCAGAAAACAAAAATATATTAAAATTGTATTAATTTTGCTGTTTGAAATTTCCTAGTAAAACATCCATTCTGCTTATTCTCTCGGATACTGACTACAACTGAATTCCACTCCCCAATAGTGGGGAGATAGCACATTGCATTGTCTGGAACATTTTATAAAGAACTAAATAAATCAGCTCTCCGTGTTTTAACAATCCGTGCAAGTATTAGCTAAAATCAATAGCTGGGCAGATATATGAAGGACAAAAATAACAGAACGGATGAATAGAGCACTCAATAGCCAGAAACATAGGTAGAGAAAGGCTGCACTGGCTAGAGGGGTAGTAAAGGAGAAATGTTGTGTTCACTCTTTCACTGCAGTGGAGAGAATAAGAGAAGAAGCACAAAGCACTCTCTTCCCATCTGAGAATGTGAAATTTCCAAAGAACAGCTCCGCCCCATACTAACATATAACATTTGATATAGAGAAATTCGTACTTCATATACTTCTCCCTTTCTAGAAAGGCTTCTTACGGTTGCAAAATGTAGTGAAAAAAGAGCTCCTTTTTACTGTGTTTGACACTATCCTTGAAGATTCTATAATGGAAATATACACTGATATCAAATTCTAATCTGATGATCTAAGTGTTGCCAGAATGAAAGGAAATTTGAAAAAGAAATCATTAAAAAAATGAAGGATTTCATTAAAATAAAATATATAAGGAAATATATGAAGGCCTTTATCCAGGGAAATTAAATTTGAAAAATAAAGATTTTTCTAGGTCTTCATATTTCTGTACTGAGCTACCGAAGTTTGTGAGGAGACAACAGGCAAATTAGGGTTACCTAAATATCCCAGCTCCCTGTAAGACAGAAGGAGAGAGAGGATGAATTAAAACTGCATGTGGAGACGAAAATGTAGCATATTGATGTCAAATAGGGTATTGTTGCCTACATTTTGTTCTCTGGTATGACGTCCCTTACAAGACCTTGCTTAGGAGCACCTTTCACAGGTGTCTGAGACTTGCACTGGCTCTTTCTGGTGTTATCATTTTGTATGCTAGGAAATATTATAAGCTCTTTTGAACACTTCGATCTGTTTGTGTTTTGGATCTCTCAATTCTCACTTCATAGAGATACTCGTCCTCTCTATTTTCTGTACAAATCAGCTCTGCAAGAATTTTGTTGTTCATAGGCATTATTTTGGGGTCAATCAAAGTGAAATCATCTAATTTATTATTTTTATCTTGCTAAACTAAATTTGATGTCATTTAAAACATAACAAATTTGTGTACAAAGATCATACTCAAAACCAAATGAAACCTGGGATATTGACAGAAATGATTTCTGGCCTGAGTGTTTGGTGATATTTATGCTATTTCATGTGATTGACACATCCTAATTCAAATGTAGAAATCAGTTCAGCTTTTCTTTTTTAGTGTGGTAACATGTCTTTGTCCATGGTATAGTAATTTTCACATGTGAGAAAGGTTGCTATTTTGATAAAACCACACTGTGACATTTAACCTTGCACAGAAGGTTACAATGACACTAGAAGATAGTGAAAAATGGCTGAGGAGCAGGACAATGACACTCTGGCATGTTATGATTTATTTTTTCCATAATATGCTTTTCAGCTCTTCCTCTTCTATTTCTCATGAGACTAACACATTCACCTGAAGCAGATTAGTTAAGATACAGTTTCATTTATTCAAAAAGAAAGGGCTAATTGTAAGGGCCATACGGCAGGTCTAAATGTTGTGAAGAATGTCTTTGGTTGTTTAAAGCTCAAATATGTTGTGAAAGAAAGAGATTTTTGGAGAAATGTCAAAAGCTACACTGGTACTTGTAGGCATGAAAGCAATGGAGCTGAAAGGCGTCTCTTCTGCAGCTGAGCACGACGGTTGGAAATGGAAGTTTTGTTTGGCTTTGTTCTCTAGGGGTGAGACCAACACGAGGCAGCTGGGATGCTGCAGATGGCACACGCCTGCCCAGGGTCAGACATGAAGTTGTGTCTGTGATTGCCCCGGAAAGCAGTGCTTTTTTCTGCCTCTTCTCTCCAGCACGGTTTGCACAGGAGCCCCAAAATTGGGGACACATCATCTCTGTAGCCTGCAGTTGTTCAACCACACAACCTCTCTCTCTCTGTCCATCTTTTCCTCTATTCTCCCAGAGAGGCCCAGCATATGGACAATGAACTACTCAGAGTATTTACTACTTACCGCTCTCCTCCAGTTCTGTATGAAGACACAGCAGCTAACTGTAGCCTCTGGGTTTGATTTAACACATGCCATTTCTTAAATCAATACAACTACTACATAGAGCCTGGATTTTCAGAAATCTGATACCTTGAAGAGATATAAGGAAATGTAATGGGAACTACTTTGTGCCTGAACAAACGTAAATCAAAGGTAATAGCTGCGTAATGAAGTGAGTAGACATTCCACGAAAAATGTGGCTGCTACTCTATAGGCTGGTCTAGCCAGTAGCCTGCAGCCTTACAGAAAAATGTACCCCTGTTTAAATTATAGGTTCATTAAACTTTGGTAAATCTAAATTTTTATAAGCAATAGACAGCTATTCATAAGACAAAAGCAAATAAAGATAATAGAGAGGAAAGACATTGAAAATGGACAAGCGTATCAACCAGTATTTAGCCATCAAAAATCCAATGCATAATGGCGCCATCAATTTAACTTTGCCCTTATTCACTTGCTGTGCCCTGATCTAAGAGAAGCATTAATCCCTTTTTTTT
>VZRR01005860.1:978949-1148932 GCA_013398015.1 Oreocharis arfaki | reverse complement strand
GGGGGGAGTGGCAACATGGTCTTTTAAAAAATTTTTTAACTATTCGTATTATTAAAAAAGAGGAAACTCTACAAAAGAGGAAAAACTGTTTAGTTCTTATAACCTTGAATTATTATGACTGCAGAGAACAGAGGCTTTTATCAGGATTATGTCTTCATACTGGTGCACAATAATGCAGATTTACTCCTTTATTGGAAAGCTTATAATGTAATAGGTAGCTTTGCAAGGGTAAATTGATTTCCCATTTTATTTCTATATGTATTTGAAATGCTTTTCCTGAAAAACACTCTTGTAATTATAGAAATGTCAAAAGTGTAGTAGTTTGCATGTCATTGTAATGGAGAACACAGATTGCAGGCAAGAAAGGCCTGGGGAGCTCAGTCCATGTGCACAAAGGTGTGTAGAAGGATGCCACATCTTTATTGCACATTCATGGAAGATTTTGGAAGGAACCATTGACAAGCAGTATCCTCTCTTATGATTAATGCAACTAGTGGGCAATATAGATAGCAGAAGGGCACAAAAAAGCATTTTTTAATCTGATTTATTTTCAATTAAAAAATAAAACCAGAAGAGCAGAGAATCCCCCTTCTTCCTGACTCACACAATTCTTTAGTAACTTCTATGGCTTGTAAGGAAGGATTTTGTGGAAGAGAGTTTAGTGAGCTGATAATACACACTTGAGGGAGTGTACGTTAGGAGTTTTGTGGTCCAAGCTTAAATTTAAAAGTAGATGGATGTGATAAGCTAGTAGAGTGACAAAGGCAAAAGAAAACACAGGAGAACAGGAAAAAGAGCAATAGGGAAAAATGAAGGGTAAAAATACTGCACTGAATGGTATTACCAATTAATTGCATTATAATTGGAGATTCTCATTTGTTTCTTACAACCAGAACCATAAGGTAAGAGGAGCACATCTTATATGCAAAGCCAATAGTTTACTGTTACTTCAATTAAAATCATACCAGTTTAATGGAAGGATTCTGTTACCTACCTCTTTCTTGGTGGTATATTCGACTCTCCACTGCCCTCCTAGGTCCTAAATTCAATACCTTCACTATGAGCAGAGAGGTTTAGAGCAAGTCTTCAGCATCCCAAGTCCTTCACTTAGATGGGTAAGTTTTCTAATAAATCATTAATGTTTACTATATTTTTTTCCGCAATCCTAGGGGTTTTTTACATGATTTTGATACTTTTTTCTATTATGCTTTATACTATTATGCTTTGCTCTTTTCCTCCTTTTCCTTCAAATCCACTTTATGTCTCCATTTACTGTATGAGGTGTATGTTCCATGAACTGAATGCTTGTTCTGTGTTCTCTTAATTACCCTGAACACTGATTTTGCCAAGCCCTCAAGGCTGAGGTAATTTTATGACCAGTAACTGACCACAGCTGAGTTGTTTATAGACCTGTAACCTCTACTATCATACTGCACATGATGGTAGAGGCTTCTTTTATCTTGCCATGCATGCATTTCCTCTACATGCATTTTATATTAGGGCCATAGATAGTTCATTCTTGCCAACATCTTATTACTGTATTGACTATGGTATATATAACAATAGATGCATGTTGTACCAAATAAAGAAAAAACTCTATCGTCAGAGTGGACAATAGGTCATTAGATTACTGATATTGCAAGTTAAAACTGTCTTCAGGAAGGTTCAGGCAGGCTTGAATTTTGTGGTGCTAACTTGGTACCAAGCCAATACAGATTATGGCACTGCCATGTTTACTGGGCTCTGAGGCTGTGGTGGGAAAACAGGCAAGTAACAAGAGACTAAAATGTGAGGCAGTAATATGTCAAGTAAATAGGAAAATGACCTTGACAGCAATGGTGAAGAGATTACACTAATTTTTGAGTAAGGATTGATGAGAGTCCATGCCATATCTTTACCTTTTTTTGTTAGAAAACCAAAATTGTCCTGACATTAAGTGCAATAAACTGAATATTCACACAATAACTGCAATAAAAATGTTTTTGAAAGAATTTCTGTACAATTCTGTAGTAAAACACTAAGTGAGAGGGGAACATTCATATACACTTGGAACAGCATCAATGAATCAATATTAGTATTTCATTTTATTTGTCATTTACCTATGCTACGTATATAAAATAACAATCTTACAACACAGTTCTTTCTTTCACAGAACAGACTATAATTTCTAATTTTCAAATTTAAATCCTAGAAGAGTTGCATTTCCATGGTTATTGTTACTAATACAACAGCTTGAAGTGTTTCCTATTTGCACACCACAAAAGGATTAAATTCTTGCAATTTCAAATTGGCAACCACATTCTTGGTATGTTTAGGAGATCTAAAGCTTTTGGCTTGCAGGACAAACTTGACCTATCTCGTGAATTTGCAAATTCCCTTGAACTTTCAAGTGAAATTGAAAATATTGCATGAGGTTTCCTTCCAATCCTGTGTCTTTAGAAAATTGAACATTGAGGCTTACTAGATTAAAGCTGCTAAAATACAGCCTGTTTTGACCCAACCATTCCAACATAACACAAAAAAACATGGTCATATCGGGTTTTCTCTGGCAAGTAAATAATTTTTCATTTGATTGCAAGAGAAAAAAATAACTGGCTGTGAAGAAAATTTGGAAAGCCATTCTACAAGAAGATAGACCATTTTTATTCGTATTTTTTTTCTCATAATCAAATTATTTCAAGTTCCCTGCTCTATGCAGAAAAAACGTATATATTGATACCAAATTGTGTGGATGTATGCCTTTCAAATATAAGTTATTTGAAAAGTTAAAATGATTTATACACTAAAAATACTTATCAAATAAAGAAAATGATAAACTATTAATTTGGAACAGTGTGTTTTACATTAAACCCTCCCTCTCTGCTGAAATATAGCTGCACGATCACCTTAATTCTTTCAATTCAATTTTCCCCTCAGAAAAGTAGAAAAATATCTATTTCCCTTAAAGCACAATGAAGACTCAAATAACTGGGAAAAAAAATGTATGTGGGCCCCCAAATAACTGTAGGTAAAAATGATGTGTCACTACGTGTCACTGTTTAGCGCCATTGCCAACATTACTATTTTTTTTAAATAATAAGAGAAGGAAGTTGCCTGATACTGCTGATGACCAAATTTCAGCGAAGGGGGTATAATTTACATTCTCATGATCGGTAGAGCATCTATCAAGGCAATTCTCCGATTTACCTTCTTTTTCCTGCTGAGACAAAATGCAGTGGCATACGCTAAAGCAAACAGAGAGCTGGGACTTCATGCAAAATATTTGCCAATCTTAGATGAAAGGTACTAAATAAATATTATTGCTATTATTACTCTCTGTGGAGAGCAGCACTAGAAGGTTTTTTTGGAAAGCTTGCTTCATGGAAAATCTTCATAATTTCCATAAAAAATATTATGCTAGAAATTGGTATAGCCTTTATAACTTTATGGGGCTATAAAATGTGATGGTTCTGATATTAAACTGCAGTGAAAAGTAATGTAAACACAATAAAAGGTGTAGAGGTAAAAATATATTTACTAATGAAACAAAAAGTATTCAGGGAAGAAATCCATATTAGAGGTTGGAGGGCCCAATCAGAGCCTAAGCACTTTTCAAATGTTGCTTTCAAATCTTCCCAAAGTTGAAAGTAGATTGCAAATGTTGAATTGTGATGGATTTTCACTTCTTTTAGTTCAAGCATAACAGTATGTGTGTCACAACTGCACTAAATATGCACTCCAGTAAGAGAAGAGCTTTTAAGTGTGTATTTTTCAGGAAGAATTAGCAAGTTGCAGAGATGAGCTAGGAAAGGAATTAGCAGGCGATTGGCCATGAGTTTACAGCCTTTTCCTTTTGTCCGATCCCATCCCACTCACCCTGTACCATTGCTTGCTGTGGCTCACAAAATGCCCATGTCTGTGTTCCATGGTTTTCACCAAACTAGCGATGAGGGCTGAAAATGAAAGGCTAAATAAGCTCTGAGGTTTGCTAGTGTCTCCTCTGTTTTTTAAAAAACAAGATATTCTGTTAGAGTTGAACAGATTGTTCCTTCCCCAGTATATTCTATAGACATCTGCCAATTATATCAGGCGCTATCACTACCTTCCTTTCTTTACAGAACATGAATTAGAAAGAAAAATCTGTGCATCCAAAATCCAATCTGTATCTTCTGTTTCACTGTAATAATTCAAGAAAATAGAAGCATTTTGATCAGCCACAAGAGCAGTTTGTAACGCTCTGCTCAATTTCCTATCACTAATATTTCATTTCCACCTTGCACCACTGAGGTATATTATGGTCTTGTTTCCTTAAGGGAAATGAAAAATAGCATTAAAAACATTTCAAGTGATTTAGTCATGAACCACAAAAAACCAGCATAAATCCTTCTTCAAAGTAGTTTTCCTAAAACTTTTTTCATTTTGTTTGTATATCTTTAAAATCAAAATATGTTTGGACTAGAAATATCTACTATTACAGGATAAGATCTAATTTGTGGTGTAAATTAGTTGGAAAAAACTAAAACACATCTTATTCATTAGTGATAAAGTATCTGTCAAAGTAGCCTCTCTTACAGATCGAAGTGCAATGTAGCAAGCCTCCCAAATAGATTTCAAGTTATTTGACTGAAAAATTTGTTGCAGGACTAAACTTACCTACAATAATTAATTTCAACAATATATGTATAAAATTTGTCAAATGCTCCTTCTGAATTCTTGACTGATCTTATCACTCAATTATTGAAAAAGCTGAGAAATTATTAAGCCATGGTGCAAGTTGCAAAACTTGAACGGAAGAATGTGGCTGTCCTGATGTATAAAATGGCTTTGCTTATGTCTGAATCTGCAACTGAACTTGTTAATAAGAATTCAAATACTAATGCAAAGAGTCCCATGGATTATATTCCTTCACATTCAAATGCTGAAGAGCTATTAAAAATCTCATCTTATCTACCGCAAATATGGAAATATCTTAGTGCAATTTACCTGATCTTTACTGTAAACAAGAAGGCAGAGCCAATAAAATACAATCAGGTTTTTGATAGATACCAGTCATAATTCTTTGGGCTAGAGTTTGCTATAAATTTTGGTTTTAAAATACGTGTTGTAAAACACAATTTCATGGCAGTAATTCTGGTTTAAAATCACATGATTCTGAGATTAGTAAAATTCAATTATTCCTATTCATAAAGGTTGCATTTCCACAAAAGAGGAGGGAAACTACTTTTTACATGTTTTAATATATGACATTTATTGAGATTCCTGCTTTTAATTTTCAAACTATAAGTTCAATAAAATAAGTATACAGTTCATTGTCAAATATGTAATTTTTTGTTTTATTTTTTCCCAGATACTACATTATTAGCTAGGTTTGCTGGCAAATTTTACATTGTTCCAAAGATTGATAAAATCATTCCTATAATTCAGACATTCTTTTAATGTTATTTTGTTCTTGGTATGTGTTAGGGAGCAAAAGTACTGAGGCATGAAAATGTCACCGATCTTCAGATGCTGATTTACATTTCAAAAGATGAACAAAGGCAGGAAAATGAAAAGGTAAAGTCATGGACAAATTTTTGATATTGGATATTTCAAAACGTCTGGTTTGGTCTGTTGCCGTGATATGATGTATCATAAACAAGTAAAAAAATCTAGACTTGCTTCAGAAATTGTTTTGCCACTGACCCTATAATATTTAATATCGTGGTACATGTTGTGATAACTGGTAAGGAAACTAGAGAAGAGTATTTAGAATTTTGTAAGTGTTTAGACTGGTGTTAATTGCTAGTCTGAGCAGAGCATGAACACTATTGCCAGATTAAATACAGGTTGTCATGCATGCTTAATGTATCTCTTTGGGATGGAGAGGTACAGTAGCTTTGCAGCGTTGATTCTCATTATCTTTTTGAGAGCTTTTTTCCTTATTTCTCTGACAAGAAGCAGAAAGGACAAATAAAAGTGTCCTGTGGGATTTCCCTAAGTGCAGAACCAAGGCCTTTCGCAGACGTTGCAAGCTTACTTTTAATCCATTTTTAGAGAAAACCAGGGTGGAGGATAATGAACAAGGAGATACTGAGAAGGAAAAGACTTTTCTTTTTCATCAGGCTTGCTCTATCTGAGCTTCATTTGACTCACTCACTTCATTTTACTTGACTTAGTTGCAACAGCAATTTCTCCAACTGACCAGGCGTCAATTTTTAATTTGTTTTACTTCTGTTTAATTGTATGTAACAGCCACAGTTTTATATAGATAGTAGTCACAAAAAGTTGTTGTAGGTAAGACGATAACTTTACCACACAGAGTGATGTAGTGTAGAGATGTTGGGAGTGAGATGATACTGGAAGCCTTGAGAAGACTAAGGGTATTCTGTGTTGAAGTAAAGGCATGAAGTGATATGAGATGGGACGTAGGCTTGGCACTGGAGACCTCTGGACTCACAAGCAGTCAGTGGAAAAAAAAAACCACACAAGAGAATAACGAATCTGAACATAACTGCTTCTAGGAGTAACAAATAGAACAAAGAAATAATGTCTAACATACGTGAAGGGGTACCATATATAGTAAATTTCAATGTAGTCTGGACCTGTGCACCAGTGAGGAAAGGGTAGTTTGCATGCTGGAAAACTTATATAAATGAACCAAAGTTGAAATGGGAAAAAAGTAAGAGGAAAAAACATTAACAAGAACACCATATTTCTCCTAGCTAAGGACTGCAGATGTGTCACAATTTTAATTGTATTACTGATAGTATTTTAACCTTTTCTGTACCTAAATAGTATAAATGCATTATTATCCTTTGTTTTACTGTAATAATTAGATCTAGACTAGTGATGATTCCTTAACTACACTGATAAGGTTTTAATAATGCTAACAATAAGTTCTTGGCTTTATTTTATATAGAAGATGGACTTCTTTTCCCCATAAACATATTCTTAATTTAACTGAGAATCGTCAGTGGCCAACATAAAGAAAACATAAAGAAAAAAACCAAAAATTTTAAACGCATGACAAACACACCCAGTTCTTTAGATAACGGGAAGATTTTTCCAAAATGGCAACATGCAGGAAATAGTACCAGAAGTGTATTGTCTTAGAGGTAGCCAGGCAGTTGAGCTGTGGGGAAAAAAGGAATTTTGTCCGTGGATTACAATTAATCAGTAGTTACAGGAGCTATACCATTATCTGTTAACAGCTAAGAGCAGAAAACAGTCACCTATCTAAGCACGAAGCCAACTAATCAAAACCTTTAGCATCTCCTTCTCAGCAAAATACAAATTAGGAGATTAGCAACAATCGGATAAAATTCTGCTTGAGGCTAATAACATGGCATCGACTGTTTGCAGACAGCTCCTTTTGACACTGGAGAAAGTGTTAAGAAGTTATATCTGACATGTGGGAGCTAATGAGTCTTCCTGGGATTTTCCAAACGATTTTGCCTAAGACAAGAAGAGAAATTAGAACTCAAACGATGAACATTCTGACCAAACCAAGTTATTGGAATCTAAAAAATTTTCAATTTTGTGTTATGAAGAGTCCTGGCTAAAGAAACTATACCAGCCACAGAAATCTTTGATCTGCTTGAAGATTACTCTTTCGTTCAAGTTCTGTTTTGTATATCTTTGGCTAGAGTCCAAAATGTGAGTTTCTTCTGTATTATAACACTGTTTCCCAGGGTCTTTATATTTTTGTCAACTAATGAGACTGGTGTTAAGAAGGTTGACATATTTCACCTGCAATTTATTTTTCAAGAAACTTCAAGTTAATACCATTAAAGAGAAAGCAACAACATCTTGCTTTGCAAACTGTCTAAATGCAATGGAGAATATGCAAATGGTTCTTCCTTTTGTAAACCTAAATAAGGAAAAATCTATGACATTACAATACTTATATGTATTATCTCCTCCTAAGTAAGCTTCAATTCCAGATATCACACAATTTATTAATTATAAAAGTTTTATTATACGCTGCACAATATGTTACATATTCACATATTATATAAATAATATGTAACATCTAAATATAAAAAATATTTTTAATTTTTTTCCATCTATATTTTAGTTTATGTATCATCAATGTGTTGAGGTATTTTACAGGAGCTACACACCAACTTCTTATTTTCCTTGATATATTTCCACTACTATTTATTTATTTACATATTCATTTGTAATGTAAAATATTGTTTTCCTTTTCTGGAACAATATTTACAGTTAACACTAATGAATTCTGGTGAAGAAATTGTCCCTTATTGAGACATACAGAATACTCAAGCCCATGCCACTTAAACCGAGGTAAGGGGATCAGTGAAAATAAATGTAGTGGAAAGAAGAGAGACCCAAAATAAAAAATGTTCCTGTGGTACAGTGGGATTGGGTGGCTGCTCCAGGAGCAGAGGTTAATTTAGAAGAAAAGAGGAAAAAAGAGGAAGCGGAGATGACTCCTTGCTTACAGATCCTTTTGCCCCAATACTGCTTACAGTTTGCAAATCTCAAGCCTCTACTCCAAAATTAATCTGAAGACATCTATATATCCCATACAGGATTATGCCCTTCTGTTAAAGTTCTGCTTTTTTTCCACCAAGAATTGGAGAAAAAGCGTTCTCAGAGAAGCTTATTTGAAATTCAGACATTAAGACTGCATTCAGCCCAAGTGCTTAAATGATTTAAACCTTTCGGTGCTTGTATGTTAAACAAAAGACATAAGCACATTAAATAAAAGCGTCTGTGTGTACCTTCTACTTTAGCACTAAACCACAATATATTTGTTTGAATGGATTTTGGCAAAAATTTTATATGAGGCCATCATTATACACATGAAAAAGGAGTTCATCCTGTGGCTTTTAGTACAATAGTCACCAAGACTGGGACACTGGTAGGTCTTAAAACACTAACCACTTCCCCCCAAATAAAAAAAAAAAAAAAAATCATAGCCAACTGTGTGAACACACAGCAGCAGTTATGATATCCAAGCCTTTTAGCTATGTTTAAAGCATACAAAAATATACTGATTCCTCTCTAAATATATATCAGTAACTTAAAATATTTCCATTTTACATCAAGGACCTCTCAATGACCTAATTTTGATCTATTTTGTCAGAATGTTAAACCCTTTGGTTACTGAAAAGGTATAAGATGATATGAACAGATATAGATCATCTATAGAACCAGAGCTAAATGTCATACATTCAACAAAACCCAGATCTGACTCACACAAGACGTGAAGAGCCTTAGCAAGGACTGTCCATGGTATCTTGAAGTTGCTGCAAACAAATACAGATTTTTTTCATAGGAAAGTTTCTACAGGAATTTAGAAAGGAAGATGAGTAGCTCCAGAAGAAATACTTATATAGCCACACATTATAAAAGCTTTGTTCAAGGTGAGGAAGATTAATAAGTGGAAATTCAAATTTTTTCTAAAATGTAAAGAGTGTGGTTGATAAATGTAGATAAGTTCTATTAAAATCATTAAATCTTAAGTTAAACTACTTTAGATTTCAGAAAACTTTTCTTTCAATCTTAGCTTCTGAATTTTGTCATACTTTCAGAGGGAAATGGTTCGCACACCCTATTTTCAGAACGAGCCCAATATAAATATTAAAATATGTGAATATGTAATTGATTGATTCTGCCTTAATAATTGATACAGATAGAAGCTTTGGGAGTCTTCTACTTTATTCACTGTTGGATTACTTAATAATCTTCTCGTGTACTATACTGAATATGTGCAGACACCTAGGTGCAACATTTGCTATCCTGGCACAATTTAAACTTCACTTTCATAGTCAGTTTTGTCCCAAGAGTTTCCATGGTCATAAGCCATTGTCTCCAATGGAAATAATAGCTTATAAGATTGCAAGCTGTTTCGCCACTATACCTCATGATTCTAAGACCTTCCAAATGAATCCCACAGTGTTCTTAATACATGTGCACACTCATGCATAGCTGGAAATGAAGAAATATCTCTAATTTCAGAGAGCACATCTTGCTGTACTTTGCATAATGATCGTGAACATGGTATATCACATAAATGAAGGGAAATAGCTTTTAGTGCAGTGTTCTGTCACAAGAAAATAATAAATCAACAACCTATGAACCCCAGGTCCATTTGAAGCATATTTAGAGCCCTCATTAACCTACAGAGGCCAGTTTGAATAGAAGCCTTTTAATGAAGATACAGAGGGGATTTTTAATAATTTATTATGATGGAAGAAATGGAAACAAGCTAGAAATGGAGGAGATTACCCAAATGATAAAGAAATTCAAAAGTGATGACATAATCATTTGAATCAGGCAACAAAGATACTAAACAGCTGCTTTGGGGTTGTAGCCCAACAGCAGGAAGTAATAACTTCCTATGCCATGGCAAGATCCACTTGTTTTCATTTTCTGTTTGCTTTTTGACAATTTAATGGAAACCCTCCTCAGCAGAGAGCACAGGATTGAAATGTGTCTCTTCTGTAGTAAAACAAGCTATTAGAGGCTAGGTGCCACATGTTTATATTTAAATTGACGGAAATACCTGCAAGATAAACACGATTTGATTTTGTGTCTCTTCACTCCAGGATTACACAAGAAGGCAGAGTATTTCTCCTCAGTATATTTTAATGTGTCAAAACATCCATATATTGAATGAGTAGTGAAGGAGCTCTTGTAAAGCTCCATATGGTGTGCATTATCCTGCTACATTAAAATGCAGTTTAAATGTCTTTACAGACAACAGGACTCTCTCCACCCAAGAGACATCCCAGACCTCAGTTCATGCTTGTGCAGAATAGAGTTGAATTTATCCTGACAGGCACAGAAGGTGAAGCAGCTAGCTCAGATCAACACTGCTCTGAGTCGGGAGTGATGTGCCCCTGTCTTTAACTGCCCCCACCTGAGTAACAGCAGTTTCATACTGGATAAGCAGCACCAAAGATCACTGAAAGGACTGGGGTCCTTTCAAAAGTGTCTGCCACCACCAGACATTTGTGGTGCAGTCATGGTTTTGTGCAAAAACAGAAAAGTAATTTCAGAAGCTAAATCTCTTCTGTCCCATCCAAGTGCCCTAACCAGTAAGTAGTGTTTCTTTCTTTTCTTCCTTTATCTTCAATGAAGTCAGAATTCTTTGCTTCATGGTGACAAAACTTCTGCAAAAGTACTTGTGAGTGTCTTTTATGTCTGCATCCAAAACACCCCACATTAGCCTCTGTATCATAGTACTCTGAGAGGTAAAGGTTTAAAGTTTGTGTCCTCTCTGCCCAATGAGGCAAGCGAGTATGATTTGCCTTCTTCTGAAACCGTACAATCACTTTGTAATAAGGTGCCACTATGACCTGCTATATTTTGGAAGAAGAGAATGAACTCTGCCGCATGCATGATAGCAAAATCAAAGATGCCTCACATTCAGACTTTGGCTTAAGGATTGGAGCTGCTTTCCGTGGGGTTTTCATTATGGGAGATGAGAGAAGGGATTTAAGACACAGCTCTGCCTTCATTTTTTCTCATCGTTACTTATCAGTTGTATACTACAGGCACAGATTTTACATGATCAGCATGCTTTTTTCACTGTTGTTCTCTATACACATATGAAGGTCAAAGGCACCTAGGGTGGGATCTGTTTGGATGGATGGAGGTTCATTTTGCGGCATCAAAGTACTGAGCTTTTACTAACAGAAAAGTGAACTCAATAAAGTTTTGATGCATGATGTTTTGTAGAAAATGAATAAACACAATGTAAACAACAATGTAATTAATGTAACTTGTACAGTTACATTAAATTTTGCTAACCAGATTTCCTGCAGTTGTAGAATTTGCTTTATTTATTTAATTTAGAATTTGATTTATTATCAATGATTTAGTAGGTGAACACGTTCTGTTTCATTTGTTGCCATTTTAAATTTCCCCCAAAAGTGTTTTGTTTCATGCCAGCAGCAATGAGGGTTACGTTTGATTCGTACCAGTTTGGTTTCGGTTTTCAAACCTGTCTACCCATGGCTCACTTTGGGAGTCACCCATCAAAGGGACACAGGTGATGAAGTCCTGGGTTTGGAGTCTTTGTGCCATGTTTAACTTAATTTACATTTGTCTTATGCATTAAAATTATTGACACTGACATATTCAAATATTTTTCCTAACTGATGGAATAAATGAACCAAAGAAGCTAGAAAAGAACAATGAAAAAGTTATAGTTCAGAAATTGAATTTCTTGATGATATTCAGCATGACAAAATTTTAGTGCATTCAGCCACATTTATGTGAAACATTCAGCACTACAGGAGCCCAGCAGGTTTGAGAAAATGCTCTGTCTCTCCATGGTTGAATATTTATTAGAAGGTTGGTGATACTGATCTCAACCCCGAGAGGTAGCAACTCTTTAAATAGCTCACTATTCTAAGCCATAGACAAAAATGATATGCATTGCCAATAAGCTTGAATATTGACTTGAGTATTCAAATACACAAGATTTAAAATTAGAGAATTTAAACATCCGCTTAAAGAGGTGCTTGAATAGGTACTAAGTGTTGCTAATCAGTACAATTCATTTGGTTGTGCAAGTACATATGAAATGGTCTAGTTATCAGTGCAAAACATTTCTCATGGGAAAAAATTCCGAAGTAGACATTTATCAAGTCATTCTGATTAAATCCTGGCTCTAGGAAACAGTCCCATATGAGCTGAGGTTTAGTCAATCAGACTGAGATGAAATCCATACTACAACTTTCCAAACAATCATCTGGATGATAATACAAAGTTTTGCCTTAAGGAAAAAGAACAGAAAAAATTGATGACAACCGGTATTTCCATGGATATTCATGCTCTAATGAGAAGAATAGCACCTGAACTACAACCCTTTTTTTAGTAATACTGCATTATGACTTGATGTGACACCACCATCACCACAAAATTCAAAAAACAAGACATTAAAAAATATGGGTTAAATGCTATTAATTTTTGGAAAATCAGGCCTCAGTTGTGGATAATTTATCCAAATTTTAATTTAATTGTGTAAAAATTTATCCTGTAGCAGAGATTCTGCCTGGCCTTTACCTTGGCACATAATCATCACTGGTCTGTAAATTTAAAATCACCTCATGTTTTTGCTTCTTATATTTGTACAGCAAAGTGAAACCATCTCCTAAGAGATAGACTACATAGATTACCTCTGCCTTTAAATGCTTAGAAGCGTCTGGTTTCCTGGTTTCCATACTATGAAGAAATGTTTGAAGTGAAACCTCAAGGAAAATGTTGACTAGCTAATAAATTTTCCCTTCTTGAAAATTTCTGTGAATGTTCAAAGTCACTGGAACCTTTGATTTTAGAAAACAACCACCTGTTGCTCTTTTTGATATAAAAGATCAAAAGTAATTAGTGTGAATTTTAGGAAGTCTAGGAACCTATTAGAATATTCCCATTTTCTGTCCTCTTTTTGAGACTTTTTCATACTCTGAAGCTCCCACTGGAATATACAGTAGTTTCTTCAGGGGAGCATTTTTAGAGATTGAATTGCTGATTTGGTTCTAGCTTTTATTGAGCAAACTGAAAAGTTACTGCAACATGATATTCAGAGGATATTGTCTTTCAGACTGACTTTTAAATGTTTTCTTTAAAAAGTTCCCACAACTTTTTTCTTATTGCTAGAACCTGAAGATCATTAGTAAATTCTCATCTCTTAATACTAAAGTGGTTTAATGGACTATGAGGGATGTCTACCAAATTAAACTAGTGCATGCTTTACATTTATGTTCAGCTCTTGAAAAAAGCTAGCAAAAAAAAGATAATTCTACTTTATCTATTTGCTTTTTAAAGATAATTATTTCTTCTAAATGTAAATGGCATATGCATCATCTAAATAATGATGAAATAAGAATTGACTTGTCTGTTCAGTATGAGAGGATTTTAATTTCTATATCTCCAGTGAAGAGATAAGGTATTGTTGTCAATATTTTATATTGCACAGGAACAAGGAGTGGTTCCTAACTGGTATATGGGAAGAAAACATTGTTGTATCTCAGCACCATGTGACCACTCAATATTGCATATGATAATGCTTTAAGGAAGATTTCACAGAAGTGAAGCCAGTATTACGAAGAGATAAGAGTGTGAGTCTAAGACACTTACTAACTTTAAACTCATACCTCTGATTCCTTTAAAAAAAAACCCAAAAAAACGAAGAACAAATCAAACATAACATTGAAAGCCTATAGGACTTTGTATCTTATTTTGCAATAATTGCAAATTGCATATTTTTCAGTTATTGTTATGAAGAGATGCATATGTGGCAAAAAGAAACATTTGTTTAGAAAACATTTTTGACAGCTTTGTGTAAAAATGATTCTATTTGTTTAATGATTATTTTTATTTTTGGGATACACCTATTAATTTATATATCATAATTAATAATCACCTTCATATTGCTTCTGAAAAGTATACTGAAAAGGCAAAAATTCAATGAATATTTCTTTTTTCTCTTTCCTCTTAAACAAGAGATACTGCTAGTCACTAGCCCAAAAAAATAACAAAGCCAGTATACAGCTGAGTTGAATTTTTTTAGAGCATAAAGAAACACACTATATTTACTGCAGTCGTGCGTTTTCATGGCTTGTATTCAAACAAGTAAGTGAAGATCAGAAGAGGGAATAAAGCAAAAACCAAATTTCTCCATACTGAATGATTCAAAACTCTTTGTGGACTGGTTCGATTTCTCTAACTGGTATCGTAATAAATATGTATTGGGGGTAAGGCTGGAGACAGTTCAATGCAGATAGTTTCCTCTAAAATACAAAGGGCTGTTAAAATAAAGTTTTGAGGAAGGAATCTTGGTAATAAATTGGTCTTGTAAAACTATGTTTTTAACAGTTCCAATACTTTCCAAAGCAGGTTGTTTTTTAAATTTTGTTCTTATCAAAAAAATAAAATATCTTCGCTCTGGTATTTAAGCCAAATCATTCTTTTTAGAAGAACATACAAAAAGCTCTAAAGTATCAGAACTGAAACATTTTAAACATCACCAGCAATGTTTTGGGAAAACAAGAGAACAAAAATATACTAGTTTTTATTAAGATACCATTAAATTGGACAGATTTTTCTTGTAGCTAATGACCTGTCACTAACTATATTTTTTCCTTCATGTGTTAATTTTGTATAAGCAGCAAAGACATAATTTCAGAGCTCTTTACATGTAAGTATGTTCTAATCCATTGAGCACTCTTTTATGTAGATAAAAATATGACCTGAAATGAAGAATATTTAGAAACTTTATTATAAAGACAAAAATACTTCAGAAATTACAAGTGGTATGTTTACACATAGTCATGTTATTTATTTTAAATGCTGATTTTCATCTTGACTATTATGTGAAAGGGCCCTATGCTTTGAAGATCCTTGGTTAAAGTGGACTAAAAAGTCAATTTTTATACTGCATTCACCTTAATGAATAAATTAACAACTATATCTAGTAAGTGTGTTTAAAAAAAATCCTAGGTTTAGTAAAAAGAATGACAGTGAGAATGCTTGCTGATTCTAATAGTGGGAATTGAATAATACCACTTGAGGATTGTCAGTGTTGGAAAGAAATATATTTGCCTACATGGTTATTAAATTTATTGTTTTCAAATATAGGAATAATTCCTTTTGGTTTGTGTTTGCATATCCTATCTACAGTAATGAATTGCTGTAGGTAGTAATACAGTGTGGTCATCCTCCATGGGTTCTGAGAAATGTACAATGCCGGTGTTGATGCTCACTGATCACCTAGCAGTTATTAATTGTATTACATGGTAGTAATATACAGGATATACAAGAGTTCTACAGGAGAGACACCTGTGGAAATTACACTGGAAGATGTCACAAAGAGACAACTGAACCAACACTTCCTATAGAGCAGGATTTATTCTCCTAACGTGCCTTTAAATTCTCATTTTTAATGACTGCCAAACTTTGATATGAATTAGGTTGATATGAATTGCTAGCCTGCAAAGAATTCATAATGTTTAGCATGTTTTAATACATTGAATTTGCAGAATACATATGAGGCAAAATTTTGCTGTGCATTGGAAGGAAATGACAACTGCTATGACGAGGTAAGATTCGACAGAACACTCGGGATGCAAGTTCCAAATCCCATTTACAATCATAAAAATTCAAAGCCAACCTGCGACAGTCTGGATTTTGTTACAGTACTTTTGGTTGCTAAATAGATTCTTTGATAGCCGTACTCTCTTCACAGACAGTCTTTGTACCTCCATTTGCTGGTTTATGGATGTCATGAAGGACAAATCTTCTTACAGTCTTTAGCCTCATAAACTGCCCTGTAACACCTCTTTAGTAGGATTTATGTGATTAATCTTGCTCATAATGATGACAATAATTCGTGGGGAAAGAAATTAAACATGACTATTTCTTTTGATAAAAGATTAAAAAATGCAAAATTTCAAGCATAGGAAAACCCTTCTGATTTCCGTCTCTGTGTCTCTCTTTCTCACCCCCAGACCCCATCCGGGGTCTTTTTCTGCAGTGCTTTTGACACTAAAACTCTTGAGTGTTTTAAAGAGGGTCTTGGTCTTCCATGAGAGAGGAGAATGATACGGCTACAAATTCTACTTTTTATCTGGGCCAAGAAAGTTTTCTTAATTAGTTCATACCCTTCCCTACTGAAATATGGAAATGAACTTTTTGACTTCTGGCTCTATGTTAAGAAATTGTTAGAGATTATCTGGAGGAATGGTTTTCATAATTTATAAAACTCAAGTGACTTCAGATTTTCTTTTAGTCTTAGGAAAATAAGTTTATTTGCAGGATTTCTTTAGTACTTGTGCTGCTGAAACTAAGCCTTCGACATTCCTAAATCCCTAAGTGCATTTCCAGTCTCATGTTTTTATGTACAATTACTACATTCAGTAGTTCAGGCAGCTTGCTCTTTTGTTTTTTTTTTCCAAGAAAACCTACTTTGGACTATAGGTGTTTGTAGAACATCTCAAACAAAAATAATGCTTAAGTCAGTTGTTCAGAAATATTTTGTAAAAATTAACTAACCAATACAATCTTTAAATTTTTTACTACAGCGGAATAAATGGAAGATTCAGCAGTCTGGTGTTTGTTTCACATCTGGACAACAAAGCCCATGAGAATCTAATTGATGCTGCATTTATTTTTATTCTACAGGACTCAAGACTTATTTTCATCTGTTTGACTTAAAATTTGCGCTCAGGAAATTAGATAAAGAGAAAAAAATGTTACTTTCACGCAATGATGTAATTCCTGTTTTTATATATATTTTTATATATATGTATATATATATACGCATATATATACTATTAAGAAAATCGTTAACAACAATATCCAATTTTTAAAGAAAATATTACATTATAAGTAGTTTCCAACACAAATTGGTGATTGTGTATAGCACTGTCAATCAAGCTATTCCAGGTCTATTGCTCAGATACTCAGTTCTACTTACAGATTTTATACCTGTAGTAAGTTCAGATATTATTCAATATTTTCTGTATACCAAACCCAGGTTGGGACTGCTCTCTTCATCATCTCTGCAGAATAATTTTGTAGATTCTTTATTTCTAATATTGTTGAGCATATATAAATTATTTATGAAAAACTATATCTGAAATTTTTTACATTACTATCTGACACTGTAAAATAATTTACAATATGCAACAAAATGTCTAAATTATAGTAACATTTTCATTAACAAACAATCAAAAAAGATTTCACTGACAGAAAACAACACAAGAATGTTTAAAAACAGGAGAGCAATTGCTGAACAGATTATAGACAAATTGCATTAAATCAAAAGTGCAGTGCTTGTTGCATTCAAAAATGTAGTAACTGAAATTAAAACAAGTGTTGTAGTTCTAAGGCCCAGAATTAACCACAGGCCTGATCATATGCTTTATTTTGGTTTCTTTTACTCACGCAGTCTCCTCTGAAAGCCATGGAAAAAATTGTTCTCACTTCAAAAGGAGACAGTACTGGATTTGTGAATAATAATTAAAAAATAGCATTAATAATGAGGAAAATGGAAATGCTTATAAGGAAAATTTTCTAGCCTGTACATTGTTAGAACAGAATGGAGAGAGGAATTGGTCCCTGAATCTCAGGATGCTTAGACACTGCCTTTTGTGTACTTGTTTGTCATTAAAGGTTTAGCTATGAGACAGACTTCAGGCTGGATTTGTCTTGAAATCTGTTTAATATAACAGTCCTAAGGCATACAGGAAAAGTTGGTCAAAATATTGTGTGATTCCTCAGTTTTATCAAATGCATATAAGAATGAAACAGTATATGGTTTTCCAGTTTTTCTGATTCTCTTTCTTTAAGAGTACTCAACTCCTTAGTGTAGCTACTTTTGTGTGGTTTTTTGGGCACTGAATTGACCAGAAATGAGTATCTTCCAGTTTGCAATCCAGTAAGGAACTAAAACTAGGAATAATTTGTTGTGGTCAAGAACAATAAAAAAATCCATTGAAAATGAATTTTCTCTGCCCTACAGATGCTTTTAAGAAGTCCCAAATAAAAGATCACTCAATGCCAATTTAAAATGAAAACTGTGGAGATTTTTATGACTATTTTGATCTCACAAAACTATTCTTTTTAAAAGTGTGAACTATTGGAGATCCATCTATGGTTCTAATTTTCCTCACTTTCGTCGTGGATGAGGGAAAGAGATTTGACAGACACATGGGAACCAATACAGACATTTTTATTTATACCATACAAAGCTATTTTGATTCCCATTTCTTTCATGACAATTGGATTGAAATTAATAAAGGAGATGGAAATCTTTGCAAAGTCCTAAAAAATCATGTACTTCTTAACTTCACTGTAGCATCTTTAATGCAGGCATTGCAATCTGGGACGTGCATTACCATACACTTAAGTTTTGCAATCTGTTCTCACAAATCAATTTTACACAGCTTGAGAATATGGGCAAGTTTGTATTTGTGCTATAAAGATGTTTCAGAGGGGAAAAGAATGAAAACAGCGTTGTAGCTGCAAACAAATCAATCTGACTGTATTAAAACTAAACTCATGATGTCAAAGATGAATGTAGAGACAGGAACAGGGACAGAGATTACCATGGGGTCTAGACACATGCAGTGATTAATCATCACACACATATGGAAAAGAAAAGCACAAGAAGAAAGAATTTTTTTTCTTCTTTGTCTAGACAGTTTAGGAAGAAAGAAAATTGTATTATGTTCTTCATGGATGAAGAAAAAGATGAAATAGATATTAACCGTCCTCCATTTGCACCAAACTGAAAATCTGTCTTTCAGTTATATTTTTTATTATTTGGAAACAATTCCATAACTCATTTTTATACACAGGACATAACTGTACCTGTTTCTTTTTCAAAGGTTCATTTCAATTTTAAAAACGTATTAAATAATTGTATTGAGTTTAATTTAGAAAAAAACCAATTTAATTAAATTCATCAAATTTGAATACAGGAGATGCTACACAGGGATTTTTTTATTTTCTTTTTTTTTTTAATGGGTTTTGCAATTACAGTCTAAAACTTATTCAGATGTAAGTATCACTGAATGCAATTCTAATTACTGGGAACATGACTGTCTTTGGCTACACAGGATAAGATAAAATGAAAAGTCTATCTAGACCTTTTTTTTCCACATGCACAGAAAACTGAGACAGCACTATAGTGCTCAGAAACTAGCTGACGAATTTTTAAGCTTTGGAGACAAATTTCACCTTCGTATAGAGGCTGATAAAACAAATCTGTTTGTAGTGCCATATGATAAATAGAACCTATTAGTATAAAAACATAATTCTGCAGAAATAGCTGTGAAGATTAGGTCATAGAAGCATCTGCATGTCAGCTGGGAACAATACACCAGATTTATTTTGGATTACTTGATAGTTACTAGGTTCATGGAGTGGGGAGAGTAGGAAATATTTATCTAATTTCTCTTTTCTTTTAGCCTCTGTATAAACTTCCCAAATAGCCATTTTACTCTGGTTTTGCCACAACAGGTGGCAACAAGCATCTCGCTCATTTCTTGTGCTTGTATAATTGAACATTCAGTACTATGTTCAGTATGTGCCAAGAGTAGAAAGATTTTTCATACTATTTCTTCCTTAGGTTTATACAGATCTACCCCTGAAACTGGCTTTTGCCAGTTGGATACTCTCTAGAAGTGGTCATCACCTTCAGGACTTTCATCTGAGCTGACTGCTTACAAAAACTGCCTTACAGCCTGCTTTAGGTTTCTTTTTAACTGCAGAAACCTAGAGAAGCAGGCAAAGTTTTTCTGTATTTCCTGAGAGTATGGAGGAAAGAAGCATGTGTGTGGAAGTATGTTGGACTTCCTTTCATATTCATAAGGATACAGGAGAGGACAGTTTTTTTCTCATCTGACTTCAGGACAAGATATATAGGGACTGGCATAGGGGTGTTGGTCATTCTTTTCTTATGAAAGCATTATAAAAACTTTGTGATTATTTACAACATTTTTCTCTTTCTCCCACCCTGGTCATGTAGCTTGTGTTCTGTTAAAGGAAAACATGATTTAAGACTAATTTTAAAATGTCTCTAGGAATGACATAGTCATTAGAAAAAAGAAAAAGCAGTGCAAGCCAGGTGGAAAAAAATAGGATGGTAGAATGAAATACCTCTGAGGACAGTTTTGTTGTACAACATTTGGCCTTAAATAAATGTATGGGCCTGCTTCTGAAAATATATTACATTTGTCAAAGGAACAGTAATTAAACTGCTCCCTCTAAGCCTTTTTGATAGGCCATTTTCAGAATGAATGGTTGAGGCTGAGAAAGGGCACTTGGCATTTAAGAACACTACCTTTAGGGTATTATTTTCCTTGCTTTCTCATGCTCACACAATTTTACTTTTTTCCTACCATCTTAGAACAATGCTAATATTCACTGGTTTTGTTAGGGAAGACCTGTAAAATATGAAATAAGTGTCATGTAAATGTAATTGATATTGTCATTAAAAAAAGATTTCAGTTTGCCACATCTTATATTAAACCTGAAGAGAGAAATGTAAAGAGTTAATCATGGTGAAAATGGCAAAATTTGCATTTTGTCATTAATTAATGAAAACTGACACAAGTCACAGCAACATACTAGCTCATTCAAAATAATTATTACCTTGTTAAAATGGTGTTATGATGAGTAAGTAATGATAAAAAAAGACATTCTCTGACCATGATGAAGCGATGCCCTAACTCATTGTTAAGGAAACTGTCAGATTCTAGAAAATTTTTCCAAAAATTGATGTAACATAATTTATGTTTAAAATAATTTTTTGACCAATATAACTGTTTCATATGACCTGTATCTGGGACCCATATTTCTGCCTTATAGTGATGATCCCATTCACACTAACATATCTGTATGTAAGAAAGTAAGATTAAATAAGTATAAAGAACTGTCTTTCATTTCGCTTAATGCAGGAATTTCAGGAAAATAAATTGCAACAGAGTGAAATAGATAAAATTCTGTGCGATTTCTAGGAATTATTCATGAATTCACAATGCCAGGTGACAGAAAAGTCTTTACTTTTTATTATCTATTGCAGGACATATTTTACGTTAATTCAGACAATCATATCCCTATTGAAACAATTTTACACTTTTATGATATTTCTTTTCTGATTTGTGTACACCATATGGCAGTTCATTTCCATGGACCACAAATGTGTATTTCCAGACTGCCTAAAATGGACACCTATGTGTCATATATTTACTGCATTAAGGTATTTTATTTGTTTTTTCTTAACTTTTTTCCTGTTTTCAGAACCTAACTGTTGGAAGATTACACAGATGCAAGAATTTTTAAAGCTGTGAAGGTGAAAAAAAGTCTTGACGTGTTTATTAATCTTTGATTTTTAAATTAAGATTCTCAAGGTAATTGTTTTATTTCGTGCTGTAGCAATAGGTATTATATTTTGTATGTTTTAACTGTGACAATAATAGAATGCTTTTGGATTATTCTTCTGAAAAACTCTGTGAAGTTTGGAAACTATAAATACTGTCAATATGCAGTCCTTATGCATACACCATAATAAAAATAAAGCATTCTTTATCTGTCAGTGAAACAAAGGATATCTGAAGAAAATGTAGAATGGAATGACTTCGGAATAACAAGCCTGACAGAAATAACCAGAATGAAAAGTCTTATAAAGGAGAAAATATACGCAAACTCGGAGAAGAACAATGGAATTAGAATACCAGAAATGCTAATAACCCAGGGTTGTTTTTTTAATTTGTTTTTTCTAAGAATATAAATGTTCTTCCAGTTGAAGCAAAACATTACGGACTTTTGATTTCTTTTTTGACAAATTGCTTCATTTGCCATGCTTTAAGTGGGATAAAAGGAATTTACGGAATTTTCCTGTTAATCGGAAAAAAATTGAATTATAAAAGGAAAAAAATATATAACAATTCCTAAGAAACAGGTTATTGCCATGAAAGGGAATAGTTAACATTTTCCCTTAAGACAAGTACAAATTTCTAAAATCTTGTCTTATATGACTCCCACACACTATGCACCTGCACTTCTGCTTTCACGAGAACTCTCACAAGTCCAGCAATTGTTTTGCAAAGCAGATGCAGTGCCATCTGATCCACATAGTTCCTACATTTCTATGAGGGAAGTTAGGAAGAATCTTGTGAAGAATAAACATATTCTTCCTCTATTTCTCCTTTTCACAATCAGCTTGTGCAATAAGACAGTTCACTCTAACTGTTCTTACAGGTACTTATTTCTAGCTAATTTACATGGGAATATTTGGTACACAGAAAGCTTTTTTTAAAATTTTTATTTTCTCTTCACTCTATGTGCACAAATGCACATGTGCATCATGTGTAAATAGTTATTGATGTCTATTTTTATCTCTTAGTATGAGTTAATAATTAGGTTTCTTTCAGTTTTTACTAAATACATAAAATACGTAAAATATATACTAAAAATTATCATCTTCTTTTAATAAATAAAAAAAAGAAAAATATGCATTCATCAACTTGCAGCTCTCTGTGGTTAAATATTTTTCTGTTGTGGTGTTTATTTGCAGTCAAGTTAAATATGCTTGATTTAGGGCAAAATCTTTAATCTTTCATTCCATTCAAGTTAAAAGTAACATGCAATTTGATGTCTTAGTGAAATGGTGACAAATGTCTTTAATAACTCTCTGCTGAGAGTTTCCATATTTGTAAGACCAACTTTAAATGTCAGAAGTCAATACTTATTGCCAAACTTTAGTATTGAGAGAGAGAAAGATAATTCACAAGGCGGACAACTGCTGAAATCAAAATATCCTCAGTGATATCTGCATATGAGTTGGTAGACACTATTATCTGTGAAGCTTTGTTAGCAACTAAGCTTGTTTTGCATTACATTAAGAAAAATTGTCCTGGTTATTGACCATTCTTTTAGGAAAGGACGAGTGGTCCTGTGTAGGGCCAGGAACTGGACTCAATAATCCTTGTGGGTCCTTTCTAACTCAGGACATTCTATGATTCTTTGATTCTGTCATTACAATGCATTTGTATAACTCCACAACGTGGAAAGTGGAAAGCTATGAAGACTCAATATCTAAATTAATTTTGAATGAACTATTAGGTTGTTCTCTGAAAATGTTCTGTGCTCAATCCTGAAAATGAAGGAGAGTGATCTTTTGAGAAGGTACAAGGAAATCCCTGGATTTATTGGCCTCCAAGCATGAAGAATCAGTACAAGTGGGAGATTAATCATGTGCACAAACTATACACAGTGCACAAAACAAACGCAACTAACTGAGCTTTGAAAATAACAAAGTTCCAAACAGATGAAATGAGGTCAAGAGGAATCAAGGTAGCAGCAAATATTCTTCGTGACAAATACTACACTCTACATCTGCAGTCCACAGCTTCTCCACTGAGAAGAGAGTTGCAAAGCTAGTGAAGGCACATATCTCTTATCCTAAATCTACAGCAATGCCTCCCTTGGTCACAACATCCACTTCCTGCTAGTGTGGAAGAGCATTAAATCTTTTTTGTAAACTGCAGGAATTCTCACCAAAGGCCTGAGGAAAAGAATGGATTGATGTCTCTGTGAACTGTTTCTACAATGGTTTCAGTACTTTTGAAATAGTTTATCTCAAAAATTCTAAATTTATGAAAATTTAGCTGCAGCCAAAAGTAGGAATTAAATGTCAAAAAAAGTTATTAATTTATCAGTAAATATTGCTTGTGAATAGAAAATTGCATAACTGAAAATTATCATCAAGTTTTCAGTAATTTTAGTGAAGACTGAAATCTTAGATGAACTTTTTTTTCTTCTTAATGATGCTAATGTCAACAGTTATTAAAGGAAAATCTGCCAGCAGGGACAGCTGACCCCCTGACCGCAGTGATAGTTCATACCATATGACATCATGATTAGTATATGAAGTGAGGTGAAGAAGGAAGCAGCAGGACATTAGGAGTTATGGCATTTGTCTTCCAGAGTCACTGTTAAGATGTGATGGAATCTGGCTTTCCTGTGGATGGCTGAACACCTTACTGTGAATGGGACTTGGTGAATTATTTCCTTGTTTTACTTTGCTTGCATACAGAGTGTTTTACTTTTCTTTCCCTATTAAAATATATCAACTCGTGAGTTTCCTTACTTCTTCCATTCCAGTTCTCTCCCTGAGTCCACTGGTCAGGGAGACAGCAAGGGTGCTTAGTTGCTGCCTGGGTGTAAACCATGAGAGCTGGTTATAACAATCTGACAAATAAATATATAAGAAAATTTGAGAGAAGAAAGAGGTGCAGTGAGACACAACAAAGGAAGTGAGAGATGCCTTCCATCTTCTTAAAAGTTCTTTAGCACCACAGGAGGATATGAAATAAAACATAAAAACCCCAGCATGAAGAAACTCCAGCACATAAAAAATGTCCTGGATGAAAAAATAGTGTTGCTAATATAGCTGTCTTTTTCACTGTTTTGGCTGATGAACTCTTGGACTGTGTAGACTATGCAGGCATGGACATATACTCGAAAAGAGAAGCAACTACTGTAGAACAGGAGTCTCAAATACCTGTTGCACCTGCAGGGCTTATAAGGAAGTTGTTTTACTGGTCAATATTTAGTGCTCTTTAAGGTTCCAGCACATCACTGTAATTTTGGCAGTGTTTTCAGCAAACTTCTGAGCCAAAGTAAACCCGATATGGATGGAAATCTTCTCAAATATACTTTGTGTGTAAACACACTTTCTAACCTGTTTGTTTGCCTCATAGGTTCTATATTGTTGAAATGTAATGTCACAGATCTTTCCCACAGTCCACCTTACCAGGTGAAACTACTTTTTCTAGAGTCATCCACCATTGACTAAATGACAGAGTATCTAATAAATGAGACAGAACTATTTTTTCTCTTCCCAGGGTAAAGGGATTGATGAGCACACTGAGCAGAGCTTGCTACTATCATAAGAGATCATTAAAAATACGAAGCATTTGGGAGATTTACTCTCTTGGTCCACGCTTGTGATTAATTCTAATGGCTGTTAAACATATGTAAGTTAAAATGTCTGCTTTTTGAATTCTGGTTATGTATGCTATGGGCAAAACTTTCTCCTCTGCTTTGGCATGCCACACACTGAACCACTGGAAGTGCTATAATGGCTCAAGGGCAGAATTTGGCAGTTGGGATCTAGAGTGGGCAGTCATTTTATTAAATGTGTGTTAGATCCTCAATTTAAAGTGCCAAAGGTTATCTCAGGATTAAAGCAATACCATTCCCATCAAAATCAATGGGGATTTCATTAATATGCCCTCACACAGTGCTTCAAAGGCCTGCTTTTTGCTTCCCAAAGCAGGAATGGGTGTGTTTATTCAAATAATGTTAATTTATAAGAAGTTACATTACTAACTTACAATAAAATCAGTGCTAAGACTTTTTATTTTGAAGATTTAGTGGCAAGTATTTTAAGTCCAGAATATTAAAGTCAAAGAGCAGAGTAATCTGAATCAGAAGGAGATGATAGAGGAAGAGTAAATAATGAAGCAGATGTAACTAGATAGAAAATATAAAGAAAATTTAAAAGACTAATAAATGACATAGCCAGTTCAATGCAGATAAATGTAGAACAGTAGTGACTTTGATGAGTCTTTATAACACAACCGTGCATGCATTATAAAACAGGAAGAACAAAAATTGTTCGAGTCAAAAGAAAACTCTGTGTCATTGATGTAGGAAAAGAAAGCTCGCAGACGTCTTAGCACATGGATGAATGATGACTTTCAGAGAGTCTGTATGACAGAAGCCTGTTTTTAATAAAGTAGAAGTATGAAAGAGCAGGACCGAAAAAAATAAGAGAGGAAAAAAAAGATATATTCTGTGTGGAGTTTAAAGTATGAAAGAACCACAACAATGTTTCTGTAGAGGAAAAAAAAAAGATGTAGATGAATTGTTCTCACTACATTTCTAGCACTGATCTGACCATGACGATTGCACAAAAGTAGTATTTACAGGAAGGATTGCCTTCTGTTTGGCCACTGTGCAGTGATTATTTCTCAGGTGTTTATTTTTCATGAGCAGTAAAAATACAGTGACAAGGATAATAATGTTCACGCAAAAAATACACAGATGGGGGAGAATAATAGATATGAACATACAAAAAGGTATGCAGAAAAGGAGAAGAAAGAATCAGAAAGCTAAAAGAATAAAGATACTAATAAACAGAAGTGAAGTTGAAGCAAGGGAGGGAAAAAAAGTTCTGAAATATATCTTTGACTCAGATTTCCCAAGCCAGCTTTAAACAAAGAGGTATTTTGGGTCTACTGCAATACATAGGCTTTCTGCAATACATCTGTACAGTGTGGTTAAAATCAAGGAATGCTCATTTCAGTGTGTCCTGACCGACCACTGGGACCAGCCATTGTTCCTTGATGTACTGTAGTTCCTTGTCCTCTCTCCCTCCTAGGCTGTTGGTCCTTCTCTTAGGGATATTTAGCACCATAATCAGCAAGAACAGCCAAAATGTGTATCTAACCCATGAGATTCCTGAAACTCTTTCCCTTTCACCTAGTGAATTTCCAGCTTCTTGAAGCACTATACAGAAACTTCTGTCAAGAATTATCCTTTCGCTTAAGCTCTTCTTATCACTGTGGAGGTAAAGTATATGACTGCATACCTGAAGACCATGAAGATCATTTAACCCAAGCTCAAGAAATTTTTTTGGTGGTTCCGTTAATGTATAAACTGACACTCTGTGGGATTTTGGTATCAGACTGGTGTTAGATCAGACACATAACTCCAAAATATAATTGCCAGATTAACACCTTCAGACCTTTCAGGCACTGCAATTTCGTTTTGTCTCTAGCAGAGTCAGAAACTGCTTGACCTTAAACAAAAAGATGCACACATGGCTAGGACTAGATCTCAAGCTGTTTGAAAATTAAACATAAGATGCTAACAGCTCTAGAAGCGCAATTTTTTGAGGCATCTAAATAGACATATCAATAAGTGTAATTTTGGTTGTAGGCATCTCAGTTCGAAGAACACCCCAGGCTAGGCTCTTGAATCATTCTAAGAAAGGTACGACAAAAGGGGATATGTCTTACCTGAGAAAGCTACTATGTTAGGTTCCCTACAGAGTCACCCAGCTATTACAAATTAGTTCCCATTCCAGTTCATAATTTCAAAGACTTTTCTCATAGAGAAGAAAATAGCTGAAATAAAAATTGGAATTCTAATATCACTGCATGACTCTGGGGCAGAGTCGCCTTTTTTCTGCTGTAGTCTAATTCTATGTAAGAGTCAAAGAAAATTACCTTACTAAACTTATGTAAACCAGAATGCACAGTAGTTCCATTTTGGCAGAAATGACTTTCTGTCGAGCCTGGATCAGTGGTGTTAAAAAAAATTGGGTGCCCTGAGTGTATACTAGCCTGGATACTAAAATATTTACGGAGTTCCTGTGTGTTTAACTTGCCCTGGAGTATAGTTGGTGTGCTTTAGTTCCAATTTTTTAATGATACTACTATTCCTGCCAGTAATTTTTATACCAGCTGCACTGGACTAATTACGCGCTTTTCTCAAAAGTCTGTTTTTGAAATAATTATGGCCTTTGAGCATGTAATAGACAGCAAGATTTGGGTAGAGAGGAGTAAAAACTTTCCATTTGAGCAGAAAGGATAAAAAAGGTGGCATATCATTGTTACGTTCTCATTTTGAATGCATAAACCTGTACACTATGTCAAGGTGCCTGTCTAACAAAGCTTTGTTCCTTTATATCCATGTTGCTTCAGTTAGATTTCTAGATTTTTTAAAAAATTATTTCTCATTAACTGCATTTTGCAAGTTTCTTTAAGTCAAAGGAAATAAATACTAGTACTGTAGTGTTGGATCATTAATGGTGCCTTATGGCCAGAAGTTTCTTTTCTTTTATCTTCCTTCCCGACTTGAAATTGCTGAAGGGCTGAGGCTTGTCCCCGTGCATATTACAAGGTCACTTTAAACACAATTCAAGGCTGTCTGCAGTTTGAAGACTATTTGTGAACAGTCTGCTTAGTTGCTGACTTCTGTTATTTTATAAAAATTAAGTCAAATATGGAAAATTATTATGTTTGTAAAGGTTTTTTTCTGGGGCATATGTAGGGATATATTTCAGAGCTTTGAGCTGGTCTAAGCCACACGATTCTTTGAAAGTTAATGAGAAAGTCACAGCTAGAATGGCATGTGATAATCTGAAAATTTGCCCCTTACTTCCCCTTAAGATTTTCTGTGTCATATGTTATGGTAATAAATGGTTCTCAGCATGAGGTTGATTGAAAGGGGTATAGCTGCATGAAGCAAAGAACTTGTCTTTTCTTCATGATCTCTGGATAATGTTATTAGCATATGCAGGATCAGCTCTGAGAATAAGCAGCCTTTGTGACCAGGGAGCCTGGAATTACATCAATTGAGTGAACTTAAATGTACTTTCATAATTTTTTATTTGAAGTTATGTCCCTTAAAAGGAACTGAACAAATATGTGGTCTTTTTTTTCTGCATTATTGTTGACTACCCTTAATGTGACTTTGCCATAATAAGTTTCAGGGCCTGTGCTTTTCAGGTTATTATAAAAAGTCCTTGGTCTTGAAAAGGTCTAAAGAATATATCAAACTGAATGGAAAAGCTGTTAGGAGACTCTAGTCAGAAAGCTTTGTTGTGCATGACTGTATATGATGCATATTACTAGTTTCGAAAAGTTATTTTCAATTGTAATATTCATCGTCAAGGTAGGGAGGAACCGGGATTCATTCACGTGTGTCGGGAAAAAAAAGTACAGTTGAGGAGGTTCTTGAGTTTTCTTCCTTTTTAAAATGTTTAAGAAAACCCAAGATGAGTAAAACAACCATTTTCCAGAACACTGTTACTTTTCATGGATTCCATTTATTGTTCTAAGAAACTGCTTGTAAATAGATAAGAGCACAGGTAAATTAATGAAGAAATCGCTTGATCAATACTTTCTTGTACAATTTAGGAAGTATCTAACAACTTAATGCACATGTAGAGAGGGTAATTGCAGGAGAGAAATTCTAGGTTTGGAACTAAATACACGTATTTTAAAGTTTCTAAATTTAGCTGCAGAGATTTCCAAGGCGTTTTTCTAGAAAATCTGGTGATAGAGATATTACACATAAGAAGCAATATCTACCACTCTAGTTCTCTGAGGCCTTTTTAACCTACTGGAGTGGTGTTATTAAAATCAAAATATGTAAATAGTACAAGACCTGATTGTAGGGAGTGTTCTCAGCATCCTATTTAACCCTCTACCAGTGGGGGTTTGTTTCCCTGAAATCTACAGCTTCCTAAACCTGCAGCTGGCCTGGAATGATGCAGCTGGGTGATGTGGTTTAGTAGATTATGGGTTACAGTGATAGGGCTGGGTTGACAGCTGGAATTGATAATCTTAAAGGCCTCTTCCAACCTGGAAGGTTGTATGATTTTATGATTCTATACTTAATTTGTGTTTCTATACAGCTTTTAATACAAAACTTTGAAGTATTCCTTTAAGAAGATCATTATGGCAAATGAAGAAGCAGGTAAAGGAGTTTTTAACATCACTGTATGAATTGACTGCTGCAATAAAAGCCACTTAGAAATCATATTCAGTTATATATTATCTAATTATATGAACCAGAAATTTTCTATGAACAGCTATGGTTAATAATATTTACTTTTAAGAAAAGTGCTACACCTAAAATGACAAAACATGGGAGAGCTATGTCATTAACAGAATTTTCATTTTTCTATCTAATACAGCCTTGACAACCATGAAGAGAAAAAGAAATAAAAATCAATAAAAATTAATAACATTTGAGGACCCTTCATTAACACGTTAATGGTGTCGTATGTGTGACTCGATCACCTGAGTTATAACAGTCCTAGCTTTGTTAGGTGAGACCGTATTACAGCACTCTCACAGTAATAAGTCAGGCCCGAGTTCCTGTCTCTGCAGGTAACTTGTAGGGCATCACACGCCAGGCCACAGGCTGTGAAGACACTGGTTTGTCCTATGCCACGAATAGTTTGGGCTTTACCCTGGGTTTCCTTTCCCTTTGTAACTCACCTAAAGGAAAGAGAGAAACATTTTTATGATCTTTGCATGATTTCAGCGACTGCACAAGGCATTGTTTTGTTATTTTAGAAGAAAAATAATTAGTTTTTATTTAGAAATCTAAAGTAGGATATAGTTACAAATCCAGACAGGCAGTTACGAAGGCATACACCAGCTTTGGTACGAAAGCCGTCTTGCCAAGTTAGGCCAGGTCTATTCTTGGATTAATGAGTGCACTCAAGGGAATACATAAATTATGTTGAGGGGGATCTCCTCACACATTTATCTGCAATTTTAGTCCGCTGGAAACACCTTTGTACTGAAGATTAGCTGTAAGACTGGAGATGTATTTCCTAACTCTTCACTAATTCTAGCCTAGAATTACCCATTTCTGTTGCTTCCAGTTTGCATGGAGAGGAGATAAACTGACCTTTCAGGTCTTCAGGATACAGATGAAGTCAACACCTTTCTAAACAAACAAATTCATTGTTTTCACATCTACTTATCTGCAGAAATGCCTTTTAATAAATTAATAATTTTATCTGAAATCATCTGAGATTTGGCTGTTGTCAAGTGCTGCATGGATTCCAAAGAAAATGGTAAAAGCTGGTTTCCGAAGTTTTACTAGACCGTATTAAATTCGTTACAACGCACATTCAGTTTTGATGAAACATCGCAGTTCAGTAGCTGCATATTACAGCAATTTGGTAGGGTCCCATTTATCCTTCTCCTAAAGTTTTTTATGTTCAGGAAAATCTTTAAGAAGTTGTAAGCTTGACAATATACTTTATAAATCCCTATTATTGACTTCAGACCAACCCTAATTTAATTTGATATTATTTTAATAACTATGCATTACCAAATTTTTTTTAGAAAATTAACATTTGATAAGGTTTTTTAGCTAATAGAATCTAGTGAACTTTCTTGAATATTAAATTAGAATGTCAAATTGACCTGTACAAACTAGAAATTTGGGCTTTAAAATCTAGTTTCAAAAAAAATGGTGCTTACCTAGTAAGTTCAGTCTTAATATCGAAGGTACTAATCAAAAGTGCCTCGTTAAAATCTATTTATGTACAGAAAAGCTGTAGTAGCTGGAGTATTGTTGTCTATCAAATTTTCTACCCCACTTCAAAAGTACTGTCCTGCTGTGTCCTTCCTCAGAAGCTTATGGAAACATAATTGTCTCCCTGGGAAATGGTGTGTTTTTCTCTCATTCTCATTCTATCTCTCTCCTTTCAACTAGAGTTGTATTCCAAAAAGTAATGTTAAAGTACATTCATCTAGAAACACAGATTCATGGTAATTAGCCAGACAGCTCTTGAACTAGTACTAGTAATACCCTAACCTTCAAACTTCAAGTTTTCATTCTTCCGATCGTCAAGATTCTTTTGTTTACAATGGTTTGATCTTGGTTATGTTATTGCATTTAGAAGTATGTTATATACAGCAGCACATAATAATACATACAATAAGAGTCAAGAAAAAAAAGAAGGTGAACATTTGGACAAGAAGGTCCAAATCCCTTTATTTATTTATTTATTTGTTTGTTTGTTTATTTATATAAATTATTTATATATGTCTGACCTGAGCAGATTGAATTTTGCTTTAAAACGTCAACTTATTTCAGGATAGAAATCAAATTGTGTTTACTCTTCCCATCTTCATATTGACTTCAATGTAATATGAATATGTTAAAAGACATAGTCTGGTTCCCTCTGAAGAGATTTAATAAATCCATTGCCAAATCTTACTTCTGTGTTGGCTTCCTTCGTGTTCTTTATTTAACATGATAACCTTAAGAAAGCCTGAATGAGGTGAGAGAATATTTTCTTTCTACCGGTGTTAGTTTTCCTATTTCCTGTCTCTCTTCTCATCTGTGAAACCATCAGAAAACGGGTATTTCAAGCCAATTATGTTTAATATATTGAACAGCCTCTCTTACTTTGCAAAGTCCATGAAACTCATTTTCTTCAGTTTTAAGTCCCATGTCCTCTTGCATTTTCAGTCACTCTCTGTTTTATTGGATTGAGAAAAGACTTATGCCAAACTATTTGGTGGTGAAATGTGATTTTCACAAGAATATTCCCTTTGGTCTTCAGGGCTTTTGTGGATACAGAAGAGCTACTATCACTACTTTAATAAACTTGTCTTTGAAACTATTGAGTTATGTCATATGAATTTTCCCTTGGGTCTCCAGGGTTTTAGTAGAAATAGAAGAGATACTATCACATCTTTAATAAACCTGCTTTTGAAACCACTAAATTATCTCCTTTACCAGAGTGTAATGGTGCTGATATGTGGAAATAAACGCCCAGGTTGATGGGTTATCCCAGAGAATGGATTTCATGCATAATCTAGTCGGCATTTACTCCTTTGGGTTTAGTGTGTGACAGTTTTTCTGGCTCCATGTTTGCTAGACCAATTTGTGTTCACCTGCTTTGCTTGAAGAACTGGTGACAGTACTCCACAAAGACCAGACAATCTTTAGTTTTCACACTTTCTGGATCTGATTTAGATTTGCTCTGTGCTCAATAAAACTTATTGAGGCAGAGAATTTCTTATTTGTCCTTATGTTTTAGTAACTCCACAGTTTCTTGCATACAGAGTAATTCATAATTCTTTTTACAATTCAGTAAAAATCTCTCACGTAATATCCATACGTCACTGTCATCTTATTTTTCAAATAGTTGTCTTTGCTCATCAGATTTCTGTTCTAAGGTTACATGAACTGAGAAGTAGGTATGGTTGTTCTTTTCCAAAACTCTTGAATTCTTTTTATTTGATATAGTCAACATATCCAACCACTGCTTCATTACCAGAAGCTGTATTCCCAACACATATGTTTAATTTTCATATAGGTTTTTTTTATGCTCAGCACTGTATTTTATTATATCATGATACACTAATTCTTTACTTATATACTTCATTTTAAATCAAGTGGTTTTATACTTTACAGTTTTCTTGCATTATCAGAGTTTCTGGGAAGATTTTTGTTTAGAAAAAAGTATAAGGGGTTCATATATTCAGAATCATGGAGTCAAACATATATTTGATCAAAATAAATTTAGCTACTCATTAACCATTTTATTCTCCTCTCAGATTGCTTACTACAGTGAAATTATTTGATTTTCATAACACTCGTGTCTGTTTATCATTTCCATGAACCAATCCTTCTTGATCCTCTTTCTGGCTGCATAGTTTTCCAAACTTCTCCCTCATGCTGTGTAAGTACTGACATAATCACCATACTGGCAATGATTGGTAAGCACTACTGTATTTTTGAAAATGAAAATTATTCAGTTCGGTATGCTTTTTTTTTCTTTTCCAAGGTGAAAACTGTATTCATCTCTAACAGATTTTAAAATAGCATTTAAAAGAGCAAATGAATAAGGTAGGAATGCACGCAAAACATGCACTTGTGATTACTAAAATATAAGAAAGAATTAGTTGTGTGTTCTTAGATCACATGAGTCTTACACAAAATGCTATTAATGACTGGAAACCATTCTTTTCAGACCAGTACCTAGTTCTGTAGAGATGGAGCTTTTATTGTGCAGTTAATCCTGTGCCCTACTGTGCAGATCCACTGTTGAAAGTTCCAGAGGAATTTTGGTCTCCCTGAAGGATGATTATATATAGCCTCTTGATCTACACAGTCAAACAAGGGAATGTGAATTTTAAAAGAATCTTAGTCCTAAGGTTTTTCCATATCTCTTTTCTTCAAGGCAAGTATTAATGCAATTCTAAAGACCTGAAAAATAAAAAATAATAGAAAAAAACATAGTATCCAAGAAATATGGAAATATTGTCATTACAATCACATATAAACTCTTTCTACACGTTTGATGGTACATACTTTATTGCTTATAAATCAGAGAAAATTGTATATGTAGCTGATGCAATTTCAACTATCCATGAAGCTCCCCAACAAAATTCAAAACACACACCTGACTCACATCCTTAGGGGTCAATTTACACCATAGTTCAAGTGCAAGGTATAACCATACTCCAATTGAAATTGGTAGCTACCCTATTTATAAGAGTAGGACCAAACAGCAGCACACGCAGCAGTTTCAGTGTGGCGGCTCAGGCTTCAGTGAAAAGAAAAATTTCCCTTATTTCACAGGTGACTTTGGAAGTCTGTGAAGGCGCAGTATTCAAACTAGCTAGTTTATGGCCAGTTCAGCTATTTCTGAATTAATTACAATCAGATATGGAGTAAATGAATATGAATCAGTACAACACAGTGGGCAAGAGAAGTGTCCTGTGTGTTATTTTGAAAGTATGATTAGCAGATGCACACAGTTAGAGAGAATTATAAAACTTTTGCTGTGGTCTTTGAAATGATTGATACTCCTAGAGAAAAGTGAATATGAGAAAATCTAGAAAAAAGTGAATAGGAGAAAAGACTTTGATTCTATACTCCAGAGCAGATGGATGGAAAAGATAACAAGGAAATGAATATGAAAAGAAGGAAAAAAAAAAGTCAAACAAAAATGGGCAAAGCTGATCAAAGGTGATGAAGATAGAACAAATAGAATTTTAAGAAATCTACAGCACCCTGGAAAACGAAAAAGTCCCACTCAGCACAGTTGTCATATTTACTTTGTTGAAGAAACATTCAGGAAACCGGGTCAGGGAAGGTTGAAGGCTGTTTCAGAAGCCTGTGGAACTCAAACAGACATTTCCTTTGTTCTGTATTTTGGACCTGGATGTAACGAGCAGGTCTAAGAATCCATTTCATCTAATTAAAATTTGCACCAACATAAATTGAAGGCAAAAGAGTGTCCTCCCTTCCCACTGATGTCCAGTTGCTTCTGATCCTCCCCAAGCCTCTTCAATGCCTTTCATGAATTTTCTGTTGCAGTGCTGATGGATTAGTTTTAAGCTTGTTAAACATGCCCTTTGCTTTGAGATCTAGAGACAGATGTAGGAAGGAAGACCACTCACTGCTTTGGAAGTCTATTCTTATTTATATTGCCCTAAACCAACTGTCAAACTATAGGGAATACTCATATTGAATAAGGGAGTTGAATTTACTATAAAAGTATATTTTTTTAATATTGTAATCAAATAAATTAAAATGTCTAGCACGCATACAGAGCAGCTGTTAGAAAAATATAATTGTACAGAAAAATTAATGTATCTGTACCAGCAACAAAAAAAAACCATTTCTATTTACAGCACCTCCTTCAGCTGAACTGCATCCACAGACAAAAAATATAGCTTCCAGTTAACTTTCAAACATATAGCCCTAGATAAAATCCATCTCATTAATTCAATCCAAATGTCAATAGAAGTATGGATTTTGCACTGAATCCTGTATATATTAGAACGAAAAAAAATGCTGTACTTAAAAAAAAAAAAGGGCTGTTGGAGTCTAACAATGACAGAGAGAATATGTAACTTCTATGAGGAAGGAAGACGACATGCAGATGTACAATTTTCTTGGCTACATCCATGCCCATTCAAGGACTTCCTAACAGGCTACTTGCTCCTTGATACACCCAATGTCCATCTCTTTTCCTGACAGTGGCCACACTGTCATGTTTTTCTCCCACCCTTCTAAGTCCTTGCCTGGACTCCCTGATCCCTCCCAACACACATCTTGCCCCAGGAGCAACGAAGGCTTTGTCTGCCTAACTGCTCCAGTTACCTAAAGAAAATCAAGAAAATTTTCAGGCAGGATAAGTAGTTTGGGTAAGGTTGCCCTGACTGTACCAGATAGCTGATCCCATCCCACTTGAATTCCTACAGTCTTGTGGCCGGGGTAAAGGCAGTAGGGAAAACGGCTGGCAGTGTCACAATACCTTCTTAGGGTTCTGACAGCATGAAAAAAACCCCCCAATTTATTAGTGATATCAATCCTTAAAAGCAATCCATATGCCATGCATCTAGCAGACAAAACAAAATAACTGTATTTTCCAAGGCAACTTTCATTTTGTCAGACTTTTGAAACAATTAATGAGGAAAAGCACAAAAACACAAACACCATAGCTAATTGTTACTCCTGCATAACCAGAAACAAACAAAATTCTGCCTTAGCATATGTACTTTGGGTGAAATGATAAATAAGACAGAAAATTGCTTGGGACTTTTCTGCTCTATTATTAAACTCGTACTTTTAATTGCCATTCTGTAGCACTTGTTTCTTTTCTGTTTTATTTATTGTCTGACAAAGGAAACTTTCTACCACAAAAAACCACACAAGAATCTACATTATTAGGGACTTTTTAAAGTAGTGCTGGGAATACATTGCTTGCTTCATACAAAAAATAATTGATATAGAAAGACCTTTTGCAGTGTTTTCCTTACCATTTTTGACTCTCTCTTAAATGTATTTATTATTTTATGATTGGCATAAAGGCACTTATTTGCACATCTGGGATAATGCCTGTTCATAGGGAACCGGAGTGATGTATTTTGCAATTGCAACTAATCTATTTTGTCTAAGTGTTTGTTCTCAGAGGCCAATGTCTGTCTGGAAAGTTCTTGTGTGTTAGAATGAACGTTATTTCTTTCAGTGGTTTCTATTTATCACTGTGCTGTGAGACACTACTGGCAATTTAGAAAAGAATAATGCCCTCCAGGTTAGAGACCAACAGCAGGAGCTGCTCCCATAAAGACAAATGTACTAAAGATTTATCTGTTTACCTATGTAATTTTTCCCTCTTTAAGATACCGAGGGATTTTTGTGCATCATTTAGTACTGATTTGTAAGAGGTTGTTGTCTAAAGTAAAGAAACATAGCACCTCAGTCTTTTTTCAATAAAAATTCCTCATGTTTTAGACAATTTGAAGAGAATAGAAATTATTTTATAGTGAAATATATTTTCAGAGCTCTTAATGAACCTACTAAAACATATAATTACCTTACTGCTCCTGAGTACATTAATGGCTTGATTCTCAGTAGAATTGGAGAGGCGGGGAGGGGGAAGCAGCTGTCATGTTTCCAGGAGCTATTCCCAAGTACTAAAGATAGCTGTGAATTTAAAACTTCCATTTACAGAAAGCAATGATGAAATTCTAAGAATTAGTGCTGTGTTGAATTAATAAGTTAATTATAGACTTAATTTGTTTTTGTATACTGAGCTGGCATATGGAATCCTCATTAAATCTAATGACAGGTTGTTTTCAGCATATTTGCTAATAAAAACCACAATAATGAATGATTTGAAGAAACATTGAAATAAATTTTAAAGTTTAAAAACATCAGCAATTGTAGATTTTAATTTGTGGGCACTGGCAGAAAGCTGGCATACAAAGAAACTGTTAAAAATTGACCTTAGGTGTAATATTTTACGTAGATAATTTTATAGTGAAAGACTTGTATATGTGTGGGGGAGCATATATACATTTATAAGCAAAATACAAATAGATGTTACAAGAATAGTAAAGGTATCATAGACATCCTCTTTAACTGGTGGCTTGAGCATATTTTTGGGAGACGTATTTCCGGGTGTTGATTTTGAAATGCAGCTTATGATATATAACAAAAACACCTGGTCAATGCCAACTGAGATGCTTCTGGAAAGTGGAATGAAGAACTTACTTAATAAACCTGAACACTTGATTTCTAGCTCAGTCCTGAAGCAGCATGATGAGGTCTTCCTGGAAGAGATCTAGGCTGTTTAGAAGTTGCTGCTCATCAGTGTTTTTCTAGTGACTGAGTAAAGAACATGGGTTTGTCCCTCTTTCCAAAAGTCTGCTTCCAGAGGGAGGTTCACCTAGTCTCTCATATCCAAAACCTTGCTAAAACAACAAGGAAAATCTATCTAAAGTAGTGTTTTGTTTGGAAGGGTGAGTGAAAATGAATAAGCTAGCTAACTGGAGATGGAGGAAATGGGGAACTTTGTAAAGACGCCGGTGTCATTCAGAGTGAGTGTGAAACAGCCAACTTACAGCAATTACAGAAAACTCACTTCTCTTTCAGCCCTTGCATAACAACCAAATTTAGACTGCTTCTAGCATGAGTCTGAAAATTAAACTTCCTGGATTGTCTCATACAGATGAGTAAAAGAAAAATTGGAGCTCATGTCTTCAAGAGCCAGGTTTTAATTTGTCTTGCACATTTTGCACAGGTGCAATCTGATGAAAATTACCACGGTTAGGTATCTGTTAATTGTTTTTGAATTTGGTCCTTAACTCATATAACTACGATGGTCAGTGGTTGCTTGGTTATTTGGCCCTACTAGCTGATACTAGAAGTGTTTTTCCTGATTAAAAATCAAAGACCTTAGGCCAATTCAAATCTTCTAAAATCTGCGTGAATAACTGTATTAAGCATCAAACAATAGTTTTGTTAGAATTGATGTTCTTTTTCATAATGTTCCCTAATGTAGACCACTTAATATTTTTTTCCAGTGCAATGACTTAATTGATTTTATATCACTGTATTCTGTTGAATGATTTATATTTAATTTCTTGCTGTCCAATTAACAGTATAATAGATTGCAGTTCATCAGGGATACTACATCCTAAGCAGTGTTATCTCTTCTGAAGGTGAAAGTCAGTCTTCATCAAGCCATCACTTTAAACTGATACAATCCTTAACATTTGACATCCCAGCTGTAAATCTTCGAATTCCCTTAACAATTTTTTATTTTAGTCCAAGTGGTCCAAATACTCTATCAATCTTTATTTTGATTGTAGGATTCAAGAAAGCAAAAACCAGTAGATGGCAGATGTAGGCACATCTATTGATGAAATTAAAAACTATATAAAATCAATATTAATATGGTTTGGAAAGTAAAGTGAGGAAAGCATAATGTAATACAAAGAGAACACCAAATTCTATGACTTCCCCCTCAAAAATGGATGTAATGATAATGGACCAGGAGGCTAAAGTGGTGCTGCAGAGGCTTAAGAGATCTTTAGGAGCTGTAACAGAAGAAGGGATGTCTTGTTTTGAATTAAAAGAATTTCACATGACTTGGTGAGACAAGATTATTGACATTGCCTGTAGAATTCCATTGGTCTTCATACTGAAATTACATTTCAAACTTGAATATCTGTGGGAAAGAAGAGAAGGATATTCATGCTATCTTCCAGGGAAGTGATTTGAAACAGTAATTAAGGGAAAAATCTGGAAAGTAATAGTATTTCAGACAAGAAAGAGAAAATAAATAAAGAGTAATAGGAAGACAATGAGGAGGTCTTGAGAACTTTTTTTGTGACAGTGTAATGCGACTATCACTTGCTTTAAATAATAAATAGTTCCACAAACACTGGAACTAAGAGAGTTGTGTTTTCCAATGATTTGTGTTTCATCAAATGGCTTTTTAAATGAAGTAAACTAAGCCTGCAGCATGTTTCCTGTCCTTATTAAACACTAGAGAACTCATATATGGAGGGAAAGAGGGAAGGAAAATGGAAGCTAGATAGCATCTAATAAAGTTCAAATTTTGATTGAAGCTTTTCCAAGAATTAAAACATTTATATCCTTTCCCTCCTATCTACACTCTTCCACACAAGAAATGTGTGCATTCAGTAACAGTGCAGTTCATACTCCGGTCTTTCCCTCAGTGTAGGTATCACTGTAGCCTTTTTCTTGCCCCGGCTAACAATTTTCACAGAACTTGTAAGAGTGTAACGCTGTGGCACTGTACCCCCTCTTACTGATCGCTTCCTGCCCTCTCCATGGGGTCTCCCTCCTTTCCCCGCCCCTAGTCCTGGCTGCTCCTCGAGTTCTCCCCATTGGTTCCTGTATCCCAACACCACCCATGTACCACCCCTGTGCCCTGAAACCATTTGCCCATGTGCTCTCCCCGCCCCCCTGGGACCCGGGTAAACTGAGGCTCCGAGCCATGTGACTCTCTCTCTCGCTCCCTGCCCCTGGGAGCAGCCTGCCAACAGCTCCTCTCCTCTGCCTTTGGGGGCCAGCCCATGTGCTGGCCCCAAGCTTTGGGGAGGCAGCATGGAATAAAGACCTTTGCAGTGCCATGAGGAGAGCCTTCTCACCTCCTTTGCCATCACTGAAGTTGCAGGCTGGCAGCTGGAGCAGCGGTGCGGGGAGTCCGAGATGGGCTGCAGGAGGGCAGAGAATCCCTGCCTTGTCTCAAGAAGCCCCCGCTGCGCTCCCAGGGAAAGCTGCAGCAGCTAAGCAACACCGAGGACTGCAACATAACATCTGAAAACTCTATCTCTCTGTCAGATTTGATAGAAATGGGCTAGCCAGTTCAAAAGTGCTAGAGGAGCAGGGACAGCCATGCTCTCAAACAGCACTGACACATGAACAGCCTGACCTAGCATGAACTTTTTATTCAGGAAAGAAAGGGAGAAAAAACAAAGAAAACAGAAATCTCCCTTTGGGAAGGTTTCACTAGTTTGTTCATTATTTTTCTTTGATTTTTTATTATGAAGACTGAAAGAAAAGTCTTAGTTTTGTGTTGCTTAGTCCTGATTTATAATGCTTTCTTCTGGTGCACTGGGCACAGAGATTTCATTTTGAATCTGTTTAGCAAAGTATTAAGTTGCATCCCTGGCCAGCCAGTTGTCTGGTTCATACTGCACTTCCATTCTTTCCTACTGGGTTGCTTTGCTACGAGTGAAAATAATTCTCTCTACTGGACCCATCATGTGTCAAGACATTACTTCTGACAAAAATATCTGCACATCTTGGTAGTCAAAATTTTCTGAATGCACCTTGGAAGTAGTATTCTGTCTAAAAGCTTGCTCCCTGGGGGGAAAAGGGAGCTTCTCATGTTGAAGAACTAGCTCTCATCACCTAACATACCCCAAGAAGTAAATAAAGTTTACTTTTTGAGTATTTATTAAAAAGATAGCAGATGCAGAGGTCCTTGGCAATGAAAAGAGTTTTCCTTGCAGGTATTATGCACATCCAGGCAGTGAACAAAGGTAGATGTAAGCCCTCAGCTGGAGTGGGTGCGGGAGGGCAGGGCGCCGCGGCGGCGTTCTGCCAGCCAGATGATGACTGTGGAAGTGACCCCAGCAAATCTGCCCACCTACAAAGGAAATGGCTGTGGCCAAGGTCTCTAAGGCCATTCCAGTCATCATAGATGCAGTTCTGCCTGACCTTGACACTTAGCTTTGTTCTCTTTCCATTTACAAACTCCTACCCTCTTGCCTTCCTTCTGAAACCATTTTCTTTTCTGCCCTCCCACTCCCTCTCTTTCCTCTTTCATAGGAGATTCTCCTTCTGTTGCCATAACAACAGACAGCAACCTGGCCCTGGCTGGGCACTCCTGCCCTTTTCCTTAAAAATTCAACCTCATGTAAAAGCATTTGTGTTTCATTCTTTCTCTCTGAGGAATCCTTTTCCCTCTGGCTCTAACAAGAGACTCACTCTTCTCTGCGTGTGGCCACTGTCCTCTCTTACACCGTCTCAAACCGCTGTTTTCACNTTTTCTTTGATTTTTTATTATGAAGACTGAAAGAAAAGTCTTAGTTTTGTGTTGCTTAGTCCTGATTTATAATGCTTTCTTCTGGTGCACTGGGCACAGAGATTTCATTTTGAATCTGTTTAGCAAAGTATTAAGTTGCATCCCTGGCCAGCCAGTTGTCTGGTTCATACTGCACTTCCATTCTTTCCTACTGGGTTGCTTTGCTACGAGTGAAAATAATTCTCTCTACTGGACCCATCATGTGTCAAGACATTACTTCTGACAAAAATATCTGCACATCTTGGTAGTCAAAATTTTCTGAATGCACCTTGGAAGTAGTATTCTGTCTAAAAGCTTGCTCCCTGGGGGGAAAAGGGAGCTTCTCATGTTGAAGAACTAGCTCTCATCACCTAACATACCCCAAGAAGTAAATAAAGTTTACTTTTTGAGTATTTATTAAAAAGATAGCAGATGCAGAGGTCCTTGGCAATGAAAAGAGTTTTCCTTGCAGGTATTATGCACATCCAGGCAGTGAACAAAGGTAGATGTAAGCCCTCAGCTGGAGTGGGTGCGGGAGGGCAGGGCGCCGCGGCGGCGTTCTGCCAGCCAGATGATGACTGTGGAAGTGACCCCAGCAAATCTGCCCACCTACAAAGGAAATGGCTGTGGCCAAGGTCTCTAAGGCCATTCCAGTCATCATGGACATAGATGCATTTCTGCCTGACCTTGACACTTAGCTTTGTTCTCTTTCCATTTACAAACTCCTACCCTCTTGCCTTCCTTCTGAAACCATTTTCTTTTCTGCCCTCCCACTCCCTCTCTTTCCTCTTTCATAGGAGATTCTCCTTCTGTTGCCATAACAACAGACAGCAACCTGGCCCTGGCTGGGCACTCCTGCCCTTTTCCTTAAAAATTCAACCTCATGTAAAAGCATTTGTGTTTCATTCTTTCTCTCTGAGGAATCCTTTTCCCTCTGGCTCTAACAAGAGACTCACTCTTCTCTGCGTGTGGCCACTGTCCTCTCTTACACCGTCTCAAACTGCTGTTTTCACACCTCAAAGAAACACAGATTTGATGTTTAATTATCCCCTACCGAGCTTCCTATACAGTGTACTCAGAAGGGCATGCCACTTTGCAAGCTTCACTGTACAAGTGCGTTTATCTTTGCCATCCTGGTGCTCTTCTGTGCAATCACTGCTCTGCAGCTGCACCACCTGGACCAGATGCAGATTGATGGAGAAGAACAGCTCTGCCCAGACAAAAGGATAAGGAAATGTGGAGAGCTGCGCCACAAAGTTATCATATCAGATAGTAACAACAGAAACGTCCTCTCCCCTCAACTAATCTGTAAGACTAAAATAGAGCAGTTTGATAATGTTTTTCTGGTCATTGACAGTGAACAAATCACGTAATTCTTCAAAACTTCTGTACAGTCTCAATTTGAGTCTTGCTTTAAGGGGCATAAATTTCTCGCCTGAACACCAAGATAGACACAAGCCTATACACCTGTATAAGAGTATTTAATTTCAGTTTATTCTAATCTTGTAGCCTAATGTAAATGTGATTCTGGCACAAATGATTTAGATGTTAATAGGACTTTCAGCTCCATTCCTATTTTTGAAACAAAATTATGTGAAAATGCAGAGGAGAAAATCATCTTTGAATTCACTGATTCTGTCCTCTTACAGTTCACCTGGCATTGAGCCTAGAGGACAATTTTCTGGAAGTCCTCAGAATTTCAGAAGCCTCCAAGCCTTGGAGCACTTATCAGAGCATAGTGAGTATGAGCTAGCTGGAACTGCAGGCAGATAATGTCAGCAGCACAGAACTTGCTTTTTCTCACAATTTTTAGAAGCTCTCTGATGTTTCAGTGCTCAGATATTACCAGCATGGAGTTCAGTTCTTTACAGTATCTACCTGCTGTCCCAGATATAGCATCTCTAGACCACAGAGAGGTGTGGATAGAGAAGGAGCAGTAGAAACATTATTTCCTTCAGCTGGAAATTTATGCCAATTTTATATTGACACTGTGACCTCCACGACTCTTTGGGGAAGATTTTCATCTAAATCAGCACCTTCTGCTAAACCTACATCTTGCAGAAAATGGCTTCTGTAGGTAAATTTCATCTGATGAGTAGCTGCATGCATGCCAGTCCCGCTGCAGCTCTCCATTTTGTGACTGTGCTCGAAGAAGTGCAAGAGACGTGTTCTATACTTTCTACATAAATCCATTATAATTGAATATCACAGAAGCACATCTCGTCAGGACCATTTTTCTGGTAGAAGGTTAAGCTGCAGGTAGGCTCCACCTCCCTGCTATACTTTTCAGATGAAGAAGACCACATGCATAATGATTGTTACTGAATGATGTGAGCTGACGCAGAGGAATACTGTAAAAAGCAGAAATTCACTCCACTACAATGCCATGTTAATCATGAATCCCAACAAATTATTGAAGAACCAGCAGCCATACCCGGATCTAGGAGGCTTTAAAAGTTCTGGTGCAAGAAGAGGAGAAAGGGATGTTGCTCACAACATATGTTTAAGAACTGAGAAACGGCAGTGTGGGTTTCCTCTTACACTAAATTAAAATAAAGGTTCATTCCCAAGGCAAACCTTCAGATCATCTATTTAAGCAGAAATCATATGAGGGAAGGAAACATGGATGAAAGATAAAAATATCTAGCTCACATAAAAATTATGCAGACTGTTATAATCCCACATTCTCCCAGTAGGATACCCAGTTTGTTATCAGAAATTGTAGGGGCTTAGAAGAAAGCAGAAATTATTTGTAGAGTCTTTTATGCAACTAAATAGAGACAACTATTTTTTATTTCTGCCCATCCTTTCTGCTGAACATTTCATATTCATAGCCCTCTTACTCATCTACTTAGTTATGGTTTTTGTAACATTAGAAACATTATTTTATAAAAATTTGGCATTGACTTGGTGGACTAGTGTCAGATAGTGACAGAATAAAGGTAAATTTCAGCAGTATGGTAGACTAATAGAGGGCATGATATGAGATCTCTAGAGAGTTAGTTTGGAAACCTCAAAGTGACTTCTGTGCCACGCAGGTTGTACAAAAAGGAAACAACCCTGAGTAAAAACATTTCTGTCCCCCAAAATGGGTCTGACAGCCCTGCTTCATCCAGTGTCTAAGTCCTAAGCACAGTTAACACGAACTTCTCTTTCTGATAATAGTGTTTAACAGGGCTTCCTTCAGAGCTTCTCCAAACCTATCATGTCTGGTTCTCACTGAATCATCCATGACTACTATTCTATCTCAAGGTCTCCAAATTCAGTTTTAGAAAAATGAAATGTGATTGTTGCACAGCTTTTACTTCACAACAGGAAAGAGAAAGTTCATTTGATGTTTCAGTACATTAATAAGGGAGAATTGGTAGCAAGGAGAAGAAAAAAAAGGCACAAAGACTTAGTCTAAGGAAATAGATAGAGTGTAAATAAAACTGGGTACTGATTGATTTCACAAGTGAAACTCTGGGAAGAAATTGTGTGGGTTGAACCGAAGCACCTTTTTTTTTTCCCACAGCTAATAATAATAGTACCAGCAATAATAATAATAATAATAATAATGGTTCCAGTGAAAAAGTTTTAACTTTTTTACCAAACTACCATATTCTATGTTTATGAGAAATAAACATTATCACATTGTTCTAATGTTAAGGACAGCAAGAAAGTAGAAGCAAGGAAAAGGGTTAGGAACAGCTCCAATCTGCTTTATTTGTCTGCACTTGATTTGAATTTTGAGTCATGGGTGACATAAACTTTCCACTTGCTGTTAATATGTACCATGTCTCATACCACACTCATCAACAGTTCACTGAGTTGACTGGCCTCCAACATACCTGTCACCCATCACAATTAACTACAGTTGCTGTCACAAACAATTTAGTAGATCCACATCTGTGCTCAGTCAGTCAGTCCCAGCTGTGTTGTGCATATGTCTCATCTGATGAACCCAGCTCAATAACAGGATTATTGAAAAAGTGTTAAATACAGTGACCTGAACCAAGACAACAATGTTTAATCTGTTTACAAGTAGATCAAATTTACATACCTTCTGCTCTCTTACAGGCTTCAGAGATACATTGCAGGGCCACTGGGCAATAATCTTTCTTTGAAAGCTGTCCCTTGTCCAGAAAAAAGAAAAAATGCAACTGCAAAGAATCTCCTAGAAGGCAGTGAAATAAGTAATAGAATTGCTAATTATTACCATTGGTATGGTAGATTTGATGAGTGGTTGCAGCTGAAGAATGCTGATTTATGCAAATATGCACACAATTTACTGCATTTTGTTGCATTTTTTGTTTGTGCTGAGCTGAAGACCTTAAGAGCTTGATTTTAGTAGGAATAAATATTTTAAATAAAGTGTGTTCACCCATACATTTGAACTAACCAATCTGCCACGTAATTAGAAATCTATGTTCATTCAGTAGCTGGCATAAAGCAGTTTCTAAACTACTGCCAATATCCCAATACCTGATATAAGGAAGTGTTTTTATTTCTCAAAAAAAAAGAAGGGGCTTGAAATCTTACATGATGTATTAGAACATCAAGATTTTACGTTCACATAGATTTTAAGAGAATAGAGGAAAATGTGTCAGACCTGGAAAATGTATATCTGCGTTTAAAAAGTATTTCCCTTAAAGTACTCCTAAAGAATTTTCCTACCATATACCATTCACTCAGAGGCTGTTCCTTTGTTTTATAAGCATGCTTGACATTTCAATGCCTTTTTTTAATGTTGTGCTGTCATATATAGCTGTGCAAAAATTGCCAAATGAAAATGGCAATATTTCATAATTCATTTGTCCAAGTAAAAGCAATTACACAAGTCACAAAACAATGAGCAGTTATTCTCCATAAATGCCTGCCTGAAATGAAAAGCACAGTGTGATACTCAAAGAGATTATATTTACTCTTACCAAAATGTTCAAACCAGTTTTTTATAGGAGAGAAACTACTGTCATCAGATTCTCTAGTCATACTGGCCAGTAAATCAAACAGACTTGATCATCCTGTTTTGAGGCCAGACATTGCCTACCTTGCTTTAAGTGACATCCAGTAAACACCAATAAAATCTGGTGTTTTCTTTTAGCTCTAAACATCTATTCTCCCCAGTTTCAAATGCTGCACTAGTGGAAATAAAAGCTGGTGCCACATTTAAAGCTTTCCCACTTCCACGAATAAAGTAAAGGAGAATTGGGAGATAGCAGAGAGGTTGCTATGTGCCATATACTGGGATGATGTTAGTTCTGGGGAACTGTTTAATTCTTTCTAGTCAGTGGGAACTTCATTGATCTACCATAGCTTCTCAGATGTGATGGTTAGTGGCTTAGCCACTTCATCCACCAGTTCCCTCAGAACTCATGGACACATCTCATCAGGTCCCATGGACTTGTGCAATTGTGCGCTTTCAGGTACCCTAGATGGTCTGGAACCTGATCTTTTCCTACTATGTGGAGTTCTTTGCTCTCACAATGCCTGCCTCTGCCCCCAGCAACTTGAATCACTTGCCTGTGAAGATCGAGAAGAAAAGAGCTGTTGAGTACCTCATCCATATGTCCTGCGTCCCAGGTAACCCAATCTCCCATTTCCTTCCAGAGTGCATACAAAACTAGTTCCCTAGATTTACTTTTTTCACTGACATAGCTCTTTTTGGTATTCTTTTTGGCCTTGACATCCCTGGCCAGATTTAATTCTCTCAGGGCTTAACTTTCCTAACCTGATCCCTGGCTGCTTAGACAATTTCGTTGTATTTCTCCCAAGCTTCCTGTCCTTGCTTCTATACTCTGTAGGCTTACTTTTTGTGTTTGAGTTTTTTTCAGGATTTCTTTGTTCAGAACAAGGAGATATGGACAGACTTATTAAAGATGTTGTTAGCAAGTATGCAAGGAACTGAAGTAAGCGTAGATATTCTTCACTTGGTGAATACTTCTTGTTTCAAACTGATAGGACTAATCAAACTTGGCTTACTGAGCCTGAAATCACTGAGTTTCACCTCACTCAAGTCTGCACAGAACAAGTCCAACTTATGGTGCCACCCTAGGGCTACCGAAGTCAAGCAACAGTGATTTCTCTGTCTTGTTGAATGGATGGATGGATTTTATCTGAGCAAGGGCAGTGTGTGTGTTGAGGAGATGAGTTGTAGGTGTGGATGATCAGTACACACAAGTGCTTTTCTGCTACAGATGTTGAGTGCTCATCTGCTATAACCTGCGTCAGATGAAGTCTACAATTTTGCTGCCTCTGCTAGAACAGACAGAAAATGTTTCCTTCCACTGCAAAAGTGGACTTAAAGAACCAGTGGAAAGATTTGCCAAAAAATAAATACAAGCAAATGTAGGGAAAAACTAATTAAAAGGCACACGTGTGCCTTGTGAGTCCAGTGAAGACTTCTACAGAAACTCTCAGCCATACCTCTACTTACTTGTTAGTGGAAGGAGCAATATATAAGTATTGGTAAAGCTTTTACAGATTGCAGAGTTGTTTACCTCATGTTTTAGTTTTTTAGATCCTCAAACACGTTGCACATTTCCAAAGAGATTCAGTATACAAATAATTTCTTGGTTCATGGATAGTCCGTCTTAGAGCATGCAACCAGAGAATAAAAAATACAGTCTGTGAAATAACTGATTGCTCTCATTATTCAAATACTATATTCCAAAAATATATTCTCTGTTAGCTGGGATTTCATAGCAGGTCCAAATCTTTTCTTAAAAACTACCAGATAACTATTTGATAGAAACACCCTAAACAGTTTATGGGAATTTTCCAACAGAAAGAGGCCATGACTTCTTGGCAGATTGTCAAGATAAGATAGTACATCGATTTTTTATATGAAGAGCAGCAGTAGAAGAAACATATAACAAAAATAAATTATGGGAATGCAAGCCCGTTCATGTACTGTACATGCTACCTAGAGTGAATAAAAAATAATTAATTGTATGGCACCTTTATTCATTTTTACCTAGAAAGACTTTCCAAAGCATGTGTTATGATTAAGTGGACCTACTAAGTAGCTCATGAATTGTTAAAGAACACTTGCCCATCCACTAATTTGTTATTAACCTGACCTAAAATCACAGTTTTAAAATTTATAAATCTATGTATCAGTCTTCTATGCTATGCATATATAGAACATTAATAGGCAGTGCTACTGATAGAGAATTTAAGGTAAAGCAGTTGTTACTTTCATCAAATGTAGAATAGTACAAGGTTTTCTGAACTCTAGCTAGCAAATGCTGAGAGGATACTTGCATACCTGTCAAGATCTGATTATTGAGGTTCTTAGAAATACCTCTGCCTGAATTAAGGTGCAAATGAGACCATATGCCAGTCAATAGTATGGGTTTTATTTGACAGTAAATATGAGAGAGGGAGAGAGAAAGGAAGAAATAGACAACAGGTAGGGAGGACAGAAAGAGAGTGACTGGGACAGAATAAGGAAAATATCACCACTCTCATGGATCCCAATGATGTTCCATTGATTCTCTCCAGCTGGTCTTCTTGGTGGTGAAGGTCCCCCCAAGAAAACACAGAATCCCATGGGTTTATATATCCTCAAGCCAGGTGGCAATGTCCAGACATGTCCCTCTGGGGGAGGGGAGGCAGTCTCTTACAGCAGACTCTGGATCTGTTGCATCACATGCAGGCCTCTGGGGAGCACTTTGGGGGGTTTTTGATGGATTATGACTCCTCCACAGCTGCCTCTCATGGGAAAGTCCTATGTATGTGGCCTGTGTAGTTGGGAGTTTCACAGCTGGGCCAGTTTGTATAACAGAGGATGGGCGTTCAGTGCCTCTGACCAGAAGTTTTGCCACGCACCCAAAACCTCCTCCTTCCCCCTTGGTTGGGGGGGAGTCTATGTAAACCTGGCTTCTGTGACCTGTGTTCTCCCCCACCCCAAACTCAGCTGGGGATGATTTTCAGCACAGGGGGTGGCTTTGGCCTTTTGTGGATGAATGCCTTTCCCTCAGCCTGAGATGATTGAACAATGGGTTTCCCTTTATCTAATCAGCAGTTTGACTTTCAGTCCAAAGTCCCAGTCTTCAGGGAGGCTTTTTTGATTGCATCTTCTTTATAATGAGCGAAACTTTATATCAATGTTTGAGGCATGAACTATTTTCAGTCTCTGACAATGCCACAACCTTTTCTTCTGCTGCAGTTTCTTCTTTTCTCCCTAATTATCCCCTTCAGTTGCTTTAGTTCTCTCCAACCATACTTCAAAAAGTAAACATGGGATATTTAGTACTGCAGATTTACTCACACCTAGTGATCTCATTTAAAAGATGGTGCTTATGTTGGCACTATGTCAATGAAGCAGGAGTTGTTGTGATGATTCGATTTTTAAATCTTCACAAGCTCAACTTCAGGTAGAAGCCTATGACAAAACAAAGATTTTCAGTTCCTCAGTTTGTTTTCTAAATGAAGTATACTTAATTCTTTAGGGGTATCTTAAAGAAATTGAAATTAACTGAAAAGCACAGAGCTTTGCATTTTTTCCTATTTAAGTTACAACTGTTACTTTAGAATTAGAAGTGCTGAGGGGAAGAGAATAAAGTTACGGTTAAATTTTCTTAATTGGCTACATTTAGTACAAACTGAGATATATAAAATGCAAATGCCATCATAGATCAGACTAAAGTTCTATGATCTGACATTCTGTCTACTGTATTTATTTCTACTGCATGCCTATATAGAATGCATATTGTTTTCACTCTTTCAGATTACTTCATTCTCTCAATGAAAACGTATATTTTCCACTGGAAGAAATGAATACAGCAATGTTACTGTGACCTATTTAATCCCACAATCTAATTGTAAATTGTCACTGTTTAACAGACCCAACATAAACTGGGAACAGAAGAAAGAAAGAACAATATTAGCTGGTAGCTCCTGAAGTATCCATACCCACTAACCTTGGGTTGGGTGCTACTGAATATCACAAAGGAATTCTGTTGGTCACAACTTGCCTGCCAGTAGCAAAGAGCTGTCACATCTAATAGTCTTCTTGTGCACTTTGGTATTAGCTGATGGTATCAAAAATTTAAGTTCAAAGAAGTTTCATGAAATGAGAGACATAAAATTGCTCCATCTGTTTCACAAAGGACAAGGAACATTTGTTGATTTTACAGCACAAGTACAGCCTATGAGATCAAGTATTGTGTCACTATTACTGAGGCTATGTAATGGACAGGGCATTTCTGGGAAATGCAAACTACACTCAAATTCTGAGGTTAAGGTCAAAGATCTTGGGACTTCATTCACATGAGAGATGAAATAAGTAGTCAAAATTTCATACAAAATATAAATTATATTATAAATTAGAATAAGAGCTCATACCCGTATATTTATTATTAGCATAAACCATTTCACACTATATTATACCTTTAAATCATTTTGCATAACATACTGACATTAGACATGCTGAAAAGTAAGTATCAGAAAGGAAGAATGTGCCGTATGTCTGGAATAACTCTGTTAGGGTTAAAGGTTGATGCAAAACTGCAAAGATCCATTTATTAAATAAAAGCAAACACTGGAAAACTATTACCTGCAACAATAATAGTACCTAGATATAATTAGAATAAATATTACTAGATAGTTTGCAAAGTAATTTATTAAAATTGAACTGACAATTAGCTCATAAAACCTAGTTTCCTAGAACAAATCAATTCAGTGAATTGAAAAGGATTCTAAACATAAAGGGGCTTATTACTGTTTTTAAAGGAACATAAATGCCACTGCTTCACACATCAACAGTCAATTTACCTTCTTGTGTGTACAGTGCAAGGCATATTTATTATGCAAACATATATGCAGTGCATAGATAACAATCAAAAGAAACAGATTAAACTACGAGTTCTTATGAAGTAAAAAAAAAAACAAACAAGACAAACCAAATATTATATTGATATTTTTAAATTTTGTAAGTTGAAGAACTAACTTGAATTTTTACCAGAAGTTAAATATTTTATTTTTTCACATTAGTCTTGCGTTGTAATTATGAGAATCAATAGGCTTCTTCCTATTCCTTCTGAAATTTTGCTTTTATGTCCTTTCAGCTATAAATGCTCAACAACTGAAGATACAATTACTCAGAAAGTATCTAAACCCAGAAATATTCCCAGGAACTGAACTGTCCTTTTAAGTATTAGGACCTTCTCTCAACATTTTCTAGGTATTTTTCCTTAGGGAGACATTGGCTGAGACAAGCATGCAATTCTGACTCAAGGCTTTTGTCAAAGGGTGGGGCAGGAGAGGGGAAGAAATCCCTTCAAAGGCTTTTGCCAGGAGATAAGAGATAGAACTCATCCACAGGGCTGAATTGAAAAGAACAGCATAAATGTTAAGATGTTGGGGCACAAGGTTATGGATTATTTCCATTTCTGGATAGATTTGCTTACTACTATTATATGAGAAACAGACATCCAATATATTTATGGTGTGGATATTTATACAATAGTTAGCTGATTAGCTGCTAATGTTACAGAGAAGCTTTCAGTGACTCCATTTCAGAAAGCAAAAAAATAAAAACCTATTTTTAGTTATGTATGTGGGTTTCCAAGTTGCTAAGAAAGAATATAAATACGTATTACTGCACTGCTGCGACAAGAGGCGACGCAGAGTCCCCAGGCAGGTGCAAAGGGGAGCCGCTTTATTGTGAAAACCCGGCCTTTTTAAGCACTTAGCCGGTTATCAGTTTACATAGTTTTGAAGCACAGCAAACATAATTCAACCAACCACCACACATGACGATGTGAGCACGCGATGATCACGCAGCATGTTTTTCTACCCCTAATTCATCTGTGTCTCTTTCCCGCAGTCCTTTTCTACTTAGCCAAAGTAACAGGCCTGAGCCATGACTTTATAAAAGCAACAAGGCCTCAATTTTATAAGGTTTAACCTATATGCAATAGGTTTTACCTATATACTGGTTTTAGTTGGTGCTTTTGTTTTTTATTCTCTTCCAGTATTGTATTTATTATATATTTGGGGCATGTATTGTATGGATGAGAGACGGAAAGCTAGGGCCTCACCTGTATGAATACTGCCAAATTATATTTTTACATTGTGTTCGGTGAGATGGTTTTTTTGTGTTTCATTTGGGTGGTGGGTGTTGGGGATTTTTGTGATATTTTTCATGTCAGACCATTGCACTGTGAAAGATATCTGCAAATTTTTTTGGGGGCTAAACATATAGTTCTACACTAACAGGTCCATCTTCTGCTTTCCTTGAGCAAGACCTTCAGGGGATATATGCTGCAGCATGAAACAATTTATTCTGTTTGTGATTCTCAATCTTTCAGGAAAATTTATATTGAAAATGAGCAGGGAATACTATTTTTCTCTTTTCAGTAACACCCGAAGGGATATAAATTTGTTACAATAGCTCCTGATTTCAGTTCTGTTTCTCAGATGGTTTATCCAGTGTTTCTGACAATAGCAGATGCAAATGGTCTCAAAATAAAATTAAGCTATTGTTCTTTATAATTCTTTGGTGCATTAAAGGAAGAATAGGTCCAAAGATAGATGACAGAAGTTCAACAGAACTATACTATAGGCTAAACTGCTGAAAATAAATGTACAAACTGTAAAATTATCAAACAATTAACTTTTTGGACTGTATTGTGATCTACCCTTAGGGTAAAATAGACCAAAACACCTGTTAAATAGCATAAAATCTAATTTTACTTGATGGCCCTTATTTCTCTAATTTGCTTAGATCTTGGGAAAAGATTTGATCAGGAAAAGTATTTTATTCCCACTGTGGAATGAAGTGCCAATTTGTTCCAGTTCTGTTCAGTGTGTATATCGCACTTATGCACAAAGAGAAATTCGTTTGCAGATGGATTTTATAGCTCCAGGAATTTGCTACAAGAACTATGATATTAGAAAAAAAAATCAAAAAACTTTATCATGTATGCATATATGCTTCTGGAAGGTACACTTCTGGTTTTGTTGGGGTGGATTTTAATGACTTAGGCCAGTAAAAGTACAATGGGCCGTATTAAAATCGTAGATATTTTTCCCTGAACGTGATTGAGTCATTATCAGTTCAGAAATGCCTAAAATGAACAGCACACAAAATGCAAAGTGAATGGCAGAGTATTTCAATTTTCATCATAGATTTAATTTTAGTCATAATATAGTAGAAACCAACTCTTCCAGTATATTTGGCCCTTCTGCTGTGCTCAGCATCCAAAAGTCTCTGTAACCAGTTAATTGATCTTCTGGAAATAAATGTTAAATATCTCACCCACACAAGTACTGATTTCTATTAAACCAAAGTAGTCCAGCAAGTCAGAGTGTTACCTCTTAAAAGCAAGGCGACATTGGGAGAGACTTTGAAAAATCAGAACATAAATTATTTTCCTGGGACATTATTCTTTACAGTCCATTTCAATATCCTAGAGAAAAGGTGAAAAATAAACTTTTACCCATTCAAAGAAAAATAAGGGGATTAAAAAAATGGGGGGTTATACTCCTTGAATGCAAGTAAAACTCTTATAAAAGTACTGCTTCTGGGTAGACTATCCAACAGACAAAAGAGAAGTACGGAAAAAGTGAGTGAATATTAAAGATAAACTAGTTTTATATCTAGAAATTGCTAGTTACATGGGCATTTGGTAACCATCTATTTAATGGTGATACAGAAGGTATGGGCAACATGAAAATTAAGTCCTAACACCTGGGCTCAAATGTGTAACTCAGGATAAGACATAAGTAACAGAAGAAAACAAATTGCATACAAATGAGTCCCACATCATTCATCCGTAATAACAATTAAGTTCACTTCAGGGTTTATATTTCCCCACCCACCAACAAAGCTGACTTGAGATTATTTTTCTCCTTTTTTTTCCAAAACAATTACGATCTATATTAGTTGAATTATATTATCACATAGAAATAAACACTTATACTCCCTAATGATGACAATAATTTTCTAGAGAACAAAAGGTTCAGTTGCTTTTGGGTTTTTTATATAAAATGTATCTTTGTCTATAATAATCAGCCATTATTTCTGGCAATATCCCTGTGGCTCCCCTGCCAGCTGGAAGGGAAAAAATTATACAGTTGGCATTTCTTTAGGATAGCAGCTTCGGAGTCACTGTACAAGCAACTATTTTCATCAGTGTTATTTAGATACTTAAGAATTACTTTCCCAATTTGTTTCAAGAGATCATTTTCAACCTTTGAGATTCAACCCAAAACTGAAAGATATTTGATAGTCAGAGGGTGATGTTTTCATCTGAAAGTTACACAGATGTTTAGAAGAGAGTTTCAGAATGCTTTCTGAAGTAAATGCTTTATGGCATTTACCAGTGATTTCTAGCTGTGTATGGAAGAGAGAGATGGAAGAGGTTTTAGGTCCGAGAAAAATTTATCTAAGTAAGGAGAAGATGCCCCATTCCTTTGAAAGAGTACTTGAATGCCAGTCCCTCTTTCTATTATATAGTTTAACTTATATCAGGTTTTGTGAGTAGCATTTTCTAGACATAAGGTAAAAAATAACAAATATTTATGAAAAACCACTATGAAAAAGCCATCCTCCAAAAGGTAAAGAGATGAGATTTTAAAAAACCAAAAAGAAAATAAACACAAGCCTTGTATAAAATTGTAGCTGTCATTATTAGCTGGCTGATTTCTTTTTGGCATCACAAAGATCCTCAGGGAAGAGCTGTGAGATGAAAGTGCACTATGATCTTTGGTATGAAGCAGGCAAAAATGTGATAGATGAAAATGAGGGATATTGTAAGAAGAAATCTGATATTGATATCTGGACTTAGGAGGTGGTACACCACAAGGTTACAGTGCAACAATGTGACAGAGGTTTGGGAAGAATCTGAGAAAAGGTTTGAAAAGAATAAATAAATGCATAAAAAATAGGCAAAATTACAATGTATTTACTCAGGACCACGATTTTGAGAAAAGGAATTAAATACAAATTTCAAGCTGAATGGAAAAAGTACTGTTTGTGGGTGAAGCTAGAAAATATCTCTAGGACATATATAAGGTGACGAAGGAAGGGAGATGACTAACAATCGCACACTTAAAATTTGTTGAACTCTTACCCCTGAGTACAGTGTTGTATCCTGTATGAACAGCCTCAACATAGGTATAACAGAATGCCATGGATTTTCAAGGTGTCAGGTTGTAATATAGGAGACAGGAGGAGAGAAAGACATTAAAAAAATTTATTAAAGACAATAGCAGAGGACATGTAGCTAAATCAGTTGAAACAATCTGATAAGTGTATTGGGAGCAGCAGCTGGCCTGGAGAATGATACACCATAGCAGTATAGACAATTTTGTATTCTTATCTGTGTTTATTTAGTGATCTTTCACATGGCAACTTACTGCAGTTCCATTGGCAGTCCATAGGGATTACTTTGTGCTTCTTCATATCTTCAAGCTGTTCCTTTTATCCAGAGGCATGAAATTTTTGGTATTTAGTAACTTAGGAACTAAAAGAAAGACAAGATTTGGAGCCAGATGCCTACATATCTTTACAAATCTGGCCTTTAGAAGCAGAAACCCTATAGTTATTTAGTGGTAATTTTATTGCTCATGGAATATTGTATTCTAAGACATGCAAATGTTTTTGAAAGTTTGGCCCATAGGCAGACAGCATGACACATATCCAGAAAAGTAATTAAACGTGATCTGGGGTCATCTACCTATTTTTTAAGAATACTGGTCGTGAGTACATTGTGGTCCACGTATCATAAAACTGTAAAAACACACCGTTCTGTACAGATACATAGATGTTTTCAGGAAAAGGTTTCTCTTTATTTCATACATGTGGCTAAATGGCCTTCATAACTCAGGTCAAAAACCTAGGAGCAAGATCTGTTTCAACTTTGAAGAAATCCATATGCAGAAATACATAAATCCAAAGTAGGCTACCTAATAAATTCTTTTGCTGGGGAAAACAGCTGAGTATGATCCAATAAAACAGCAGAGAAACTGCTCATACAAGTTAGCATCTTAATCATGCCTCTTACTGTGCCTAATGCTCAGTGAAAAACTGTGCACCGATTAGTACTTTTAGACTGGCCAGATCCCCATATTGAAGCCTGGTACATTGGCAGGCACTGCACGGCTTCAAAACAGATGTTCCAAGAATTACACAGCCAGTTCGCAACTGTGTTTTCTCCATCTTCTCCCCACACCCTCCGCTTTTCCCATTCAAGTGTGTAATGCCTCAGTAGCTGGTGGTGTTCTGACAAGAGCAAAGCTTCTCTGGATTTCCATGGGAGTTATATGCATAGAATATAGCTCAACATATAACCGTTGCATGAGGCCTTGTTACACTGTGCTCACAACAAGGGAAAAAAAAGAGAACAAACGACTACTGGGTGCATCATGCTCTGTACCCTGTCCCGTCCCATGCTTTGTATTGTATGTAAAGGTTTTTGATTTGAAACCAACTTTCTGCCTTTCTCATTAGATAGACCCTTCACAGTAATGAACTACATTATTAAAACCAGAAACACGAAGCCAAAAAAAATTAGTGGCAGAATAAAACAACTAGGAAAAGCTTTAGTTTGCTTCCAAAAATCATTAACTGTACAGATGTTTAGCCATATATAATTAATACAGTCATTTTGGTTTTCAGAACTGGCCAAAATGTTGTCTCGGAAAATCTAGGGAGCATTTCTTAAACTTCCAGTTCAAGGCTTGGCTGCAGCTGAGATGCACTGATTCATTTGTGGCCAGCAGGTTGAGGGAGGTGATTCTGTCCCTCTGCTCTGCCGTGGTGAGACCCCACCTGTACTGCTGCATCCAGCTCTGGGGTCCCTGACGTAAGAAGGATATGGAGCAAGTCCAGACAAGAGACCTTGAAGATGACCAGGGAGATAGGACATTTTTCACATGAAGACAGACTGAGTGAGTTGGGGTTGTTCAGTCTGGAGAAGGCTCAGGAAAGACCTTATTGCATCCTCTCAATACTTGAAAGGGGTTTACAAGAAAGATGGGGGTAAACTTTTTGGTAGGGCTAGGAGAGGACAAGGGGTAATGATTTAAAACTAAAAGAGAGTAGATTCTGACAAGATATAAGGAAGAAAATTCTTATGATGAGGGGGTTGAAATGCTGGAATGGGTTGCTCAGAGGTGGAAGATGCACCATCTTTGGAAACATCTAAGATTAGGTTAGCTGGGGCTCAGCAAAACCTGGTCTAGTTGAAAAAATTGTCTCTGCTCATTCCAGAGATGTTGGATTAGATGATATTTAAAGGTCACTTCCAACTAAAATCGTTCTATGATTCTAGCCCATGTTCAATGTGAATTCCTGTCTTACTTGTTTCTGGGCTTTTTGCTTCTTTAGGAAAAACTCCACATTAATAATTTTTTTCTGTCTTATCCTTTACCCTGTACTTTCTTTTCCCTTTTTTTTTTTCTATTTGCTTTTTCCTTCTCTATCCATTTCATGGTCACTTGCTCTTCCAAGAAGTCACCAACACTCACGCAATGTTTCCACTTCCGTCTCTTGTCACTCCTGGTTTCCTTGGGTCCCTCGGCCAGGCATATCTTTAGGGTTTACAGTGTATACTAGACAGAAAACCAATTTTTTTGCATAGTTAAAATACTAAGTCAAAAAATCTTTATATTAAAAAGATTATTTCAAAATGATTTCGTGCTTCAGCCACATAATGAATTTTGCATAGCCCAATACAGATTAGGAATACTTATTTCATATCCACTTCAAACAGGATATGAAATAGAAAAAGGCAATAGGCTTGTACTCTGCAGCAGATATTAGGATTTTCTTTTTGCTAGTACGGTATTTAAATGGCATCCAGTAGTGCAAGTCTGTCATAATAAATGAAAGTACCTTCTTATGCACTCCTTTTTTTCTTTTTAAAATGTCCGAGATGTGAAACAGGAAGAAAAAATATGGACACAAGTTTATTCTGCAAGATAAGAAGATTCAGTATGAGGATATCACAACAATAATTCGATTTAGAAAGCTTATGTATTTTCACCTCTAGATCATATAATTTAATTTAAATTAGAAGCTTATATACAGCCTTCCTTGTAATCTAGTATCACACGGTTTCTAGAAAACTACTGAACCTCCACAAACACTGAGATCACTGAACAGATGGAGCAATTTTTACAGGGTTTAGAAGTGACTAAGGCAATGTACTATAAGTAAATACTAACTACAAGGTACTTTAAAAAAAAGTCCGATTAGGAAGAAATTTGACTACAACAGTAACAGTCAAAGAAGGAAACAAAAAGAAATGAAACTTTAGAGCGTATATTTTGCAAGTATGGGAAGGAGTGTTCTAATTCTTCTTTAATAACTCAAGGGAGGATAAATTTTTCCCTAACAAAGTATTGGCTGCACACTGACAGGAATAAATTTGATGCCTGGCAGCAAAAGCATCTGCTAAGATCTACTTAAGGTTTTATAAATCTATCGTGTGGTACAACTTTGCTATACCAGACTAGCATAATAAAACAAAAACCTAGACTTCTGGCATTAAAACTAATTAGTAAGTAGAGTGAGGTTTGGGAAAGAGGCCCAGATGAGGTAAGACACATGGTAAAAGTTTCTAAATATGTAGAGGATCTAAAAAGTAAGTATGCAATGACAACAGTTCTTTCAAGTTTTAGCAAAAAAAAACCCCAAACCTTCACAATCGAATAAGCTTTATACCCTTTGAAGGCAAGTAAAAGCTAGCAACTTGTCTCAAGTTTGCATAAAATAACAGTGCCTGCTGAGACTGTAGTAACCACAGTGACTCCTTTAGGAATCCCCCAGCCTTTGAGCTCATCTCATCCTGGACAGCTATATAAAGACACTTTGATTCAACTAATGATTACTTTTACCCAAAACAATTTAAAGGAAACATCTGTATGTTCTTTAAATAGAATGGAATGGCAGAAGATGCAGGAATGTGAGAAACACACTAGAATGCAAAAGGATTTGAATCATTAAAGAATAAAATCCATCCTCAGAAAGGTGAGGGGAGAAAACACTGTATTGCTTTCACCTTCAAAATTTCTCCTGAATTGTGCATCCATGTTGCCACCTAGTTCTGAGGAAAACCACTCCCTAGAAATATTCTTACTCATTTTTAAGTCTTAAGCTTCTGTACTGAATTCTTGGTAGACTTGATGTTAATGAATAAGTTGCATTTATTTAAAAAGGAGTCTATGCAGTAGTGGGGGAAGATGTTGGAAAATTCTTTTAACTTTAGCACAATAATGCTTGATTCCTATATCCATGGTTAATGCTTGGTTTTGTACTAGACAGTGCTTAGTACAAATGCCGGAGATTAATGTGGCTTTTTGTTAATTCTCTATATCTGTGACTAATGGTCTTGTCCCAGCTATTGCTTCCTTATTTACCTACATCAGTGATTAATATGTACTAGCAGTGTCTTAGTTTTGAGAACAAGGGGTTTATGTCACAGCAAAGACTAGTAAGAGAAGTACATTATGACCTGACCATATATTTGAGATACTCTCAAGGAGAAAAGATTATTTAGATGATCCAGAACCACATCCAAATAAGTCCACTGAAATAAGTAGCATATATGCACGTACTCAGGAATGTAATGAATATGTAATAGGGATGTAGTGAATATGTATTGGTTTCATTAATATAGCCAGGTCTGTTAAGCTGCTGGGTGCTTGTGTTAGGTGGAGAGATTTGCCCATATACTCAGTGTGTTAAAGAAAGTAATGCTGTCTTTCTAACCTATCAAACCGCTTGGGAATTTTATTTCCCAGTCTTCAGTGACACTGAGGAGGTAAAACGTTTGGTTTATCTTCAGAAATCTCAGAGGTTCTTGAATATTATTTTGTACAAATATTTACTGTGGAATATCCTATAACAATCTCTCGCGCTGTTTCTGAAAAGAAAAAATGTACCCTAGACTTTAGTTATTTTTTATAGTATGGTCCAAAATTGCTCTTAGGCAAGGATTGAACTTTGATTATATCCTATGCTGACTGATTGCTAAAATAAAACTAAATTCAGTCCAGAGAGCAGACTCAGCAATGTATGTAATTATTTAAATTTAAATCTGGTGGTCAAGGTCTCAGGCTTGATACAGCCTAGTGGGAAGTTTAATGCTGGAATAAAAGCCTATTCCACAGTTGCGTCTCTCATCTGCAATGATAAAACTTGAGTTGACAGCTGGAAGAGAAGCAGACTTAAAGCTTTGTGGGTCAGCCACAAGAGAGAAAGGCATGCTGACACACAGAAAGCATTAGCACTTATGGAAAAACCTACTCATTGTACAAGTACCAATATATTAAGTTAGAGTAGAAACTCTTATACTGGTAATCATGAGCTCTCATGAGTCATTTATTGGAAGGAGTATGAGCAAATATTCAACACTGCAAGAACTACTCTGTCTATAGCAATCAGAAAGAAGAGAAAGAATGACTAGAGAATCATCTCTAAGACCGAAGGAAAACTAGAGGAAGAATATTAACTGCATATCTTGTTCATTAATTTCCAAAATTACTGTTTCTCAAGGAGATATATTTAAAAAAGCTGTTTGCAAAAGCTGCTCCAATATTTTTTTCCTGTGCTAATCTGCAGAGCTTTTATTCAAAATATGAAAAACCAGAAAGAAGATGAGATCAAAATCTGTAATGTTTCTTTCACATCAGCCTCACCATTTTGGTTCATAACATTAAATCTCTTTTCACCAAATATTCATTCTCAATCTCTCCCTCTGAGCGCTGCAGAAGGGCTAGAATTTCAGTAGCTGGTAGGAACAATATGCCTTTAGAAATAGACTTGTCAAAAGCTTCAGCCAGGCAAAAGAATTAGAAAAATAAACAGTCCAAAATTATTTGATGCTGGCTGCAGGTATTATTAAATGGATGATGAATGAGGGTCTTCTATTTACAACCAATTTGTTTGTTGTGTTTTTTAATAGAGAGGTCTATTTCTCCAGGCACTGAGTTCTGGTCTCTGTTTGTTTGTTCTTTTGTTTATTTCTTTCCACAGATGATATTTATTATTGATTAGAAAATAACATTTTTAATGACAAACAAACCAATGCAATCCTAAAGTCAACAGCTGGCAGAAATGAACAAGTACAGCACAATGAATAAATGAATAGGAATTGAAGCTGTGAGGTAGGGTTAGATTTTCTTACCCTCTCAGGCTCAGGAAATCTGTGATTACATCTCCCTCAGAATGGCCCGACAACCCCAGCAGCAGTTTCTAGAACTATTTCTAAGTAACAAGTTAGTGGGAAACAACTACATATGTACTTTTTACTATCTGTTTCTCTTTCTAGATCTGCAATACTTGATTATTTCACGGTATGTATATGTTTATATATAATGGTGTAAGAGGAGGGAGACAGAAATATTTTTGTCTCGTAATTTTTCAGCCTTAATTATGTTTCTTATGTTACTGACTCATTGAGAAATATGAATAAGAATAATGCTGGTGTTACTGCTCAAAAGTGAGAAATAATGGTTTGCTTTGTCAGTCTGTATCAGTCAGGACAGACTTTAAATTTAAAAATATGCAAAAATTTTTAGGGAAATTTCTAATTTTAAAATTGCACAAGAAAGATAAAAACAGAAGAAGGAATAAAGATCTTACATCACTTTCAGTGCACTGAGCTAGATTTCATTCTTATCTCAAAAAAAGTATCTCGAGATACTGTAAACACTGTTATTCTTTTAATGCTGTCTCACAATATGTTGAGGTTTGGATGTTGTGAAAAAAACCAGTCGGAGCATTGCAAGAACGTATATATATATGTATGTATAAAATTGACTCCAAAATTTAAAGTCTGTCTTTTAGTCAAAACACTAGCACGCACTCTGACAATAAAACAAAAGCTTCCCTGTTGTTGTTCCCTGCAAGCTCTTCTCCAATAATACTAAAATGTAGCAGGAGTTTATCACACTTTGTGACAATGTATTGTGCTTTTTGGAAAGATAGGGTCAGGCTTTCAGAGCTGAAAAATGTAAATCCCAAATATATTACCAAAAGAATTTATGGCCAAAAAAAATCTTCTCAAAGATGTTAAAAATGGTACAGGTAGTAAAAAAAAAAACCAAAACCTAACAAAAAAAAAGAAACCAACAACAAAACAACAAAAAAAAAAACAGCACAAAAAATCCCTCTGATGTTTTAGAGCTATTCTTAATGAAAATTAGTTTAACTTCGAACATTTCCTAAATTTATTTTCAATTTTCTAATTTTAAAAACTTTCTTCGTTCTCTGACTTCACCAGAGAGGATCAATTTTATTTTCTTTTTTCTGTCATCTCACACTAGCTTGGAATTTGTAGTCATCAAAAAATAAGATTCTTTGACTTCTAATTCTTAAAAAAATTGTGTGACAGAACCTGAAATAGTATTTTGTTTATGAGGGGGGAATCCTTGAAGACTATGGTTTTTTGAGCTAGGACAATTAACTTTTTAGTAGGATTTAGTGTGACCATTGTGGCAAAATTACGACTATACTGGAGTTTATCAATACTTGCTGTCACATAACTGTACAGCTTCAATACAAGAAAGTGTGTGACAGAGCTGGCTCACCTCTGCTCACTGCCTGTTATTCTCAGGATTTGATGAATAAACTAAAACAAAGCAAAAGAATATAAAACAGGACATCAGATGGTAGAGTACATTTCCATTTCTTCTTTGGACAAACATTGATATGAATACTAATGAGCAAGCAGAGCACTCATGTTTCATGATAAACAAGGTTAAAAAAAGATTTGGACTAAGGCAGTACATAGCCCCTTTTATTTTCAACTCAGTATTTTTCTGGTGTCAACTATGTGATTTTAGACTTATCTTCCATCTGAATTATGCAGGTTATTCACCATACAAAATTGATATTATAATTTAATCTTCTCTCCCTATTCATTTGTAAAGTGCCTATAAAAATGGCTCCCAAATGGAAGACCGTTAAGAACAATGATATAATAAGCAGAATAAACCATATTTCAATAAATCTCTTATTCTGTAGAAAGCTGGTTTTGATTTCTCTGTACACTGAAAATTAAAGTCTAGTTTATGACTTTGGTACTTTCAAATGCTACTTCTTCAGCATGTATTAGGAGTGTTTTTTCTTGGGTATCACAGTGCAACAGCAGATTATTAACCAAATAATGCTACAAAAGAAAGAAATTAGAAGAATAATATAAAATCTATATTTAATTATGTGCACACAATTTTCAGAATATGCAATATACAGAAGAGGAGCTAAGTAACCTGTAATTGTTAAAAAATAGTATGTATTTTATTAATTTAGAGGAAGAATATAAAACAAAAGCAAATCATAATTATATACCCTGATTTAAAAAGTAAAATATTCTTCTACATAGTATTCATTTTGCATATTACTCATTTTCTACCCAGTAATGCATTTTGGGTTTTTTTAATGTGTACAAATTACGAACAAATATGTTCGTATTAGAATAAGGACGATATAATTGGGAATATTCACAATCAGTATTATCTTGGTTGGTCAGCTGAGATAGCATTATTTCTGGACTTGCTCTGGATGAATTCCAAGCAGCAGAGAAAGTACAACTGTGTTGCTTTCAAGGGTAATTGCTGTGCAGGTATGTGTGCATTCACAAGGTGGAAACACTACTTTTTCAGTCATACTTGTGGGCAAAATGTGACTCACATCTTGCCTTTGTAAAGAGAAGTATTATCAGAATAAATGGTTACTGTTTAAGTAATTGTGATGTTTTAGTATCTTCATGATATGATATAGTTGTCATTTCCTGAAATTCAATAAATATTTAAGTACATTTTCCTGTTTTCTTTCTCTATGTACTCTGGTTATACAAACCGTGCTATCGGCAGAGTTATTCCCAAAATAAATCGTATTATCTTTCTGTTGTTGCTAAATTGTTGAATTTTTAAAAGAATTGAAAATTATATTCCATTTTCATAAGCAGAAAGCAGTTTTTAAAATTGAAATTAAAAGTCAAATCTGCCCACACATAGTTTCTTCACAAACCAATGTCTTTTTCCCAGAGTTTGACAATGCTTTTGATATCATGCTGTTCTCCCAGGCATGAAGAAAGCAACAGTGTTATCATTTAACATGAAATTCACACCTGAAGAAAAGCACAGACAAAGCAAAGAAGGGCTTGAGTGGGTGGTAATTAGTACAGCTGGATAGGGTTAACCTTTATGTAACAGGAAATTATCTTTTAATAGGTAGGAAGAGACTACTTGAGCCTACCTTGACAGTCATGGTGGTTTTCCAGGGACTTTTATCCCTGTCTGGAATTCTGTAAATGCATTCTCATGGTGACTGCTCTGTCTCTTAGCATGGGTGAGCACTCATACACCCAGCAAAATACATGCATACAGATCTTCATGTTAAGAGGCCAGAACAGCTGAGCAAGGCACATGTTAGTGATTGCGAATCGGTGGCAGGCACTGAACTTGTAGAAGGACATGGTGAGGACAAGCATAGGACTGAAGCACTGCTCTGAGGTGTCTCAAGGGCTGAAAATTATGCTTTTAGCATAGTGTGGGATTTCTACAGGATTCTGCAAGATGCTTAGTACTGCTTTGGATGTATCTTTGTACTGGGTCTTTGAAAGCTGCTTCTTGAGATAGGACTCAAGTTCACGAAGTCAAGTGGTCTAATCTGGTTATGCTACCTGGTGTAGTAAAACCTCAGGATGAGCAAGTTACTGACATTGCTTCATTAAACTGGATTGGTAATAAGTACCTCATTCCTTAATAAGATAAGTGGGAAGAACAACAGGCAGATGTTTTAGAGAACTCATTCTTTTATGCTTAACTATTACCTTTTTTTGGGAAGATTACTGAAGCATGTAAAATAGTATTATTTTTCCTTCAAGGGATATCTGCAGTATCAATGAGAGCTTCCATCAGCACAGTCAGAACTCACGTGAAACTGGGAACCAATCTGGATCTCAAAAGTCATAAGAGGCTGCAGTTTATAATGTTGCAGCTGATAACCTATCTTACCTTCTTTTGTGGATCTAGAAAAATCCAACTTTTTGTGGGTTATCTTTTTAGGACGAGAAAAAGGTATTATTCTCTTGATGAAATCCTCTTTACAAATATAGTTTTGATTCCCTGAACATAGCAGAAATCAAACAATAAAGCAAACTACTTTTATTCACTGCTCTGAGACTTTTTTAAATAGTATGCACCTAAAAACTTTTAGCTTCCTTTTAAGCTCAAGGTAAAGTTATCTTTTTTTATTGTTATATACATATTTCTCAGCAAGGTACACCCACTCAGCCTGTAATCTTTACATTCCTAATTTTCAGGTGTTTTTTTCTTTCTGCCTAGCTACAAATTTTGTGGCATAATGTAAGCAAAAATTATTATTTTAAAATTATAAATTATTGGGATTTGATTTAGCACACAGTGCCGCAAACATGACCAAGGAGGGAAATGAGCTATGTGTGAGGGCAGACAATTAGTAATTTGACTTTGCCATTGAAACAACCTTTCCTGATTTTTTGTCTTCAGGACAAATACTGGCCAAAAAAGCATCTTCACTGCCTGGGTAAGATCTTCTTTGGACAGATCTGTATTTTTGGGATGGAATTAGTGGTTTAACCATATTCTTACTCATCCTGTCCTAGATGAAAGGTAGTGTTTACAGCTATCAGGCTGAGTAGGATCTGACTCAAACACAGTAAGGAGGAAAAATTATTTGGCAGCGGATAGCTCATCAATGCTGAACAACATTGCTTGTATACAAGCTGGAGCTGAATTTCTCTTGTCTATGCAAGGCACTTTTCTTGCATGTCCAAGCTAAGATGCCTGAGGATTTCTAGAGTACTGATATCCCTTACATTTGGGATGTGAAATTTGCTTCATTGTGGCAGTTTTCACCTTTATCTTCTCTTTATAAATGTTTATAAATGTTATTTTTTCATTTTATATATTTCAATTCTAGGAAACTCATTGAACTCTAGCAAAAGAGCTACCATCTTCTGTAATAAGAGAATATAGTCTTCAAAAGCTCTTTCTGTGACTGCAAGAGACTTCAGCTTCACTTCATTATTCAGTCACTTACAAAAGCAATCTTCATTGAGTACTATTTGTCCTTGAACATTAGTAGTTCAGATTATCATTTGGTTTTGAGGAAACCACTGAATCTGAATTCTGATAGCAGGTTTAAACGCTGATAAAAGTTAGAAAATAAATTTAAAAATGAACCTGGTAAAATTAACAACAGAGAAAAGACAGAAGTGCCATATAAACAGTAAAGTAAAACACAACTTTACTATTTTCGCTAAACAGACATCTTGTTTTTCAAGTGGTTATTGTAGAGCAGAAATGTCAGGTTTACTAGAATAATAACCAATGAACTAAAAAAAATGAACCTCAACAGATTGCTTTTTCACAGAGCAATCTGTTTTAAACAAAAGCCCTTAAAAATCAACACATTCCCCATCTAAAGTGAGCCAATCACTATAAATGGTAAATTCTGTTATTCAAATTCTTTAAAAGATGTTGTGGCAATGCTGTGTGTTCCTACAGTGTCATGCTGCCCATAACACAACTGTGGACTGTCTCAGAACCCCATTATTCTGTACGATGTCTGCTCTCTTTCACGGATTTGTTAAAACCCGGTTCCTTACTGCTACAGCTCTAGGTGTCTGCTTGTTACTCCTTATTTATGCTCAAGTTTCCTATCCCAACTCTTCCATTCTGTCTTTCCATATAACTGTCTTTTATACAGACTTTTTTCTCTTTTTGGAAGGGTCTTTCAAGTTTTCTCCTTATCAAAGGGCCTATGTTCAACGATATTTTTTCTTCTCTTGTCATTGCAAGTTTTCTAGATTTCTTTGGTCTTATAAATTCTTTACATTTTATCACATATAGCTGTTCTTGCATTTTATCTCCTATTTTGACAGTAGCTGAAAATACCTTCAATTTCAGCATGTTTTATTGCTGAAATACAGTGTTTTCCCATTCTTGCTAATGCTCATATTACATCATGCCTTGCCTTTCCCCTATTCTCCCTATTTTGCCTCTTTTCTCCAATAGGGTTATTCTGCTTTGTTCCCCTTCTAAGATCCTTGCTTTCTCTCCACCTTTTCAGACATGTACTTTTATGTTCTCTATTATTATTTTCCTGTTATGTCTGGGAAAGCTATCCATTGTGTTTGCATTTTGACTCATAATAGGAGGAGAAGCTGTAATGAGACAAGGGAAAGTAAGGTAGTGCCCAATGCCATTATCAAAGCAGTAGAATATTATGAGTCGTGAAATATTTGCATTCATCAGATTATTTGTGCTTATTATTTCTCAGTACAAAATAAACCAATTATATGTTCCCACACTATAGACATAGAGGGAATGGGCAGATGGATAAATTGGTCTGCTGGATTTGTGGATGTTCTACTTCTTACACTAAATAGCTAAAAAAAAAGAAGAAATTGTGCGTTGAGCTTTTAGTATGTAATTTTCTGCCATCTCAAACTCAGTCAATATGGCTTTCCTATATAGATCACAGCAATGGTTCCTATAATGCCAGTGAAGCAAAAAACATACAGATGCTATTAAAACACAACCAATCTATTCAGAGCCAATAAAGTAGCAATTAAATAACTTACATCTGCATAAGTTAAAATAGGCGAGAAGAGTTAATTAGAAAATCTTACATCTGCCTGTTTTCTTAAGGAAATTACCTTACAAATTTTTTCGTCCTTAGGCCAGAATACTTCAAGAAGAACACGTATGGAGGAGAAGAAAACATAAATTAACTCTTAAAGGTTTTTACACTCCTGGAAGTTTATCTGGTGACTAAGCATCTTGAAGAAAAATCTGATCAAGCTAAATGGAGCTACTGCTCAAGGACTCTTAAATAAATGCTAAAAAAACTAATAAAATAATTTGTTTCTGCATGAGCTGTTTTTGATATATTTTGCTTTTTGGCTAGGAACACAGACAAAGAAGAAATGATCATCACTTTCCAGGGCCCTGTTCCTTCTACAAAAGACTAAACTCAGCTCAGTCATAAAGTTTTTGAATGCTTTCTCCCCTTCCCTGCTCAAAAAGCAAAGAACTCTCAGTTGGGCTTTGAAAATTATATACTGTGGAGTTACCAGTTTTTGGGGGGGAGTTTACCAGAGCCCTTAGCAGATCCATTTGCATCTATTTATTTTAAATTTAATGGTCGGATGAGGATGAGGTCATGAGCTCTAGTCCACATGATTAAAGGAATTCTTGGCCAGAGTTTGACTGTCTGACAAATTATCTCCTTCCTTTCTTTTTCCTCTTTTATTCTCCTGAACAGTAGTTTATTATGAATTACCTCTCGAATGGCAAAAAGAATCCCTTATTTTTATTTTTATACAGTACTTACCTTCAGTTTCCCCTCACTAGATACAGATTTTTTTTTCTAAACTCTTCTAAGAAAAATTAAAACAAACTCACTTTTGGATCACGTTAATAATATCTGATGATGTGAGCTCTGACTCTTTCGCTGTATGTGTTCTCTTGAGAAAATATTTAGTACATTTTTCTTGAAAAACAAACCAAACCAAAACCAAAACAGCACAAAAACCCCCACAAAATTCAGACACACAAGTGCAAATGAAGGTTAAAATACTTTCAAGTAAGGGTATATATGAAATTTTTTTTAGAGAAAATACTATCTAAATATTAAAAGCATGTTAAAAGGAGTCTAAGCATACGCCACAGGAAGAGAATAGTGTGTTTAAACAGAATTTTGTATCTGGAAAAATATGAAGAGTCATAAAATGATCAGGTGACTATTTTTCAGAGTTTTTTTCTTTTTAAAGCATAGAAGCAGTTAGGGGTTAGCACAATGCATGAAACTGAAGATTCCTCAATATATTTGTAATTCTTTCTCTGCAAATTCATTTATTGATCAAGATGATTTATGTCTTTACCTCAGCAATTCTTATAAGAGCTAGAAATGTGGAAAAGTGAACTCTAATTTTTACAAAGGCTTTTAAAATGTATTTTATTATTCCAAACCTAAATAGATGACATTTCAGGCAGAATTCTAATAGTATGTGAATGCCACTATTTAACTAAAATGAAGGGAATATAATAATATTAATTTATAATATTAATTAGTCTAAGATTTATTTAAATTTATCATTAATTAATCATTGTATTGTATTAGAGATAATAAATAAAAATAATTACACCATTTATTATGTATTATTTTTCTCTTGCTTTCTGTAACATTTTTAGTACAATTTACTCAGTTATTTTTTTGCTTGATTCTCCTTAGTTTTTTTTTTCAAATTTTCTCGTTTCTCTTAGGATTTTTATTTGCTTCTGATTCCTTCCCATTCTGTTTTGTCTCATAGCTTCTTTCCTCTGCTATTTGTCTGACTATGTTTCAGTTATTGTGTTTTCTTTGTTATTTTCTCATTCATGAACTCCTGACAACCAAGAAACAATGAAAACAAGGTATTAAAAATATTTAGAGTGATATTTTGCCTTACATAGTTTATATTTCTAACTGTCTTGGTATGTTTTGTCTTCAATTCTGTTCACTCTGTCTTGTCATTTATTCAGGAATCTGCCTTAAAAAATCCAACTGACCAAACGAACAAACAAAAAAACCAGATAAAAAAAAAGGCCAGCTAGACTAACAGCTTCTGATCATGCTGTCCTAATGTGATTGCCAGTACTTTCTATAACATCATGATTTAAGAGTCCATAATCTTACCTATAGAAAGCCAGCCGCAAAAGCTTAAAACACTTATAAAACTTCAAATTAGATGATGTGCATGTAGCAAATGTGTTATTTAGCTTTTATCTCTGGCAAAAATTCTTCTTAACAAGTATTTTTTATCATCAATATTTATCATAAAATTTATATTTAATTTTTGTCTGTGTTATATGTCTACTGAAATGTGCACCCTAGATGAATCACAGGACATTCAGCTGATAAACCTACAGACCTAATTCTACTAGATCATGTTTATGAAGAGGTTGTCAAAATTTCAGGCATGTTTCAAGCATCATCCTGTATCTTAAGACCTCAGTGAAATGAAAACATTTAATTTAATTTTATCCAGGCTTCATCAGCTTTTTTTTTATGTAGGCCTCTTCCAGACAACAGAAATTTACTTCAAAGAGAATCAGATTTAATTATGGAAAGAAAACAAAGCCCCTTCTTTCCTTTCATTTGGTTAAAGCTGTGAAGATGAAACTCCATCTGTTTACTTTTTTTCCTAATGTATTCTTTTGTGTCAGGTAACACTGCTTCACTGAAGAGAGAGGACCATATACTCTTCAGATGGATCCCCTAGCCTTTAAAACAAGTCAAATTCAGAGGTATTTCCACAGAAGCCCAGACCCTGTTCCCTGATGCTCCTTTCTGCCTTATTATTACTTGACAGCTCGTCTCCCTGAGGGGACTGTGAATATTTTGCCAACAGCCATCCCAACCATTGTCTCCAGACAAAAGAAAGTGGGGTCTTTGATGCATACACTATGAATTCAAATCTTTGGGATTTCTCAGGAGATAGGTACCAGAGGGGTTTGATGAAGCTTGTTTTTTTGGGGGAAAAAAAAGTTACCTAGAGCTTTTTGCTACAGGTACTGAATCCTTTGTATCTATTTTAGCGTTAAGAGGTCAAATATTTGGCAAGTGGGGAAGAAAAGACAGGAGCTCTGGCTTTGTCCTGGTGCAGTGGAACATAGGGTCTTGTCTTTCAAATATCTTAAACATCTGATAATGTACCCTTTCTGCTCTGAAACAAGCTTACCCTACAACTATTACTTACTACTCTCTCCATCACATTTTTATATGGTTTTGCAGTAGCATTGCAGCTTAAATTACTTAACTATTCTTGCATTAATTGGCAATTTTCTGTTGTCAGAATAATATACTTAAACACTCTGTTATGTTTGTACTAAGATGAAATACAGGAAATTTTCTAGCGGCAATGAAACAAAATCAGCAGGTGTGATTAGCACGATAACTACACCCTGGGTGCTTAGAAGCACGTGGCTGCATCTGGTCCATAGTTATCTCTCCAGGGGTGAGATTATTTCATGATAACCACACCGCCCTAACGGCCCATTGCTTAAGTAGTATCCATGACCCTTATTCAGAATCTTGCTTATATTAAACAGACTCGATTTCTCCCCCACTCCAGCTGTCTCTACTCTTATGTTTTTAATGTAATTCTTTGTTCATTTCTTTTCATTAAAGAGGAGCATTCGATATAAATGCAGAATGCATTGTCTTTAATACCAGAATTGCAGATGAATAAAATATACGGTTTGGATCAAAACAAGCATCTATCTAGATTCTAGGTACAGCATAACTGATTTTGAGTCACGCATCTGGTGGAACCTGACTGGCATTATCTGCTATGAAAATATCAATTTCAGAATAAGGACTTTTCCAGTGCTCTGAACAAAAAATAATGATTTCTACCCTGTCATTGTATTATTGCTACAAAAGGTGTTAAGAAATGAGAGCAGGAGCAAGAGCTTTCTATCCTTTTTCACCTTGTAGTCATTGACAAGCAGTGTGATTAGCAATTAGACTGAGAATACTCTAAAATGTTACAGAGGAAGAACTCCAGAATTCAAAGAACCAAGAGCTGGGCAATGCAGATAAAAGTTTAATGCTACCCTTGCAATTTCTGTCATCATCTGATTCCTGGTACATATCTTCCACTGTGGCAGGACTCTCTTAATATATTTAGTGTCCTGTGCCACCTAATTAAATGTGGCTAACAGTGTGCAACTCTAAGCACTGAATAAACACTTAATGAGTACAGAAAGAAAATAAAAACTATAGCTTGAAGGAAATATTTTTGTATTTCATATAATAGATTATTTTGCCACTTCCCTTTAAAGGTTAATGTATTTTCCCAGCAGCTTAAGTTGAACACAAAGGCTTAGAAAGAGAGAAAATGACAGGAAAGTGAGTGTTACTAAGTAAAAAACAAAGGCTTTCTTTCTCTAATGGGACTCAAGACACCACTAATCTCATCTGGTTTAGCTGATAAGGTAGGCACTGAGATGGCAAAATGGATTCAAAAGAGGAATCTTTCTTTATCAGGCATATTCAACTTTCATTTTCTTTTTGGTATTTTTTTTCTTTCATACAAATAAAAAAGCTAAGAAGATTACTTTTCACAAGGTAGTAATCATTCAATGAGTTAAACCAATATTTTATTTTTTAAATTGAGGGGATGCCACAAGATATTTCTTAATTAATTTCATAATTCCTAAGAGCAATTAAAAGGATTATTGTGAGAATGACTGTTGTAATTTAAATCAATTTTAGTACCTAAAGTCATTTTGCCTCCATATCTTCTCTCCCTGGCAACAGTGGATCAGAGCATGACAGGGAAGTGAAATATGCCCACTTCATTCAGGCTGGGTAAGCACGAACTAGAATGTTTGATTGCCTGAGTCTCACACCTCCATCGACTGAACAACACTTTCAGGCTTTTCTCTTCCAGGGTTTTCATGTTTTCAAAACTTTCTATACTTTACAAATAGGATCCAAAGCAAAGATATTTTCAGGTAAAACATAGAATTATAGAGTCATAGCGTATCCTGAGTTGGAAGAGACCCACAAGGATTATTGAGTCAGACTCTTGGCTCTGCACAGGATCCTCCCAAGAACCCCATCCATTTGCCTGGGAGCACCATCCAAATGTTTCTTGAACATTTGGCAGGCTTGGTGCCATGACACCTTTCCTGGGAAGCCGGTTCTAATGCCCAGCTGCTCTTTGGGTAGAAAACCTTTTCCTGATATCTAACCTAAATCTCTCTTGACAGGGCTTCCTCCCATTCCCTTGAGTCCTGTTGCTGGTCACCACAGAGAAGAATGAGATGATTGGTGACTATCCCTGGGTTTCATCTTGTGAGGAAATTGTAGACTGCAGTGAGGTCTTTCCTCAGTCTCTTCTTCAGACTAAACAGATTAAGTGACCTCAGCAGCTCCTCACGCGACTTCTCTAGACCCCTCATCATCTTCAGAGCCCTCCTTCGGACACTCTCTAATAGCTTTGCATCCTTCTTATATTGTGGCACCTAAAACTGCACACAGGACCCAAGGTGAGGCCGCCCCAGTGCAGAGCAGAGCAGGACAATCCCTTCTCTTGCCTGGCTGGTGATGATATGCCAGTGCCCCCCAGGACACAGCTGGCCTTACATTCACTCATTCACACTGTTGGCTCATACTGGCCAGGACTCTCAGATTCCTTTCCACAGCACTGCTCTACAGTGTCTTGTTCCCCAGCCTGTATGAGCATTCAGGGTTGCCCCATCCCAGGTGCAGAATCCAGCACTAGCTCTTGTTGAACTTCATGGAGTTGGTGATTACCCAGCTGATTAATTTGTTGAGTTCTCTCAGCAGAGCCTTTCTGCCTTTGAGAGAGTCAACAGCTCCTCCCAATTTTGTGTCATTGGCAAAGTTACCCAGTCTAGCTTCAAGTCCTGTGTCTGAGTTGTTTATGGAAATATTGAAGAGTACTGGCCCTAACAGGGAGCACTTTGGAACTAGTGACTGAAACATGAAATTTGTATTTTCTGGTCCTTTCTTTATGAAACATTTTGCAAAAAATATAATTGAAAGAGCTAGGAGGAGTAGAATACGTGTTATTGGTGGAAGTCATGGAACAGAAATGTTCTGCTACTTTAGTATTATTTTTTAACATTAATCAGTAATATAAAACTTGGAAACAGAGAAGCAATAAGCTTTTAAGCAATTTACTTCTACATCTAAATTTTGCATCCACAAGTCTACTCAAGAGCCAAGCAACAGCAACACTGTAGTTCCTTTTCCCTCTTAACTTCGGGAATCCCAGCTCAGTAACCCCTAGAGAGCACAGTGAATAATTTAATTCTACCTCTAGAAGGGAAAAATGCTGAAATCCATAGACTTTTTCTCTTAGAACATCTAAACGAAGTTTTCTTCCCATGTAAGTCAGAGTTTTGCTTCTCAGGCAGCCATTCAAGCACCTGTCTAATATTCTCCTGTGTCACAAGGTATACAACTGCAGCCTTAACTTCAAATATTCCAGGTAACTTCATTGTGAAAATATCTTTAATAACAGTTTTGTGGAAGAAAGGGAAAACTGTGTTTATCTCTTATAACTTTTTCCTTCAATTTTATTAGTAAATGCCTCTTTCCCCTAAAAGAGCTTGAATTAGTGAGATATAAGGGAACAAGGAGAGATATTTAAAGAAATTCATTAAGATCTGTTATTCTCTGGCTGAATGATATTTGAACAATTCTTAGTGATCAACAAAGAATGGGGTACTTCCGAAGAAAATGTGACCTTCCATTCATAACATGGGATGAAAAGTGTGAAATGAAATTTTTCATTCCTAATTTGTAAAATAAATTGAAAGGAATTTCTCCTTTGTGACGTAATAGAAAAATAGTATCTATTTTTCGCATGCCATCTGCAGAAGCACATTATGCTGCTTTTCTTAATTGTATTCTGCTCAGGAAAATATACATGCTTATGCAGAGCTTTTGCCATGTGAACTGTCCCATAGGAAATGAAATTATATGACTTTAAGAGATTATTTGTATCATTAAAGCTAAGATTATATTAATTGTTAACTTGAACTGAGATCATGCTGCTTGCAATTGTAAAATATTGGTCATCAGTGTTTTTGCATATCACTGAATTTGTCTATCAAAACATTTTTATAACTGAAAACGAGAATTTTACAAAAGAACCCAGAGTTTCTTTTCACTTTTTTCATAATTGTCTAAGAAATGCTAACTAATCTAGAGTTATAATATTGGAATCACACAGAGTTGTCAATGAGATATGTAACCACAAATTTCGTTGTACAAAGAGAGTTCTTAGGGTCATTTTTTTCTTAAAAATATCGTTCATCCTTCTTTGTATGTGTGTTAATGAAAATTTTCTACCTTATATAAATAATATTTGTATAAATAAATTTCTGTGGTAATCTTCTAACTTTTGAAGGAACATTTATATTTAGAATAAATATGATTGTTACATTCTCAGTCTCTTAAGTAAATTTTATGTGCTGTTTCTTTTAAAACAAGATAAAAATATTCTTGTTGCAATACTGTTGAATGCAGACAAATGTTTTCAAAGAATAGAAAGCGTTGAAATTTGCGCAGTATTTTTATATCTCATTTGGAATTACCAAATTAAACAAGGAGAAGATTATTACCTTTTCCTGTCTATTACAGAGCTGTTTCACATCACAGTAAGTGTAGCACAATTAGACAAGAGGAATAAGTCATGGGAAAATAAGGATGAAAGCCACTATTAACAGGTCTGAAGGAATGAACCCTGCTTATAGATGTCACATGGTAAAACTTGGCAAGTAGGCGAAGGGAGAGGACCTTCAATATTAATCCATCATTATTTTGAATAGGACTGTTAGGCTTCTCTCTTTAAACATTAGGCCATTACCAAACTTTAAATAATGCTTGCTGTGATTTGTATCCATGATTAAAGTATATAGCAATCCATTCACACACATTTTGTTATCTATTTTATTCTACATCTCCTTTTAAAAATAAGCTATCTCATTTAAAAAATAATTTTCAATAAATCTGTACATTTCGCAACTTAAGAAAAAGCCTGCTTTATCAGTGGCAATAATATCACTGACAATAAAACAGAAATTATAATGTCTTGCTTTAACTCTCTTTCATCTAATTCTAGCTACTAAAAAGACCCCAAAACATTTATTTGTAATGTTTATGCTTTTTTCTGAGTCTGTGACAAAATGTGAGTGTATCATGCATAGAAGATTTCATAATTATTAATCTCTTGTTTAATAACTCAGTGAACAGTAAGAAAGTCTTCTTGAAAAGCAGATTGTCCTTCCATGAGACACATCTTAAACATATAAAAAAATTGCTTATTAAAAAAGTACTCAAAATTTACAAGATTAGACTTGTGATTTTAAATCAATACACAGAGATATGAAAAGATGATTGTAGTTCTCTTTGTAAAAAACCCCAGAACTTTGCAAAAAAATCTTACTTTTTTTTTTTTTTTACAAGCACTGACATATTTGCTAATTTAAGTAAAATATTTTGAAAGGAGTCACTGAACTCTGTACTATTACAAGTTCTGTCCTGTGTAGATATTTATGGTAGAGAGAAATAGCATCACTGCACTTTCAACGGTGAATCGTCTTGGCACCAGCAATACTTACAAATAACATCTCCTCCCAAGTAGAGCACATGTTTTTTGTTCCTCAGATAATTGAGATGACAAACTTCATGAAATAATAGGTTATAATTTCCTGATACTCATACTGTTCAGTAATGAAGCCATTTATGTATAATAAAGTAAGGCCATTTAGGCTGCCAAATAGAAAAAAGCCATATAAGCATAAAGCCCCCATATACTAACAGAGTAATTCATTTTCTGGCAATGGTTAAGAAACTTCTTTTATGCATCTATTGAATAGTCAATGGCCTCTACCCTCAAGAATGCTGAGAAGAAGCAATGCAATTATTCTCAATAAAACAACATGACCAAATAACTATTCAAAAGAAAGATACTTTTAACAATAGAGTTTTAACAAAAAATTTAAGAGCTGAGAAGTTTTTATGTGTAATAGAGTGTTTGGATTTATTAGAACAAACATTTTGTCTCTTTTTATATCTGATGAAACTACCTACCTATGATATGAGGACTATCTACCTATCATGTACTGCATATAAAGTAGCAGATTGGCTATTCATCAGCTAAAACATGTAATGAAAAATCTCAGGAAGAAATGAGGCCAAACGGAAAATGACAACAGCTCATTATGAATCCAGAAAACAATGAATGAGAGTGTCCTCCCTCTTCCATTTATTTAGAGATACGGGATATTTTTAAAAGCCTTTGGAGCTGATCCAGGTCATTTCTCTGACCTTCTTCTCAACCCAAGATCTCTGTTCCCAGATCAGTCTTGTTACTCTAAAAAAGCAGAAGCTAAGGACAACTCTCTCCTTCCTCCCTGTGGCACCAGCCTGAATCTGCACAGCAAGTTTTTGGGTCAGCATGCCTCCACCACTCGATTTTAGAGACAATCAAAAGAAATTATATGGAGTTGTAAGAGGCTACTTAATAAAAGTTTTCTCTCAAGGATTTTGAATGGGCTATTTAGATGATTTTATATGGTTAAGCACTAACAACTTCTTTACTTAAACATGAAGTCATTTAGGCCACTTATTTTTGGAAAGGATGTAGAAGCCAAGCCAAAATGAAAATAGTGGGATTAAATTCACATCTCGTTTGTTTTTCATTCTCATTACAATGTTTCTTTTGAGAGTTGGCTTGCTTATTTTTTGATTTATTAAAGTTAGGGAAATGCTTTTCAAAATTATGAAAGTAACTTACAGTGAGAATCTTGTCAATATCTTGCCCATTTGTAAATATTCAAATTATCAGGAATACCGTGAATAGGTATGTACACCTTACAGACATGAGGTGTGCTGGTTTGTGCTGGGATAGAGTTAATTTTCTGCTTAGCAGCTTGTACGGTGTTGTGTTTTGTATTTGGGACCGAAAGAGTGTTGACAACACTGGGATTTTTCAGCTGTTGCAGAGCAGGGTTTACACAGTCAAGGTATTTTCTATTTCTAACTCTGTCCCACCAGTGATTAGTCTTGGAGTGCACAGGGAGTTGTGAGGGTACAGAGCTTGGACAGCTGACCTCACCCATCCCACACTGTCTGTTATCATGCTCGGCAAGAAGAGCTGGGGGAAAGAGGGACAAAGGGGAGGCCAAATTGGACTTCCTGTGTTTCTCTTCCAAGTAATTGTTGTATGTGTTGGTACCTACTGTCCTGGAAATGGCAAAGTATCTCCCTGCCTTTGGGAAAGAGTAGATGCATTTCTTATTTTCCTGTGCAGATTTTGCTTTCTCTATTAAACTGTCTTTATCTCAGGCCATGAGTTTCCCACTTTTACCCTTCCCGTTCTCTCCCCTGTCCCACTGGAGGGGGACCAAGTGAGTGGTCGTTCCATGCTTAGCTGCCTACCAGGGCTGACCACAACATGAGATGACAGTCTTACCTAGAGGTAAAACAACAAGCAAAACAGTGTTGTATTGGGGTTTTGGGGTTTTTTAATTATGGAATTTAAGCAAAGTAAATAATTACTTGTGTACTCCTCTTTTTGTTGTGTTTCTGGATTCTATTTGCCTTTCTCTAATTTTAAAATTGTCATAACCGGTAGTCATTATCTTTTTGTTTTTCTTTAACATTGAGTCCCAGTTGAATGAAGACAAATGTGGGAGGCCAAAATTGTGCTGGTCATGAAATTAAACCTGTCATAAGGAAGAAATATTAAGAACTGAGCTATATCTTCTAGAGAAAGTACCGAGACTTAACTTTAACTCTATTAGTGTTGTAAAATGAAATATGACACTTTATAAATTGTATGATTGCCTGAACATTATGCTGTGCTGTTATTATGTTTATCACTAAAGCTTATAATATCCTTGCCAGGCTGAAGATCCCATCACCAGTTTTCTCTACAACGTTAGTATGATCAAGTCAAGGCTATTCTTTTATTGAACTCATGTATTTTTTCTTTACAAAACATATTTTTTTAATCTCACAGTCACTCATTCTTATTCTCTTACAAATCTACAAAAGTTTGTTCATTTTCCTCTTAAATCAGAACCTAGTAATTGTTCGCATAACAAGAGTATGACTATGTTTGTGGGAAAAAAAAATAATTCAGAATTATTGTTCTCGAAGAGAAAATACGAGCTAAAGTCAGGAGCTAAAGTTTTCTTTAGAATGCTCTCAAATGATCTCTGTCTCTTCTCAAAATCTGAAGTTTCTTCTACAATAAGAAAATTGTTAACTAACTGAGACAGCAACCCTGATCTCTCTAAAGAGATTTCTTCATCCATTCAGGATATAATTGTATCATCCTTCTCCTTATACTCTTTTCCATCCTCAGAAGGGGAGAGAAATGCTTGTTTAATGCGCCTGTATTTTGTAAATACTAAAAGCCATATAAAACTGACTAGTCAGCACATTTCTGGTCTTTATTTTTTAAGTGGTTTTAGTAAGAAAGTAGTTAGTTGCGGGGTTCTTTTGGGATTTTCCTTCCCTAAAAAATATTAGAAACAGTTTACCCATAATAAGTCTGGGAGTTTTGAAGTTATTTTGAAGTTCAGTTAATTCAACCAAGGTCTTTATGAAGTCAGATTAGATGTTTGATATGAGATCTGGCCTTACATTCTGTGAACCTATGACACAAAATATATTTTTAAAAAAAACCATATTCAAACTCTTGAAATAAGACATTGCATAGATTTTGCTTGGTTTTGACAGGAAAATGATACATATTAAATCCGTAAAAAAAAAAAATCTGAAAGGTACTTTTTATTCAGTGATTATTACCATATCTAGTCCATGTTAGATGGTATTTCAAGATTGTTTGATACAGGCAACTTTGGATTTAATACACACCTATACACAAAATATAAAAGCAAGACTTTTTAAAAATGCGTATTTAAATGTAGATAACTTGGAATATAGCAGCAATGTTATAGTTTCAGGATCTTTATTGATCTAATAAAAAAGTTAGGTGGAAATTGTTATTATACTTTAAGCTCAGAGGGAAAAGATCTTATCATTGGAAAATCTTGGTAAGTCTCATACTTCACCAGAGTGTAAATACATAGTAAGTCGTTACCTTAAATCCCATGCCCTCATTCCATAAAGTTGTGTTAAACACTGAACATAAACGCCTTTTTGAATTAAACACTCCTGCGAGTAGGAATGCACAGTTGTAGAAGGGAAAAGGCCAGACACATTGAATTTTGCAATTAAGCAAAGGAAGGTGAGGGATAGAATGCAGTCTTCCTCTCTGAAAGGTAACATCACCTTGTAAACTGTGTATTCCACAAAAAAAGATTACTGTAACTGATCCAAATTGCAAAAGCTTTGCTGTATGTGATTGTAAAATACTCATAATTGTATTACTGACATTCTTTGGAGCACAACTTGGTATTTACATGTTGTCTTCTGTCATCTGAGGTTGATAGGTACATATGTATCTTCCTTACCGTAATTTTCTTATTAATAAGAATTCTGCACATCAAGTTACGAAAGGAATAAAACATTTTTGACAGTTTCCCACAGTTTTTCAACTATGGTCTTATTCCTTGTGAAAAAGTTATAAGATATTTGTAGAAATTATGTTTACAGTAAAACCAACATTTTTTCAAGGTCATGCATGGAATTCTGTGTAGGTGACAACGATCTTCAAGTGCATTTGGCATGGCCAGCATTGCTGAATTAAATGAAAGTGCTGTCTGGAGAAAATCATTTCAGAAAATGGATCTTGTAAGTGGTTGTTGCAAAATTAACATAATCCTACTGCAAATTTTAGATTGTTAAATCTGTACTTGTAGTTATGGCAGTAATTTGTGAGTCGTGCTCATCACTGGGACGAGTTACACACATTTCCTTTATAGTCTGCTTCCTGTAGCTACTAGTATCCTACAGAGCATGTACTTCACAGTGCTCTGTTAGAATAGCTGGATTTCAGAGTGAAATAATCTGAATTACTCTGTTTTTCTAGATTTTTGGCTGAATAAGTCCTAGGTAAAGGTTGCTTTATTCTTGTTACTTCAATGTGCTAATATTTATCAGAACATCATAAGTTTCGAAGTAAAATGACTTGGCTGTCTCCCTCTACCTGCTGTGGGCAGAAAGGTTTAAGATCCAGCCAGATTTTTGTTCCTTTAAGTCCTTTTTAATGAAACTATAGAAAAGAGCTAACATCTAAACATCACAGAGCACTGAGGACAAAAAAAAAAGGCTTAGTGCAAATTCATCTCTAAAAATGAATGGAAGAGTGTAATTCTGCTTTAGTATGGCCACTGGAAACTAGTAGAAATTTGTCTCCTTTATTCTTTATAAATTCTTTATTCTTTGCAAAGTATATCACCATTGGTACGTACCAATGCTTCTCAGTTTAAGGCTGGTAGCTACTTCAGGGTCTTAATCTTTCAAGACAGTTAAATTAGTCAATATGCTGCATTTTCTGATTTAAATAAGATTTTATCACTGATTTCCATCATGAATGCAGGAGCTGACAAAGTTTATTCACACTTTTTGAGTATATTGAACTGCTATTGCTTTGATGATAAACTGGCTATTACTGCATTTGGCTGTGATTTTAGTTATTTTGGATGTTTCTTTTTTTGTAACCATGGGCTTTTTTCGATGTCTTAATGAATGGCAATTTCAACTCTACTGAGAACAGCAGCAACTCTTTAGAACATACAATTAAATATCTGCTTTTTGCCTATGACTATTTTTGCCATCATTTCTACTATGAAAGCTGAAAGATTGACCTTTGAACGCTGCAGTGCCATTTCATCAACAGTGAGATTAAGACATAATGGTGTACAGTACAGGAAAAATTTCTCTATCAAGAAAATTAAAAGTGAGATGTTACAGATAAACTGAAATTCCAAGAAATAAAAATATTCTTCCTCCCGTACCTGTGTTAGACACATCTGTTAGGGAAGAAAGAAGGAGGGTGGACTTCAGGTAAGACTAGTTTAATTTGGTAACTGAAATCTTTTAAGAGTGCTTCAAAATGGATTCTGGAGATCGGTAGGCAGGAAAAGTCTTTCTTTCCATGTGATGCATCTACTTATGAAAAGAGGATCAAAAATTTCCGATAATAAAGGCTTAAATGCTCTTTTTAAAATACAAGTGGACTGTACATGAGTAGCTGTGGCTTGAAAACTGTGGAAGTAACCAGTATAGAAACTAGAGCATGACAGTTGCTACTCTAATTCTCTATTTTTAAAGCAGCATACCATCACCTTTTGCAGGTATCCAAAGAAACAAACAATCCAATAATAAGGTTCATTTACAGTCATGTACACGTCTACATAGCAAAGAGTGACAACCTTTCAATTTAAAAATATGTACAGTAATGCAACTGAGACAGATGAATCAGAAGTGCATAGAAGCATAGGGATAGAAATGGGTGCTCAATACTGAAGAAAGACAAAATGGCTTAAGAGAACTGAGGAAAAGAGTAGGTAATGAAATATATATGCTCATCTTTAAAAGGATCAAAAAACCCCACACAAGTATTACAGATGCTTATTTTTATCCTGATTGTGTTGCTTGTGTTTATTTCCACATTTCTCAGCCTTGGCACTTGAAATTGCAAGGTCTTTGAGATAAAAAAGATCGTTCCTACGTGTTTAGAGAGCATCCAATGCTTCCTAATACTATCAAACTCTATTCAGTAGATATATTTCTTTAACGTATTTTTTGTTTCATTTGCAATATGCTTGCCAGAAGCAGAGGTTGGTATATTTATAGATGGTAATTGGGCAGGAGGTCAAAAACATTATCTAATGTAACTTTTTTCATCTTTAATTAAATTCCATTTGCATGCGCTGCAGGAATAGCTACAAAATTAAGTTAAATAGTTCTGTATTTTAATGTTTATTAGTAGAAGGTCATGATGACAACAGCCCCCTTTTGCAAGATTAGCAATTTTAATCCAGAAATTAGTAGATGCTTTTTATCAGTTTCAATTCTTATGTGTCCAAAGTTTTCATTTTTATCAAAGCACTTTAGTGGTTGTTGATAAGAAAATGAGCCAGCTGCCTTTTGCTCTTTCTTCATGAGATTATACAATTCTTTATCATCATAAGCAGATACAATGACACATTGTAGGTCAAGAATAAAAAAAACTCAATTGTAACTCTTTATCATATTTCTTATTAGATAAGCAGATTAAGAATTCAGCCGTCAAGATTTTCTCCAATTCCTATCACTGTGAGAGATTTTTCCTGAATAAAGTCAAGACAGGCAAAATGAAGGGCCAAATCCAGCTTCAATACAGTAAACTATATTTTCTTATGATTTCAGAGTAGAAAGTATGGCTTTACTACAAGTACCTTTTGTCTTCTAAATCTAAGAGTGAGTACATTTCATGTTCTAAGTGCTCTTCAATGCAAGTGTTTTTGTTTTGGTTTCCCTCTTGTAGGTTTGTCTAGAAGCATTGATTGTGCTCTTCCCTAGCAACAGAATTTATAGTGTAAGTGGCAATGTTACTAGTATGTTTGGATATTTACATTGTAATTGTTTCATAGGAAATAAGTCTTGAAAGATCATTGAGAAATTGTCTAATCCATATGCTGCCTCAAGGCAGTGAAATCATTCCTATCAGGTATTTGTCTAATTTGCTTTCTAAAATCCCCAGTTTTGCAGAGTCTACAATCTTCTCACTTAAACTAGTGCTGAACTATCCTTACTGTTGGCAAATAATTTTTTGGATATCTAATACTGTACTTTCCTTGATTTACTTTTACCTGTTATTACTTGCCTTAGTCTCATGACAGGGAGTTTACGCTTTTCTCATTTTCAGTTGTCTGATCTTGGTACCCTCAGCATTCTCTTCCCCAGACTAATCAGCTCCAAATACTCCTGTCTTTGTAGTCATCTATCATTATTACCATTCTGCACTGATCTCCCACTAGTTAATTCTGTTTTATCTTTTCCAAAAGAATGATGACTTCAGTAGGATATAAAGCTCTAATACATGCTTTATCAGCACTGAGCAGACTAGAGGACACACTTCAAGTGTCTTTCATGCAGTTCTTACTGGTCTTTTTCTGCAATAGTGTTTTGTTAAGCCATGCCTCAAGGTTTACTTTGATTTTTACATTCAGACATTTTCTTCTGGGACCTCTTAACTTAAGCATCCACATTGTACTCATATGACATAAATGTCAGGATCTCTTTTGCTTTAAACTGTCCAAACATTTGTCCATATAACTCTATGTTTGACTGAGTATGGGACTATTTCAGTAGTATTCATGGAATCATAGAATCATAGAATGGTTGGGTTGAAAAGGACCCTAAAGGTCCTATTTCCAACTGCATTGCCATGGGCAGGGATGCCTAGACCAGGTTTCTCAGAGCCTCAGACAGCTGGGCCTTGAACCTTTCCAGAGATGGGGCATCCATGACTTCTCTGGGCAACGATATGCATTGGTCTGCAATAAGTCTTCCTGCTCCCATATTCCAGAGTATGTGTCTAATGCTAAGCCAGCAGGTCTTTCTTGTCATGAAATCTAGTATGGAACTACTAGGTTAAGCTTCATATCAACATATAGTCTAATAAAAATATTGAGTCAGAAAACTGCTGACCAGAGTAGATAACTGATCTAGAAAGGCCTATGGACTGAGAAATTGAAAACAGTCAAATGTCTTGTAGGAGATACTAGACATCAAGTGTTATTGAGTGCTATATTGCAGACTGTTCAAGAAAAGACTAAGCACAGATGGTGATCATGAATCTGTTGCCCTGGGCATGAAGAAATCACTTTGGAGTGAGAACAAAGATGTTACAGACATTTTCTACTCANCTACTAATAATAATTTGTAGTGAAAAGTAAAAAAAAAAAAAAAAAAAAAAAAAAATCCAATAGCTGACTTGATGTAGAGCTGAAAATATCCTGTACAAGCTGTACTTGGTGCCTCCCAGAAGTTTGTACCAGTAACACTATGACAGTGTGATTCCATGAATCTATGAAGGCTCAGCTAAGACCAGGTCATAACTGCAGAACTGCTGCTTGGCCAGTCATCCTCTAGATCATTTTTCTCCATCATCTTACTTCTCACAGTAGTGCTTTCAACTTGTCTATCTTGATGGATATCTTATTTATTTCAGTGAGGCTTCCTAATCTGTCACAATCATTTCGCATTCTAGCCTTTCCCTTTAGAAGGGAATCCTTCCCAGACTGCCAGCATGTGCAGACTAACCAAGATGCACAGCAGGTCCATCACTCAAGTAATTAAAAACCAAATTTGGCCAAAACAAGAAAAAGCTCTGCAATTACCCTTTCAATTTGATAAAATCCCATTTTGAGGGAAATTTTGTTAAATACACCTTTAATATTGTGTTCTGCCTAATTACAGTTTTCTTTGCATCACCGTTATGGATATGTCTATGCAGGTAAATAGAAGACCGGGAAAAATTCCTAACAAAATGTAATGGATGACATGTGTCAGCACTTCTTGGGGGATCATCCTTCTACAATAATAAGGAATATGCTTCCAGATGATCTTCCCATAGCTTACTCTGTCCTGTGAGAGAGAACCATCAACACATCAGTCACTTTGGACCCTGGGCTGTCTCAAGCGTGTTCTGGGTACTAAGTTCAAGCATGCGATTTACTTTACTCACTATACAACTAATAGTTCTGTCTCTGTTCTTAAGCTAGAACTTCTTCAGGCATTTGACTGTGGACATAAATACACAGAAGAGACCTGTGAAATACGGATATGTGATAAAAGCTCATCTGTGGGGCACAGAGACCATGGCAGGAGGGGGGCCAAAAGAACACTTTGTGTCAGCTACACCCAGGACCATCACAGATGCCATCAGCCCATCAAACTTCAATTTCCACAAATTCCCAGGAGAGCAGGGGCACAGGCACACAAATTAAAGCTTCAGAGAAAGGCATATCCTGTCCAGTTCCCTCCTGTAGCTTTCTCAGGAAAACCTCAGTTCAAAAGTCCACTTGTGAAACACACAGAATTATAGAATGACCTGGGTTGGAAGAGACCTTGAAGATCATCAAAGTGTGTCAATGCTTCAGGAGCACGTTTTGCACTAAGGAGGGTCACTGTTTACAGTGGGGAATACATTATGGGGTGCAGGGGAACTTTGGAATTGCACAGGACTTATTAACAGATGTTTAGAGGGGAAATAAAAAGTGTGAGGATCTAGGTGAATTGGGAAGGGAAACGTGTATGAATAAAATAATATGGGGATGAAAAGGGCCCGTGGTGATTAAATACGCTTGTCTGTCCATGCTCTCTTCCTAAACACTGTGATCTGTATACCTTTTAAAATTCCTTTCTAGCTCTTTCCTTGGATGTGGAACTCTATTTCATGGGTCTGCATGTATGTGTATCTCAAAGTCAGTGCCAGAAACTGGAGTGGCACATTGGGTTGTAGAGGCCTATGATACCAGCACCTGGGGCGAGAGAGGTCTGGGTGTCAGCAGCACCACTGGACCACAGGCCGGAGGGTCTGTGTGCCTGGGTGGCAGCAAGTGGGAAGACCCAAGTGAGTGACAAAAAGAGCCAGGCAGAGGCAGGTGGGAGCACTGCCCAGAGCCCTGTGCCTGTGGCACAGCACAGGAAGCAGGTGCGAGTGAGTGTGTGGATACCGAAGATTGACCAGGGTGAGATGGCAAGAAAGTGAAATGGCCTCAGGGTGGTTGGAGGGTCTACAGGCAAGACCGTGGGAGAAGCTGGCTGCTGGGGGTCCTGAGGAATACAGCTGGATTCTGGTGGTGTCTGGGTGGGATAGCCACTGACTTTTCTGTGTGTGTGTGTATGTTCTTAAGAAAAAGAACTCAGAGGCTTTAGTTCCGCTGGGGAACCAAGAGAGTCCCACATAACTCTCTTTGCATGTGTGTGTGCATTTGTGTGTGCATGAGAGGGAGCAGGCCTGTGGCCTCAAGGGCTCAAATGTCCACACGCCAGCAACTGAGGAGACTGTGATTCAAGGACTGTGCATATGGATGTGTGTGTGTGTGTATATATATACATACACTAAAAAAACTAGCAGACTCTTGTCCTTCCCAGCCAGAGAGGGGAGCCGGATGAAGCTGCTGGTGCTGTGTTGATGTAAATGACTGCACGTCAGGGCTCAATGGCCAGCTTTGTCAGCGTGTGGTGCACACGCATGCTCCGTGTGCACGTGCCTGTTGGGACTGTGCATCTTCAGTCTTGCCCCTAGTTGAACCAGGGGCATGGAGCTGCAGCAGCACAGCTTTTCTTGGACTCTGATCTGGACTGATAAATTAGCCTAGAAACTGGTACCTGTAGACTTTTACAGTGCATAAACCTACCCAGCAGTGACTGAACACCCTTTGAATCTAAAGAAACTCCTTCATTTACCCGTACCCATATCCTGACTCAATTGTTCTGTTAGAAACAATCAAAAATTAAATGAAATAAAATACCCTGCAATTTGATAATGCAGATGACAACTTATGCATATGATATCACATTAGATATATCAAATAGAACTATAGCGTCTCTATAACTTTCTTTCTTCTTTGTGTAAAGTACAGTAATAAACCACAACATCCAATAATCAGGATTGTAAGGAAAGCCAAGGCTAAAGTATATTGTGTTTAAGAATTGGTTACTGTTTATCTAACTCTTCACTCTCTGAGTGTCAATTCACATAGGATATGTGCCTGAGAAAATGTACTGCTTCATTCGTTACAGCTAAATCCTGGCAATATTATTCAATTACTTATTTCAGGACTATTTTTTCCATGATATAGCCACCTCTTTTCCAACATATCTTAGATGTGTTTGCACAGCTCTCATTGTCTGTATTGTCTGAAGAAAGCTGCACTTCAACTGTTTTGTTCTTCCTTTTAATTGGGCTATTGTTGCTGCTTCTATCTTTCTTCTCTCCTTTTTCCTCACTATTGTTCTGGCTGACATATTACTTGATTATGTTTTTTTTTATCTGGCAGATGTCTTCATCATCACCATCCAATTAGAGGACTGTCAATGAGGACTTATGGAGACTAGAGACTAAGCACAAACTATGTTTGAACTATAAAATGTTTTCTGCAGCACCCACAGAATATCTCTTTGGCGCTATACCACTGCAAATACTAAAGCCTCATATACATGTAGAATAGACCTCTGAAAATTTCAGGTATTTCTCTGAGATTCTAAAGCCATTATGTTCTCACCTAATGTTTGAAAACAAGCTTTGAATATACAGAGCATTATATAAAAACTTTTACATAAAATTACTTTTTTCTAATATTTTTAACATTTAACATCCTCTATTGCAATAATTCCAGCAATTTTTTTGGAAATTTTCATTCTAAGAACATTTTTCTAGTACCTTTTTTTCCTTCATTGAATCAACCAGTCTTTTCACAGAATTTTATTTCAATTTTGGAATTTATTATTCTTATCAATTAAAAAAAAAACAAATCAACTTTATGAGAAATCTTCCAACCTGTTCCTTTCAGTAAATAAAAAATTCCGAAGGTGTTCAGCACTGTGCCAGAGCAAGAAGAGAATCTAGCATCTTAAATTACACCAACTTGGGCAAGATATGCCCTCTTTGTGAGGTTTCCTGATTCTTCTAGTTTTGTGTTGCACGTTACATTGCTCATTATAGAATGTGGCCAATGACATAAATCTTTAAATCATGTTATATAGGGAAAAAATAATCATTAAATCAACTATTCAGTGTAATAACTGTTGTTATTAGATTGTATGTCTAGCATGCTATAGACATATATAGTGTTACTTCTTACTGTAGAAACTGTATGAAGGCAATGTAGTTACTACATATATAAAGAACTGGAAAAGAATGAAAATGGAAGAAAAATGTTCTTATCTCATGCCATGACAAGCTTACTGAGGCTTTAAATGAATATATATATTTATAAAATTGCCTTTGACAATTCACAAGATCTGATTATGTGGCAGGATGCTCTGACAAAGGATTTGATTATATGGTGCACTGAGCTGTGGCTAGTAAATAATAACCTTCAATGTCCATGCTTCTACTTGTTATTGTTCGAAAAGTGGCACAATATTGAAAATTAGTAAGTGCCATAAACAAATCAATTATTGAGGCAGGACAGCATGTACCATTTGGAAAACGTAAATAGGATAAGCCATTTTATTTCTCCTGGAAGGAATTTTATAAGTGGCTGCAAGTGGAGTGTAGATGCTTAAGCATGAGCCATAAATGAGCCAAAGAGAACAACACAGGAAAACTTGGAATGTATTTATTTAAAAACAAGCAAACAACAAACAAAAAAATCCAAACAAAATAGATAAAACCTGCACTCGAAACCAAAAACCTTCTTACCACTGTCCTAAAAAACAAACTATAAAGGATAGTGTCTAAAAGAATGACACAGTGAATGTCTCGGCCCTGAGGGTACTCTCTGGCCTTACTGTCCCTTTTCCCTCTTCAACCTGTTGTCTAGAACCCCATTTCAACTCAGCCCAAAGTCCTCAGTCCCTCAGACTGCAATGGGAGGGGGCTGCCCAAGGAGTTGTAAGATTTGAATAAATGTTAAATATACTCACGGAATAGTATTGCGATCTTCTTCTTTAGTAGAGACACAGGTATGACCCTCACAGAAGGGTTGGAGAATGGAGTCTGCAAAACCTGTTGACTTTGGGTGGACCAAAATCCAAAAATCCTACAAAAATAAAGAAATTATGTTACATAAATGGAAACCTTCTGCCATCATGTCTCATCATACTCCATCCTTACCATCACTTACTCACTAGAAACTCATTTAGTGGTCTATTCACACTGCAGAACACAGCAAAGACACCAGTCAGGAGCTGCCATACATGCTAGTAGACACCATAAAGACACAGAAATCACGGAATCAAAGAATCACAGGATATTCTGGGTTAGAAGGGACCCACAAGGACCATCAAGACCAACTATTAAGTAAACAGCCCATCTCTGTAATTTCTTATCAGTTATCTTGTTGAACTGAACCATATACATAAAGGTACAGTACAGACTGATGATAGCCCCATATAGTTCTGCTTTTGTTTTTTCTGGTAGTACGAAAAGATGTCAGAAAATTTAGTTTCGTATTTCAAAGTGTCAAATTGTATCTTATTAGAGAAATAGAAAACACTCAAATATACAAATAAATCAACACAAACTGAGTAGAAATTAGCAGCTCAAATAAACCACATTTTTAAAGGACATATTTCAAAACAGTGGGAATACATGTTGACATAAAAATAAACATTTTAAATCACAACTGTTTAAAAAGTAATTTAAAGAATTATATAATTTTGGGGTTTATGATTGATTTTTTTTCAGTCTATAAACAAAGCATAATTCACGAAAACACTTTAAGTATTTAGGCTGACACAACTATATTCTGAAGAAAATAAAATCAGTTTAACTGACTAGCCAGATCCTCAAGTTTTTGAAATGTATCTGCTGTCTCATCTCTGTTTAATTGACGAGTTTGATTGCTTCCTCATGTATCCAAGAGTTAGCAGTAGCCTTTTGAAGCATTACCCAGTCTTAGGTTTACATTTGTAAAGATATCATATGAAGAAAGACTGGATACAATAACTGTATTAGAACAGTATTTTGTGAAATATTTCCATATATGGACTGAGTACAGCTTGGTTTTACCTGTGTAGAAAGATATGTAGTTCACTCCACAGAGAAAACAAGATTACAAATGGCCCAAGCAACAGAAATAAGAATGATCCTTGACAATATTGATAATCTCTTTCTGTAAGCATGGTTATTACTTACATTTTTTTGTCCACATATAGTCAGCTTCCAGGGCAACCAGTTGAAGGTTTTATTATGTATACTGCCTTGATCTTAAGGTCCCTAGATCATGTCCTCTAGTATATGAAAATACTGGGAAGCATATGAGAAAAAACCAAACCAATTTAGTGTTTGTGCTTGTCTCAGTATGTGAGGAAAAAAACCAAACACTATACATTTATTCTGTTTTAAAAATAGGATATAGTTTATGTTTTAGTTTATAGTTTATATGCATATAGTTTTTAAATATTAAGATATGATTCTCTTATCTGTCAGGAAAAGAAATGTCTCTTCTATTGCTGGATGCTGTTAATATGCACAAAAGAATCTGTCATGTTTAGAAAGATGTGCAGATTTGATGCTAATGGAAAGTAATAGAGAGGAATACACACCTTTTTTTTCCTCTTCCAGATATACGGCAAAAATTTGTAGATTTTGTTTTCCTTGCTTCTTATTACTTTTTTACTTTGCTTGTACTTTTTTGCTTTCAAGAAAAGCATTGTATATGGCATTATTAATGATAACATATGAGTGTAAAATGCTTAGCTTACAGAGCTAGTCAAAATTGCTAACCCATATTACACTTATTTCTACCTGTTCTTTATTACTTTTGGAACAGGTGGAGAGCACAGTAAATTTCAGCTCTGATTTCATAAATACAGCCCACATTACCATACTTTTAAGCAGATGAAAGCTGAAATAATGTCACGCCAATTTTTTGAACACCTGCCGTAGTGCTAGCTGTTGTTCTGTACCTACATGTTACTTCATAGAGTTGCATAGGCATGTGAAGACTTTGGGAAAAATAAATTGTATGATCCAGAACAGATTGAAGGACTTTCCAATTGGAAATGGCAGGAATATGTATAATATATCATTCTTCCAAAAATATTAAAAATGGCATTCCAACATTCATTGGCCAAATTGATAGGAATTCAGTTTCAATTTTTAAAACTTTATTTTTTGTAAGATTGAGTTTTGAAAAAGAACCAGTTTGAACTTAAAAAATAAGACCCTCAATACTCGCCAAAACACTTTATTAGTTTCAAGTATTTTTTTCACATTTGTAAGTGAAACAGGTTGAAGACCAAACACAAGCATACTTTCACTATTGGCAGTATGTTGGACTTCAGGGAGCAGAAGCAGAGGTTGAATTTATAACTTATTATTTGGCCGCTTTTTGAGAAGGAATACATCACATTTCTGCTTTAAATGAAAGAACAGATTTTGAAAATGCATCAATTTAGCAAGTATAAGTAGCTACTGAGTTATCAACATAGAACATGCATAACCAGAATTCTCTTATGTATGAAGGTGAAACTTATTTCTGCATGTGAGGTACCTAAAAGGTGGAGAGTTAATAATTGAAGAAGAAAAGCAGGTTGGTACACAAGCAGCAGAGCAAAATGCTCGGTTACTGATGACAAGCACACTTCTTTCCTCAATTCTCATTTTACAGTGTTTGTCTTGGGAACCTTGGAGTGTCAAAAAACAGCACATGGTCTCACTGACCTATTCAAGCCAATGATTCAACGACACACAAGCTGATCAGATGCTTAGGTACGTGTGCTGCATGTGCTGGCTACTGTTGGCTAGTACATAGTGGGTAACTCTACATGCCTTCTTTTTGAGATCTCCAATTCATATTCTTCATATGAATTCTCTGGGATGAAAGAGACTTTTAATCCCAAAATTTAGTTGAAACTCAGCGAGATATTAGGCAGGGACTGATAGATAGACTCATTAACCATCAATACAATCACATCAGCCTCTTGTTCTTAGCCTGAATGCTAAAAGTTATCTAATCAAAAAATTGTGCATGTTACCCAAGCTCAAAAAACTGGAAACAGGCATGAATTTTTGACTTTCCTCTTGAATCTTGTTTTCAAGTGTCATAGGGTCAGTTCATGGACTACCAGTATTATACTTTATAAAGCAAGTTTCCTAAAGGGATAATTTTCCTTTGATTTCATTCCAAGCTTTATTTTGAATATTGTGAGGCAAATTGTTATTGAATTCATAGCATAAATAGGATGGAAAAGAAGTCACACAGTATATGAATCATGCTGTGAGCGTATAAAAAATCCATTTGAAATCAAGGAGAAAGATGAGTGCTTAGCATATTAGAAAATCAGACATAGAAAGTGCAACATTTTATTTCATTTCTGGAGAAAAATAATATTTTGCTATTCAGAAACAGCCTGTAATCAAGTTCCAGTGATCACCATTGAGGGTTGGGGAACATCTAAACAATTACTGAATCTGCAGTTCTGACCCAAACATTTAAGACATTGTACTAAATGCACCGGGCATTTGCAGTGCATTATTTTAATTTACTTTTTTTTGTTGGAAGTGAAAAACTGAGATGTCTTGACAGGCCTGATGTGCTAGAGAATAGAATAAGGACACTGGCATAAAGCAGCAGGGATTTGCCTGCCTTTTGTACTTTCATGTGAATGTTTCTTAAACTCCTATGTGTTCTTGCAAGCTGCCAGGAAAAATTCCACATATCCAATGTAGAGAAAACTCACAATACATTCTCTTTAAACATCAATAATCTTTGATTGTAGGATTTTAAATATTCTTTTCTTTCTTTCTTTTTTTAACTTTTCAGGTCATGATGACACTTCTGGTTAACATTTTACATTTTGATATGGTTTTATCCTGGAATTTAGCAGAGCTTGAGTGTTCTGCACTTGTCAAAAAAATAAAAATCTGCAGCATATATGATTTTTTAAAGAAATGTCTAAGTATTGTTAACATCAGCAGGAAAGAGTGGCAATGAAGTATAAAACAAAAGTACTTTTTTTTCTTTTAGGTTATCTTAATTTACTACAGTAGTAAAAATTAAATGACAATATTTTACTTGAAATAAGGAAACATATGTCTTAATAGGTGATGGACCAAAGCAGTAATAATTTTAATCACAAAAGACACTTAAACAGCATGATCCCAGACAAATGCATTAGAATCTTTTACTGCGTTACTGGCTAAGCTTTTTAGGTAGATTATTGTAGTGAGAGCAGATGGTCTCAGTTTATGCCTTTTGTTCTGCGCAATTATTGATGTGGATGCTAATATGAGACAATAAGTGGGCTATTTTTTGTTTATAATTGACACTAAATGGGTAATATTGAGGAAGCATTATGAGTAGCTGACAGATTCAAATCCATGTAGTCCTTACTAAAAATCATGCAAGTTCAGAATGCTGTAGCCAAATTACCACCATAATTATCCACATACAAGAGAAACAGAACAAAGAATCAGTAGGGAAAAAAAAATCTTTAAAGGGTATTTATGGTATGCAAAGTACCATACACAGTACAATTTCAAAGAGGCAGAGGTGGCATTCAAGCATCCATCCATTTTCATGTGCTCGGAGTTGTATATGCACCCTGCCTTGGGGACGTGCCCTCCCCACACAGCTGTTTTGTTTCTCATGTTTACAAACACCTGCTGATATACACAGGGTCAGCCTCTGTGAGCACCAATTTCCACCCAGGAAGACCAAGTTTTTGACCTATCAGGGCTTTAAGGTATTTAATAAATTGCAAAATGAAATCAGTTCAGCCTTGATAATCAGCAATGTTATTTTCTATCTTGTTTCAGAGTTGTTAATGGTGAGCAAATAGGCATCAGGAAGCCTAAAGGTCTTCTGTGCTTACTTGTTTTTTCAGTCCAGTGCATGATTTTTTGTTTTTGCTGTTTTGGGGTTTTCTAGTGTGCTTTCTTTTTAAGGCAATGTTTAATCTGTGCATTGCACTTACTAGGAGTGAGAATACATTCCTTACAGATATAAGGAATGTAGTTTCGGAAGGTTTTAGAACCAGGTTTAACTAACATCTGTCAGAAATGTCGTTGGGAGAACTGATCCTGCCTGAGGCATGAGAGATGGACAAGATAATCTCTTGAGGTTCCTTCCAATCCCATTTTCTGTGATAATGTATTGTAGGAGATTTGGACCAAGAAAAAAACCCCTTCAAATTCAACTTGGAATTCGAAGGTTTTAATATATAACTGAAATAGGTAATTTGTAATAATTTCTATATCCTTACAAGTTTGTGCTAATTCAAAATAACTGAGACACATATGTTAAGCACGCATATAAATTCAGTTAATGCACCCTAATTTTCACCTTAACATTAGTTTTAAAATAGGTATAAGCTACTTGAGCTGGATCTACCCTTACTTCAGCAGTCTGTAATGAATAAAAAAAGGATCTTTAAGCAAAATTTTATGTGAAATGTTGATTGTGTTCGTATCAGCAGAGGTTTGCTGTTGCTGCTGGATTTTTTCCCCCATAGGTGAGTATTCCTACTGACAAAAGAAATGGTGCAATTCTGCATTTTATAATACAGGTGGGTAATAAGAGTTGTACAAATTTTTAAACTATACAAATAGTTATCGAGTTTTTTTTTCAGGAAACAACTTTTTCTCAATATATTTCAAATTAAGAGAGTCAATAAACTCTCTGAGAAGAAAGTCAAGAGCTCACGTTTTAGCACCAGGATGTCAAAAGATATTTGGACACCACAAACACACATGAGTTCTAGATGTACAAAAATCATTATAATAACATTATTTTGACATGATGTTTCTGTCATTTTGGAAAATCACTGAACCTGTTTCAGTGTTCTGTATTTTCATTGAGATAGATTATTAACCTTGTTTGCTTTAGAGAGAAGCTTGCAAAATACAATTTAAGAGTGTTTTTGAAAGAAGATTTCATAAAAATGTGAGATACATTATTTAATATGTATATAGAACCTTGTAATTTAAAATATCTTTATCTATTCTGTTAAAAGGAAGTAATCTTTGATATAACACACATTTATGGCAGATAGTGCTTCAGCATCACGGAAACGCTTCACAGGCTTCTGATATTCATTCTTTCTGGCAGCTGGACACATTTAGACTTCATATTCTTAAGACAGCTGCATATTTTACTTACTCTGTCCTTCTTATATGAAATTATTTCTTAATGATAATGTGCATTTCTATTTAAAATCTCATCTTAGGATATTATATATTTCTGTGTTATCCCAAGAGGGTATAAATAGGCAGAGCTTGGTTAAGTTCACTGGATATTTGTCAATATGCATCTGTTTGGTAGCTGGTTGCATATTTTCAAAGCAATATATAATTTAGGAGGATCAAAATGGGTTTTGTAAATAAATACTATGATATTTGCCTTTTCCTCAGATGACAGCTAAAATACACACCAAACACGAGAATGTTTATTTGTTATGATGAGAAATTATGTACTGGATCCTAGAGAGAATTCAAATAAAATTGAAATGACACTCTTTTGTTCTGCTGCATTCAGTTTCTGAATGATCCATCCTTAAGGTGAAAATTTTCCATCGAGGGAATTGTTATTTGGCTTTTTATTGAATGTGCTGCGACTTACCTTGTCCATATCTTGGTCTATTGTTTCATTGACCCTCACATGAAAGCTACAGGTAAGGAAAGAAGTTGGGGACAATTCGTTGTGTGCTGTCCCTGATTTTAGTAGGGATGAGTATGCTTGTGTTTGTAATTAGATCTTTACACCTTATTCAATTAAAAATCCCATCCTTCTTATGATCTATTTGCTTATTTCTTTGGACTTTAGATTTTTAGGGTTTTGTACATGTAAATGTTAAGATAAGTTATTACCCAAATATATTTAATAAATATGACCAAATATTTTGTAAGTTGAGACTGCAACGTAGGTTAGTGTCATCCTCTCTGCCGGATGAAAAGGAAAGGGGACTTCAGGGCTCACCAGAGAGTGTACCTCTCCCAGTCACAATACACCTCAGGCAGTCTTATTCCCTCTTCTTTTATCTTTAAGGAAGATAGTTTGCTATTCTGAAAATTTAAAAAAACTTATTTAACAAAACAAGTCAGTCATTATACTTTGATTTTCAACAGCTAAAAAAGCTGTTATTTGTTTTTTAAAAATTAGGTTCCTGAATTAGTTTCAGAATTACACCCTTTACACTTTATTTTGCTTTTTATCTGACAAAAAATTGGGAATACAAACCAAAAGCAGTCTTTCTGAGTTAATTTTGAAGGACTTCATGAATTAAAATATTGTTTTCTTGTGTGGCTCACATTTAGTAATTCTGCAACAGTTCTAATGTGGTGCAGATTATCTGAAATGAATGAATGCAAACTGCAGTCATAAAATATATTAATTTGCTTTTGAGGGGAACGCTGTTGGATCAAAGTCCAAGACACACTAGAACACCTTCAAAGAGAGATATGTATACTATGAATTCCTAATATGTCTGTTTGCTTCAAATCTTTGTATATTGCTATAAAATCTGGGCACTAACAGAAATAAAAGAAAATCATCAACCCCAGAGAAATAACACTTCTGGCTTATGAAGCCTTTCTAACCAAATATCAAGCAGCTCCAGACGAGGATCAAAGTGCGTTAATAAAATCTATTGCGTTTGTGTCTGTGTTTTAACATCCTGACACCTTATTCAGGAAACACTATGCTATCAAGGCAAACATCTCACCTGTTTCAGAGATCCCTTCTTTTATTCTTATAATACAGTTTTGAAATAATTACCATTTTGTACTACATTGAAAACTACCAGAAATGTGTGAGCATATATTATATCACATATACACTTGAATGTCTTTCTGTTTGAAAATGTTTTCTGTTGATTTGAAATCCCCACATACAGGACAGATGCTTCAGAAAAGCATCTCAAAAGTGATTTGGGTCTTGTGTTGCAGCTGGAATTCCAGTAGATATGTGATTAACAGCGATTATCTGGTAGCTAAAATCTCTCTTATGTAATAAAGAAGAAGCACTGTCAGAGATCTGAGGCAGCAATTCACAATAGCTTCGGCAAACCTGAAGGACATTGAAGCCCAAATTTTACAAGCTTGCCCAAAATGCTGAATTACCAAGACCCAAAGATCAAATCTAGGTCTTTCCTTAGGAACACGTGGCAACAGTTCCCAGAGATGAGCAGGCCAGTCTAACAGTGTACCACCAACAAAAGAAGGGGTCCTGTTTCCTGCATTGAGTCTCTCCCTCACTGCTGCCAAACACGTACTTCCCTGATCTGTTTTATACCCCTCCAGTCCTCACCTCACCGAACATGTTACTGAGCCTGCTCAACATAGCAACTCAGGAGAAGTAAAGAGGACAATTATGGAATTAATAAATGAATTGCTTTTGGAATGTCATGGAATCATAGAATGGTTAGGGATGGAAACCTTAAAGACTAGCTAGTTCTAACCCACTTGTCATGGGCAGGGACACCTTCCACTAGACCAGGTTACTTGGAGCCTCATCCAACCTGGTCTTGAGAACTTCCAGGAATGGAAAGTCCACAACCTGTCTGGGCAACCTGTTCCAGGGCCTGACCTCCTTTACAGTGTAGAATTTCTTCCCGACAACCAGTCTAAACCTACTCTCCAGACAGTCCAGCAGGCACTGGGTAGGGTTAGTTCCAATGTCCAGAAGGCATTGTGGCAGATCAGCATGGTGTACATGAGAGCATGGAAAGACAAGTGAGACCATGCCTTTCTAAGAACTGTGAGATTCAGATGCTCTGAAAATCTCAGTCTAAGTTGCCTCCTCAAATGAGGTAGAAGACAGCAAGAAGAAAGAGGGGGGCCCAGCTCCAGATTTGCAGATAATTTCTGCAGTTAAGACTGATACAGGATCCACTATCTCACATCACTTCCCTCAATCAGAAAAAATTAAAGTTATTAAAAAATAGGTAAGTAGATTTTATTACTAACTAATGCACTAATTATTATTTATTAATATTTATAATCAGATACATAAATAGAACACATATAACATTTATATGAGTTGGTATGAAGTAATTAGACCAAACTTGTAGTCCTTGGAGCCTGAAGATCAAATTGAGTGCCTCTAAGACATTTTTGGTTGGTTTAGATTTTTCCCCTTCTCTAGTTTACCCATTTGCCCTGCCTTGCAGAAACAGTTTGCCACAAGGCAGAGTGCTAACAACAAAGTCTCTACATTGAAAAATATGCTTAATCCAGCTCCAGCATGAGTAAGAGACTGCGATCAGAGACAAATTCTAATGGGATATGTTACAATTCTGTCTTTATTCCTAGGTCAGGTACAAGTCACTGGTGTAGTGCATAGCAATAGGGGATCAGCGTGGCTATATCACCATTTCGGAACAGGATCTGTTACATCCAGTATTTCACCAAGGTGTCATCACACCTAGGCAAAGTCAGGAATGCTTGTGACCATGATTTATAGACTTTAAGTCAGCTTATACCCTGAAAAATGTAAATTGTGTTTCCGACTCTTCCTCACTGAGAAAAAAATATTTTATTTTGCTAAAAATTTACTATAACAGGCTGTAAAAATTATTTCTTAGTATTGACAGTGAATCTTCCATTTAATTTGATCATGTAGAAGTAATTTGCCTTTCAGTGTTTTGCTTACATTACCAGACAAATGAAAAGATTTTGAAAATATGTCAGCTTTGATGCAACATTTATGCCAGATGAATGGTGATCTCGGGCAACTACTAATCAATTACTCTAACTTCTTTTGGATTCCTGGTGCCCCAGGGGTACTCATATAGTGCCATAGAGATGAAAAAATAATCACAAAACAGCACTTGATGAGAATTACAAAAATGTGGAGCTTTCAGATCTCACATATTAGTGTTTTACTATGCCTTTTTTTCTTCCCTATTACTGATCTGTCTTATTTTATTAGCATAAATTAAATAAAATTTTGAATGAACATATTTGCAGTAGTTCTCCAGAGCAAATAATATGAAATCTGCCAATTCATTCTGTAAATAGGCCTTGGTTACATTTTGCACTTACTCCATATTCATACTCCTTTAAGAGGATTTGCAGATGGCAAACTACATAGACATTGTTGAGAAAACTCTGGAATTATCCTCTGAAAATATTCCCATAGTCATACATTCTCACTGATACCTCTGCGTATTCATAAGCTTTTGGGAATTTCTACTGATCACTTAATGCGTCTCATCCATCTCTCCTTCCTCCTGCCCCGACCTGCAGAGAGACCGGATTGTCATTCATTTCCATTATTACAAGTACTCTTGTGCCTGAAGAATCTGCTTTATCCTCAGCAATCATATGTTGCCACACTAAGTACATTGCACAAATATTTATGTAGAAAACACAAAACCTCCATGAGCATTGTCTTCTTTACTAGAGATGAAAATTTAACAGTTTGAGAGAACTCAATGTGTACGTTATTGACACGGCTTGAGTGTTTAAGTAGGGTGAATGGCTGTGTTGGGGAGACAAAAACCTTCCCCCTGTAATTGTATTTAGTAATATATTATTGAGAATCAATTGTTCAAAAATAAAGCAATAGTCTGAGAAGTAGTAGAAAAACCTGGATGTTTAGGAGCCTGTTCTGCACTGATATTTTCACAGATGTCAGTCTCCTAGCTCTCTCTGCTGCTGATGAGATGCCCATTCATGTAATGTTATTATTATTTCTGGACACTGAATGTCATCGTTTTGTTAGGTAGGCAAACAATGATACACTTACAAAGGAGAGTCAGAGAACTAAATCATGCATTTTCAATCAATTTTTACCTGCATGTATTGGGGAAATGAAAACATGTATCTACAAGGTAAAAGTTTTATCAACGGTTTAAAGTGAATTTTATGAGCCTGTGCTTGATGGATCCTTCTCTTTTTGAGATTTTTCTTTCAAAAAACCCAACACAATTTTAGAGTACTGAGAAAGGGACAAGAAAGTGGCTTGTTTTACAAAAAATGTGGCAAATTAAAAATTTATCAACTTGGAAATTTTTTCCCGACAGCGCGCGATTAATCTTGATGTTTCGGTGGAGGTTCGTATCCACTTCCACCTCATGCTTTCTTAGTTCGCATTCTACAGAATTCAGATCACAAACCTGGTTTGTAAATGAGGCCTGGAACTGTCAAGCTCTTGCATGTATGTGAGATTTTGTGTAAGTGTCCCTTTGCAAGTGGATTGCTCAAATGTATGAGCTACCTTTCCATGTAAACAATGATGGAAGAGGCCCGAAGAAGATTCTGTGAACCAGATTTTTATTAATTTGTTTTGTTCTTCACCAACTTGGTGGACTGCAGACTATGCTTGTGGACTTCCTGAGCAAGTGTTTATTAAGGAAAACATCAGTACAGCTGAGCATCAATATGCACGAGTGACAAACACATTAGCTTATTCAGCATCTTTAGCCTCTTATTTAATACATACTTATGCATCTGAAATGCAGGGTTTAAAAATGCCAGTCTTGATCGTTTATTACAGACCACCAAAAGCCAGCTGCCTAAGAACTTTCCAACAAAATTTTTTCAATACTTTATTGATTTTGCAATAAACATACAGTTGATGAAACCAATGTAGTGATATTGGAAGATGCATGTCTAACAAATCCTGCAATATATTTGCCAGTAGGTAACACATCACCAGTCAGCTTTAAGAAAATCTGCAGTGGGATACAATTTCCTGTGCGTAAAAGTTTATCTCGTTTAGGACCAATAAGCAGCAAAGCAGTACAAATTAATCTGCACTTCTACCATTTCTTCTGATGCCCACTATACAAATAATAGAAGATAAACATTGGCTCTTCAAATATTTTCCAGATGCTCAGAATAAAGAAAATGGAAGATTACAGTGGCTGAAATAGGCAATTTATCTACATCATCTAACTTCAGTCCCCATACTATCTGAATTAGGAGCCCAGACTATTTAATGATGACTTCAGAGAGTGCTGTGAAACACCGAGACTCTGCTCTCATTTCCAGACTCAGGTACCCTGGAGAGCTCCAGAGAGCTCTGATAGCAGAAGGTGCCCTGGCCCCACACTTAGGTGTCTCGATCAGCTGGGGCTGTCTACTGTGTCAGCATAATCAGTTGTGATTCAGTAAATTTCTTTCAACTGCTTAGGTGTGTCTTATGTTGTTACATTGAGGCGACAACATGAGCTGGTGAATATCTCTGTTCCCTTGGAATAATTTGTGGTTTCTGAAGCACTACCCTGCAGCAGTCTGCAGCTCTGTGTATGTGACTCTCCAGGATCCTGCTATCTCCCTCATCTTATTTTAATCCAGTGTCAGGCAGGAAGACACTTTTTAAAAATAAATGTATTTTAAATTTTCTTTTATCTTTCTTTGCATTGGGGATTTCTCCTTGCTCATTCTGTTCACTTTTTCACTTTTAATATGGATAGTTGACACCTGTGTTTGCTGTGCCATTCCTCCTTGAAGCAGGTCAACCAAGCCTATTTAAAATTACTTCTTAATTTCATTTGACCATAGTCATAAAATATTTTTTCATTTCCCCCCAGTGTAAACACACTATATTTATCTGATGCATTGATTTTTTAATTATCAGAGCCTTCTGTCCAAACACATTAGTAGAAATGTTTGTAAATTCAGTCAGAACATTTTTACTTTTGCTAGAGAGAGAGAAGAATTCAGATAAGAACAAGATCATCAGATATAGCTGCCGAAAATAGTGAGTTGCTAGTCTCAAGCATTTCAGCTGGATTTCTTTAAACTCATTCTCCAACTTAAATGCATTTTGACATAATTAAAGAAAAAGTGCTAGTAATATCCTGACTTGGAACAGAAGTTTGGTAACGGAAGTGGAAGCCAAGTGAGACACAGCTGAAAGACCCTAGACAAAGGGAAATTGAGTTGGTCTTTGGCAACATCAGGCTACCTCAGGGAAGGTATCAGGGAAGGAGAAGACCTATTTTGTTATAATTACAGGCTGCAACAAGTTCTATATTCACATGATAATGCATATCTTTAAGAAGAGCCTCTCCCATGCTATCCTAAATAATTTCAATCCTCAGGCCTCCTTATTCCTTTCTTTTGTAACCTGTTGTTTGGATGTGTGTAGATGTGTGTAGCAGGTTCTGGAACAAGCATTCTTTGAAAAGTAAAAACGAAAATGTCTCCTCTACAAGTTCCTTTGGAGATGCAAGCGGAACTATTTCTTATTTTAATAAATATAATTGTTTTTTTCGTAATACTGAGGGTCTCTGTCATCAAATTAGGCTCTCTGAAAAGCTGACAATTCACAGATAACCTTCAGGTGGTCGCTGGAGCAGCTGCTTTAACAATGATAAATTATCTGGCACACTCAGGGCAGTGATATTTTTACTACTTTTTATATTTTTGACTAATTATTAAATGTTCTGTGCCTAAACGGGTTAATGTGATATCTTCTACCTACACAACGTGCAGGATATTTTCTACTTCTCTCTCCGAAGAAATGTGATTTTCAGAGAAAGGAACAATCCTTCCTGGAGGGTCTCTGCTCTGTGTCTTTCCTCATGACAGCACCTGTGTCTTTGCTAGTGTAGGCAGCCAGATGAACCCTGCTGTTACTGCCCTATTGTCCAGGTGGGAGAAATAGAGCTCCATACAATTGTACGCTCTTCAGCTATGTCCTTCACCAGAGATGTGGTCAACATCCAACCTCAGCTATAGTGCTCAAAAACTTTGCCAATATCAGCCAGTCCTGGTGCTCTGATATCACACCTTGATTAGGTGATTTTGTCCTACAACCACACAAAGGCCAGAATGAAAAAAGGAATACTTTTAGCACCCTTGAAGGAAGTGACGATCTAAAAGGCAGTATTATAGTCACAGAGCTTCAGGAAAGGAGAAAGGTTTTAAGACCAATAATTCCAGAGAAAGGATTGTGCAAAAAAGGCATAGAAAAAAACCAACAGAGTATTTCAAAGAAATGTCATGATCATGCTATCACTTTAAAATGAACATTTATATTATTAGTAACCTAGAAAAATATTTTAACGGGCTGGTACGTCTTGTTTGGGAAGAGTGCTAAGATAAACCACAAGTTATTAAAAATGAAGCAAGTTTTTGGGTTGGTTTTTGGGTTGGTTTTTTTTGTTGTTGGTTTTTTTTTTTTTTGTTTGTGTTTTTTTTTTGAGGGTTAACACTTTTTTCCATCACCAGCCTATTTTAGACATGTTCAGACACAAAACTGACAGAAAGGAAGAAGTTGCTGTGTACCTGTAACTTCTATCACTTTACAGCCTTAACTACACTTAGTAACATTTATGTTCCTACCAATATAGAAACATCAAAGGTCTGAAATGCTTTCAAATAGAAATATGTGGATTTAACACTTTAAACAAGCTAAATTATAGGTATGAAACAGATTTCTATCCCTATTAAAATCTATTGTTTTGCTTTACATTTCCCGTATGTGTTTATCACAGACAATCACAGTGGACAAAAGCAGAATTTTTCAGAACAAACCCTTTATGTGCAACCCACTCTGTTCCTTATAATGAAAATAATTACTTTAGCTTGTCAACCTACAGGTTTTTGACATCATTGCCAGTACATGGAATATAAATTTCAGTTTCTGTGGGAAGCTGGGCAAAGGTAGAGAGATGGAAACTGCTTTTATCACAAAACAAGTTCAGATATACTCCTTGATGAAGTTTCAGATTACTAAAAATATTCATAATTAGAAGAATTTTATGGTTTTTGTTTTGCAGAAATGCATCAGTATCTGTGAGAACAATTTTTTCTGGTAAATTAAATAAAATTACACCATCTTATTTCCTTTCTTTCTCCCACTATATCTTGCTGTCGGAAAAATTAAATAATGAAAATTTTGTTGTTGTAGTGCCTGTGATCTAGCACCTCCTCAAACAATGCCTTTTAAATATCTACTTGATTGCACCTGAAGACCTTGCCCTCTGATAGGCTTAAATGCCTAAAGTTGTGCTAATAAGAGAAGCTTCTCTTCTCTTTTCATGACCCAAATATATACGTATATTTAATGAGAATGAGATTCACAGGAAGATGCCAAAGGCCTGTTAGAGAGTAACTGGACTGATAAAATGGTGCTATGGTTAGAGAAACACTTTAGCATTTGTTTGGAATCAGTCACCTAGTCCTCCCCAGGTGGTGTGTTCTGCCTGGCTCCCCTGATCCTTTCCCGTCAGATGAAACTGAACAAGAACATGTTCCTCAGGTAGGCACTGAATATCCTCCAACTAGTAATGGTCATTTGGACAATGGGGTCCAGCTGCAGCAGGTATGAAATAAATGTGCAGGAAATTATGTAAGCTCCTCCACATGGTCTACTTAATTCTGAAGGTCTGTCCCTCTCTGGGATATGTTATCTGTTAATGCAGCCTTAGCCTGTCTATTTTACAACACATGGCGTCAAGACTGAATCCTTACCGCATTTTTAAAGTCCTCCATACCACAGTCCCCCAATCCTTATGGTTTTTTTTTTTTTTTTTTTTTGCAACCTGTCTGCCATCTGCATATGAGAGTACTGTAAACAAGAAGCATGTTCAGGAATTGTGCTGCTACAAATATTCAGGGCACATAGTTCTAAGAAAATGTGAGTTCTTTTCTTGTTTACTCAAAGGTCTGAAAATCCTTCTCTCTGAAGGAAATTTCCTCATACTGACACAGGCAAGCTACACATAATCAGATTTCACTGAATATTGATGTGATCCCAAAGCACTCTTCTTAAAATTTTGTGTGGACATTTATTTCATATAGGAAAAGTAAAGAGTGAAATTACTACTACACTCTGACTATTTCATATGGGAAACTTGACTGTATGATATTCAGGTTTTCCTCCCTGAAATAGTATAAAACTGTGTAAGAACTGTTAAATTATTTGACTTAACATTATATCGAAAATAAACACTCTTGAGTTCCACAGGGAATAGTCATTTCTTGCATTACTTTTTTTTGTAGGTTAGATATTGGTTTGTTTATCTTTAATTATCTATGCTATGACCTGAGATCATTAATTATTTCTCTGCAAAACAAAGTAGATCTCTCAGTGATTTTTCTCCTGACTTAATAAATATACATAAGAATGTGAACTAATACTTAAAAATCTCCGTATGAACATCAGTCACAGCTAGCTATTCCTTGTGGGAAATGAAAGTTGGGAGGAGTTCTTCCATGCATGAGTGACTCTCGGAGGTTTCTTTTAAAGTGCTTTTAGCCGACTTTTTAACCTTGCTTTCAAAATTTTAGAAACAGAACCACTTAATCACTCTTTAGGTTCTCACCTGATCACATAAATCGGGAAAGAAAGCTTCTGATTGACATAATCTTGTTCACTGAGCAAATGCCAGTCAGGGTTGTTTGTTTTTTCCCATATGTCAATATAAATATGTTATTCAGTTTTGTCTGAAATATTTCAATCCATATACAGAGAGAATAAAGTCCTAAAACTAATAATAAGGAATTATTTAATGCATAAACTCAATGCATTCACCCAACAAATCAAAAGGCCAGTTAGATTCCTCCATTGCTCTAAAGGTTATTCAGATATTCCTAGAAGAAAAGTCCAAGGTGTTCAATCAAATATGCTGTCATAAGTTACTCTGGATGTCTTATAGTGATGTCCTCTGTCTTCATATGTAGTATGAAAATATATTCTGAAACAGGAACCAGGCAAATGGCTTTGTCAAAGCCTACAGGATCATACACATTTTTATTTTGGCCCAATGAATATTTGAGTATTTTATAATCAGTTGAAAACCTCCACTTACAAGGACTGCAATCATAAAGTGGAGCCTCCAAAATCTAATAATAAAATTATTTGTATAAAGGGGGGCAATAACCAACAAGAGATTGAGATAATTTTCCCTCAGAACAAGTGAATATATTTCAATCAAATTCTTTCTTACCTGTGAGAAATACAGACTCAAATACAGTACTCTCACCTGGGCAAAAGGTCTAGCCATAGTAAGGGAAATTAATTGCTCATTTCCTTGTGAAATAGAATCTATAAACTGATTTCAAAACAACACACTCCAGCTTAAACTTAAGAGAAGGTCACACCTAGCTCTGAACAACATAAAGGGTAAGTAAACAGACAACAGGAAGCTAAAAAGAGCATGGAAATTATGCTAGTCACTTCTATGGAAGCAAAAATAAACCATAAACTTTTACTACAATAATAAAAAATTTTAAATCGCTTTCAAAACTTCATTCTTCTTTGACTATTATGATTCATCTTTAAATACGTTACTTTAAATTCAGGCACTAAGACCACAGAGCTACCTAGGTACCCGTCTCATTATAAATAAATTTTCATAAAATGTGCTCTCAGATCATTGAGTATGCAGTAAACCATAATCATACTTTCATACCGTCTTCGATTGTGTCATATATCAATTTTCTTTCTTCTAGTGAAATCTTTCTTATTATATTGAATTACAATGAAGTTTTGGTGAGGGAGTTTTCCATGGTAAGATTTCTTTCTGATGAACTAAAAGGCTTACTGACAAGGATTTCTTAGTGGTTAGCTCTTTTAGTAATATATTTTCTAAATATGAACTTCTGTTTCAGAGTCACTCTTTGCTTACAGGGTGAACTGCTGTAGTTTAATTTCTAGATGCCAAATTCTCAAATGCTTCCGTACAAGAGTTGAACTAACTTTCCTAATTCCCTAGGGCAGGCCATGGTTATTCTACCTTTCCCAGTGTCATGGAGGACTGCCCATCCAAAACAGCAGTACCAGTTTTCTCAGTGCGTGGTAACACATCTAGAAATGCTAAATGGGTTATCACTCTTTGCTACAAAGATGTCAATAATATTTACCTGATGAAAATATCTTTACTATCTGTCATTAACTAAGACTGTAATCTTCACTGCAGTTAAAATATGCATTATATAGTATTGCAAATTAAATACACTAATACTTGGAAATAGATTTTAAAATGGTAAATCAAAAGTTGTTGCTAACATCCCACTTAAATGCAATGAAATATACTAATATTTAATTTGAAAATATTCACAAGTGCAACAAGAAATTTGTGTACGCTGGTCTTCCAATAGACTTCAGGGTGCTGATAATATTTTCCAAAAGAATCATTTGAGTTTGTCTTCAAAAAGAAGGCCAAGCTTCTTGGAAGAACACCCTGCTTGTATCTCCAAAATGCAAGTCAAACTTCTGTCTGCATTTCTTCCGGTGTAGCTGGTGTTCTTTATCTGTGTCTTCTTAATACAATGTGACACAGGGCATAGGTAAGAGTGGTGTAAGAAGGGCTGATATCAAACTGTGCAGAGCTGACATCAGTAGCCTGGAGAGAGCCAGCACTAAGCATACCCAGTACTGTGAGTGTCCCTCTGATTGACAGAGTGTATGCTTCTGCTGGAAGTGGCATTTCTTGGCTTTGGAGCCTTCTTTGCTCCTCTACAGGTAACAGAGCAGGAAAGTGCTCCCATGTTGAAGATTCACTTTTTTAAAAATAAGAAATACTTAAAATCTGATGAGATGGTTTTATTTTTTGTTTGTTTGGTTGGGTTTTTTTTAGGTTTTGGGTTTGTATAATTTATAATTAAAAATGGCTGAGTTTTTTAGCTTATCTTGATTTTTATGACTCTTCGCTCATGAATGTGCTTTCAGCTGGGCTATTTATTAGCAACAGATTTACTAATTTAGCCTCATGGTTGTAATCCAGACAATGTTTTCTTTTCTTTAAACCTCTGAGTGTTTAAGGAAAGAGGAGCTGGAGCTGGGTAGTTTACTGATGTAATGTCATAGCACTTCCTGTATTACACGATTTATAGTGTTTGCAGACAACTGCTTCTGCTTTACAAAAACTCATCTTCCTCATAAAAAATATAGATTACTTCAGCTAAAATGACAGACACCTGTGTTTTTTTCATAATAAATGAAGGTGATTTGCCCACTATGTGCAGCGTATAGCACTGGATCAGGGAGAACAATCAGATTACCTCAGAACAATCAGTGTTCACCTGTCAGTCATTGATCTATAAAAAACATATGGTATAAGAAATAACTTCAAAGATACCACATGGCTGTGATTCCACGGTAGATATATCATTGTTCTACAGATCTTTCTATATTATTTAACAGAAATTCTTTGTATATATAAGAATTACCTAGCTCACCCACCCTTCTGAGAGTGGTGTATTGACTTTGGCCCCAGGCTTAGGTTTTAGGCACTGTCAAGTCCTGTCCAGGTCTGCACAGAATATAGTTTGTAAGCTTTGAAACCTCTGAAATTACAAGTTAATAAGAATATTGACAGACTCTGAACTGGAGCATCCTAAGCATCCTGCTGCACAATAATACAGATTTTTCCAGAGGGAAAAAATCAAGAATTGGACACCATTAGGATGACATTTATTTTTTACTAACGGGAGTGTTATAATTAGCACTGAGAAAATAGGCTTTAGTGACAGTAAATGTGCAAAGAATTCATTAAAATATCACACAAAGCATTTGTTCTCCTGGATTGAAAGCTGAGAGGCAGGGGGCAAGAACAAGTCAAATGGAATGATATGAAATAGCCTGAGCCTGCCTTTGTGTTGTCATGCCATTCTAAAGCATTTCTGTATGCTAATTCACTTTTTTTTTTCTCTGTTCTGATTTTAGCCACTCACATTTTACAGCTGCATTTGTCTAACTTTTTCTAAATATTTTCAATTTTTAATGTGACGTTTCCCCTCGTGAAGAGTGTCACATACCTATCATTTGAATACTGTCTGACTTGCAAAGCTGAGACAATATCTGATACCACTCTGATGGCCTGGAAGCATTAGATGTGTCAAAAGAATCATTTCATTTCCATACTCGGATATGCTTTAGTCTTTATGTAAAGGTCCCTGAAAGTCTAAATAATTATGGAGAATTTTATGACGTTTATCTAACTGGAATTTTACACTCATAATTTTTTGTTTATTAGTTTACAAGAAGAAATAATAAGATATTTACCTACTAACTCTCTCTGAACTTGTAATTTTAGTTAAATGGAAGCCTGTTGAGCAAAGTTTAGTCCTGTTTTCATTAATAATTGTTTATTTTAATATGTTTCTCTATTTTCTCTTATTTTTTACACACACAGGAAAAAGAAAACAATGAAACAAAAAAGCCCTCAAACTATTGTCATTCCTCATGTCGAACATTTTTCAAGGACATTATCCAATTGTAATTCTATGAATGCTGACACTGCACAATACTAAGTCTTTTGGACCATGCAATACTGTACAATTTTAAGGTATCTTTCATTCTAACTGAATGCATAATCAGAATGACCAGTGCTCTTGTTGTACCTTTTTAACCAAACCATTCTCTGAACTCTGTGAGCAAACAAGAATAACAAATTTCTGTTCTAACAGACACATTTCAAATAGCAATAAGAAAAAACGACAAAGAAAATGAAGCCTTCATGAGAGATTGCAGTATTAGCTTTTTGCTTCCATTACACTGTAAAAATTCTAAAAAAAGAAAAAAAAAGTAGATGATACTTTAGATATGGTGTTATATAATTGTATGCGGAGTTCACAGAGAAATCAACCAAAAACTTCACAACACAAGATTTAAAAAATGAAAAAAAAAAAAATTAAGTGATTCCAGTCTACTACTGAACTGCTGGGCATCAGGACATAAAAAAATTAAACGATGCATAGGAGATTTGTAATAAAATATTGCAGTTATAATTAGGTACAGTTTAATTAGGGATAATATGGTATAAAGACAAAATTTTTAATGAGCTATAGCCAGTTGGAAACTTGTCTTTAAGTCAATGAAGAGGTGATCTCCAATCTATATAAGGACACTGGCTTAGGATGGACGTAGAAGGAAAATCTTACGTATATAACATAATGAAAAGGGCTTTTCTTTTTTTTTCTCAGTCTCTTAGCAAAGCAAGCAATGAGTGACCCATCCAGGTCCCTCTGCACCATCAAAAGCTTCTGGACTACTACTGCTCTTCCAACATACTACATAGACATTCTTGTGCTTTAGGGCATAAGTCAGTCATTAAGCCTGCGAACACAGATGGTTTCAAGAGTTTTCACAGGACTACTTTTCACTGAAATACAAAATCTTGCCAAAATCAACATGTTTAAAGAGTCAGGTCAATTATTTGGAATTTTCTTCTGAAAGAAAACTGGAAAAGCATCCAACGTTTTTGATATGAATCACAGTCCTACATTCAGAATATTTTTTTTCCTGCACCCATCTTTCTGTGATCTTTGTGCAAATTCTCTTTTCCTCATCGATTCAATCTCTTGCCATTGAACTCATGTATTTCATGGGGGCATAAGCATATTAGAAACAATAAATTATTTTATGTATGCCTATTCTGGAAATTGCCTATGTTCTCTGATGAATCACTTGTGACTATATTGAAAAGGAAAAGATTGCATCAGAATTAACCTGTTACTGTGTGATCCTGTGTTATATAAGGAAAAGGCATCAGTGGCTTTACTTCTCTATTTCCCTTTTTCATGTCATGTTAAGTGGGACAAACCAGCAGATTTTTCCATTTGCTTCCACTTCCACTCCAGTTATGGATGAAGTTGTACCTTTGATTAATGTTTAGAACAATTCATTAGTTGGCCAGTGTTCAAAAATGCAGTTTTAAAGACTAGAAAAGATTAAGTAGCAACATACAGATCTTCCTTCAGGACAGGGGTTTACCTCCTTTTCACTCTTTACATGCTCTCATTCCCCTCATACTGCCACGGCTTCTTTCTTTTCCTTGATCTGGAAAATAGGGTTGAAGATGTGCTAAAAAGTTGCAGCACTGGGTGGTCCTGAAGTTCTAGGGGCACAAACTTTTCAGCAGACAGGTAAAGAGGGGCAGGAGGAGAAAAGAGGAAGCACTATACCACTCTACGTTTTCCTCTTCTTTTTTTTTGCAGTTGTGATTCAACAAACACATCGAAATAATGGCTCACTTGTAGTACTGGGGTTTTTTTTTTCCCTATAAAAAGCTCAAAATTTAACTTGTATTAAGCATAAATGAATTCCTGATTCCATTTATTCTTCAACCAGTATTTTGTATGTCTTATTTTTAATCTAATCAGTTTTCATCTCTTCCTTTTCTTTGAAAAAACATTTTTTTAATGTCCCAAATAAGCTCTGCTAGAGCTTTGGTCTCCGATCACTTATGCGCAAGAGTGGGAAACCAAAATTTAAGTTAGCACTTTGAAAAATCTCTGAAACTGGACAGAAGTTTCATTAGTGCTAGAATATAATCTGGTTTTAAACTTCAGCCACTGCTATAGGCATTAACATAATTTCTAAATTAACTTGATAAAAGTAAGAAAAAGCTTTAATAAAACCTTAATTCAAGATTAGATATCTTGTCCAGAAGCACATCCTAATCAATATGTCTTCTTTTTCTGCATACAGGTGTTGGTGGTGGTGAAGCTTCCTTTCACCGGCTTCCAACAACACTTGCAAAATTGCCAGCGTCTTGTGTGTACTATTTGTTGTGAATCACAGCCTCCGTGTCTAGTTTACTAAAGCAACCAGTTTTACAAAATGACAAGAAATACCTTTGCTTGCTCACCTCTTACCGTCAGTCTTTTGAAGTGATTCTGTAAAAGGGCGTATGAAGAGTTTTAATGCATAAAGAGGTAAGAGAATACTTACTATCTGAGAGGATTTTTTTTTCTTTTTTTGGAAAAAACACCAAATGTTTTTGTCTGTAGAGAAAGACCTCAGCAAAATTGGGCACATTGTTTTCTTGAGAGACCAGTAAACCTCTTGAGCCACAAGGTATTGTGTTCATTATGGAGAGCAGTAGCTTCTTTTCTTTTTCTCTCATGAAACATCGAGACTTGCAATTCTTAGCCAGTCTGATATAAATTAAAAAATAAACAATATCAATATTATTATTTTCCAAGTCTCCAAAAATCCGTGCCTACTGAAAAACCTGTAGTTATCTGCAGTTTTGTTGTGTTTCCATAGAGGATTTTTTACGCCTTTGCCCAACGAAATTGGTTGACCTGAACGTTGTTTCTAAGGCGTCAATGGATTTAAAGGACTGAAGAGTTTTGCTCACAGTGTAACTGCCAAACATCATGTCCATTAAAAGAACACTGGATAATACGCCAGGAGCCTTCCAGACATGCTTTCACATGATGCCAGCCCTTCTCACTGGAAAACAGCAGTGTTTTCCAGTGTCCAGGAGCAAGAGCTTTTTCACAAGGATCAGAGTGAGGGTGACATGTACATTGGTCTTCCACTTAAAGGAATTATTCCTAACATGGCTACTGATTAATGGTATTCATATGTTAAGTACAGCAGCTCAAGAGGTAAGTTTGTATTTTCTAATAAAGTCAGGGGCATGCTTGACGAGTTCTTTAGTTGAAGATTTACGAAGCTTACTGTCAGTGAGAGGAGAACACACTAAAGCCTTCACTAAGCCTATTTCTTTATCTGCAGTAAGTTGTATGCTGTGACCATTTCATTTTATTATTGTTAACCGCACTAAGCCATTGATTAATGCTATTATAAGCTGACTTTACACTGATTTAATTAAAAGTCTATGTCATGGTTTAACCACAGCCAGCAGCCACACACACAGCCACTTGCTCACTCCCTCACCTGTGGGTTTGGGGAGAGAACTGGAAGACTAAAAGCTAGAGAACTCATAGGCTGGGATAAAGACCACTGAATAGGAAAACAAAAAGCCACACACACAAGGAAAGCAAAACAAGGAATTACTTCACTGCTTCCCATGGGCAGACAGGTGTTCAACCATCTCCAGGAGAGCAGGGCCCAATCACATGCAACAGTGACTTGGGAAGACAAACACCATCACTCCAAACATCCTCCTCTTCCTCCATCTTCTCCCAGCTTTATACACTGAGCATGATGCCATATGGTCTGGAACATCTCTTTGGTCGGTTTGAGTCACCTGTTCCAGCTGTGTCTCCTCCCAGCCTCCCATGCACCTCCAGTCTCCTCACCAGCGTGGAAGTACAAGAAGCAGAAAGGTCCTTGGCCCTGTGTAAGCCCTGCTTGGCAGAAACAAATGGATCTCTATACTATCAACTCTTCGCACAGCATAAATCCAAAACACAGTCGCATACCAGTCACCATGCAGAAAATTAACTCTAGCCCTGCCAAAACCATCACAGTCTCTTACTTATACTTTAGCATTTTCTCTAGCCCTTCATGGTTTGAAAAGCCATTGGGATTTGGATTTCTAGGTAAGTGCTCAGTTCCAAAGTTAATTAGAGACAGTTAACTGAGATTTTGCAGCCTCGTTTTTAAAGCTGCCTGAACTTTCAGATCTTATTATTTCTTTATATGGTGAGTTCACAGTAACACAAAACACAGTTTGGGGAAAGTGATACACAAACTATCAGAGGATCTGTAATGCAGTAAAAGAGAATTTGTAAAAATTATGTCTCCATATCTTTACAAATTCCATGTTCAAAACCTAAGTATGTTGTATTTACGTGATGGACTCAGTCTGGCTATGTGCTCCAGCTATCACCCCATTTTGTCTCAAGAAGAACTTTAGACAGATATGATTCCTTCTCCCACTCATCTTTTTGCCTCTTCTTGAAAAGGAAGTGTAAGGCTAGATTTGCCTGTGTGGGAGGTGTGATGTGATCTGGTTGGGTCATCAGATTGAAATGTTAGGGATTAGGAATTTGGGAAGCAGTGAAGATTGTCTCACCTCATAGTTCATTTGTAGTCTCAAGCTCTAAGTACCTAAACTTGTTTTATATTTTCTAATTGATCAGTCTTTTAAATGCAAGCAGAGCTGCACCATGTAGAGAAGCAAGCAAAAATTCTAGATTGGGTTCTGAAAGAACTATATTTATGTTATCATTGAATTGCATTGGAGAAGGGACTATCAGTGGCAGTGTTGGCTTGCGTGAAATGACATGCTGACTCAGGTGTATTGCCTTTGATCTCTGCCCTTTTTGGAGCCTGGTGCAGTTATAGTACACACTCTGGAAACTATAGCATATTTGAGACTGTTTTCCTCTATTTTACTTTGATAGGCAGTACACTCCAATATCTTATGTGTTTATTCTTTCTGCTCTAGGCTCTTTTCATGACAGTGTTACTCATGTGTTGCTAGGACACTGACATGTTGGAAAAGAGGGAGAAAAGACACATCTGTCTCCTGCTTATGCCAAGACCTTTAAGGTAGAATCTGAGTTGCTAGACAGAGATATATTTGCTAAATTGGGACCAAGAGGACGTTGTTCAAGGTGTCCCAAAATAGAAACTTCAACCTGTTGGAAAGTCAAGCAGGTTTTCAAATGTAAATGTTCTCAGTTAGCAGAAAGTTTAAAGGAAGCAAGGAAGGCAGAAATGTCTGAACATTATTAGGGGGTATTATGTCTGCGCATGGAATGAAACCACCATTCAAGTGCAAAGAGTGAGACGAATTATCTTGCTCAGAATGCAAAGTAAAGTGTATTTGCACGTGTTACAGAACACTCACCAGCACAGTGGAGTTGACAGGTTAAATTAGGGTGCCTTTCTAAAAAAAATCTGTTTTATTAACTCAATCATTAAAACTCTTCCCTTTTTGGCGCACCAGTCTTGGACTAACAGTCTTGCAAGTACTTTGCTCTCTATTTCATGGGAAGGATTCACACAAAAATAGAACTGAGCTTGTTTGCTGCCAAATTTGATTCAAGCATCTGCTCACAGGTACAGCAGAGAGAGCTGTGTCAACAAACGTAAAACCGTGGAAGGTGATTAGAAAGAAAAGACATGTAAATCGTAGCATGTCTGTGGATGATAGGTGATATACTGTACAGAGCAGCAATAGGGATGAAAATACACATATGCACCCAAGCATGCGATGTGACATAAACCATGCCTCAAAGTCTTGCTAGTATCAAAGCCAGTGGTTGATTTGTTAGTGGTTGGGATAGTAAGAGTTTTTGAAGAGGTGAAGAACAATCTCCGTTCTAAAATGGTGGGAATTTCTGGTAAAATTTATATAAAGAGAAAGGATGTGTGATTTCCTAACGGCTTATTATTAAACTAAAGAATTAAAAAAACAAGGGTTGTGGTAGAGATCCTTAAAAATTAAAGAGATCTTTATCTTAAACTTCACTAAACTGAAATCAGCAGCAGACACAGAATACTTAAAATACAAGCAAATACACCTATAATTTTTTTAAAATTCCTAACAGAAAATCAGAGAGATAATCCAATTAAATTTTCATAAAAGTACATTGCATGAATTGTAACTAGTCTAATATACACAAAACATGATCTTTCAAAGAAAAGCAATAAAGTTGCCAAATAAACCAATGCATTTAATAAATAAACCGTATTATAAATTTGTGGAATGAAACAAGTCAATGTATTTCGTTAGTCAACAAACACCTAAGAGATGAAAAACAATTAATTATGTACATAATTCAGTATAGGCCCCCAAAACGCATTAGCCTATGTTCTTTTTCCTTTTATCTTTGCCTTTGCTTGGTGTCTGGAATGGAATTGTTTGTGCTACTTTAAAACAGGAAAAAAAATCCTGAAATAAACAAAAGCCATATTTAAATATTCTGATGTGATTTGAAACATATACATACTTAAATGTCTGGTTTGTACTCTGGGTGTATCCAATCTGCAACAACTCTTTCACGCAAAGAGGAAATTAAAGAGCAGATTGCTAAATGGAAAATAAACATGATTTCAGTCAGGCTCTCTAATACATCAGGGTGAAAGCCGACACTCTCGCTTATTTAAAATTATTCTAAACAGTGCATGTCAAATATTTTAGACATTATTGAGAATGGCTGTCACATAAAATGTAAAAGGGCTCCACATATATTCGGCATGGCTTTACTGTCTGAATGCGTGAATCTCTACACTGACACAAAATTGCTACCCTGTCAGCATGTAAAAGGACGGATCATTTAATCTCTTTAGTGATGAAGTTTCAAATCCACAAAGCACAAGCTATCAGTCCTTTGAGATGATTATGATGCCTCGAACCTGACAGCTTGTGATGACAGCTTTCACAAATTCTGGAAATCAAATTGTTCCTGCATCTAACAGAAGAAGGCAGGTGTGTACATAACAAAAATGGATGAGGTTAAACATGGGGATAGTGTGATCTTTATGTTCAGTGTAATTGTTAGAAGTTATACCAGGGAAAATTATAGATTTTGGTTCTGAACCTCTTCATGATATACACAGATGAGGGCACCAATAACCCATATGGGTAAAAGGTTTGCCAGGAAAGGAATATCAAGATAAACAGATGGCTGTACCATTGCCATATGGCTCCTCAGAAATTGGACGATGCTATGGCATTTTGCCACAAGATAGATCTAGTGTTATTTCTGTGCCAATATTTTAAGCAATGCAAGGAAAGAATACATAACTATCTGCAATTAGCTGTGTTATGTAAATATATAAAAACCTAACTGGTTTATGGGAAATGCTATAGACTGATACATTTCTGAAATACAGATAGCAATTCACTGGAAAGTTATTTGCATCAGCTCTTCATTTTATAATTTTTACTGAGAAAAATGTGTTAAATAAACTAAGTTGCTGATGAGTCTTAATTTCACAGTTTATCTCTCCGTACAGAACAAAGAAATTGTCTCTGAAACACAGTGTTAGCAGTGCTAAAAAAGCAAAGGAAAGCAGAAGGAAACTACAAGCCATTCAAAATAAGGTCAGTAATTCCAAAACTCAGCTCAGCTGGATAGCTGCATACATAACCAAATTATTCAGATATGACCTTGTACCCAAGGTCAAAGGTTCGCTGTTATCATGGAATAAGTAATTAGCAGGATTTTCTGATAGTTCAGACACTGCTGGCTGACATATCAGGTGTATAGCTGCATTTTCATGTATTTTGCACTCATTCAGGTTTTGCAGTGGCTCAGACATACTCTTGGTTCTTGTTCAGACAGGTATTCTTTTAAAAAATAAATGAAAGCATAGCATGAGGTACAGATATGAAGGAGAGTATAACACAGGGTATTTCCACTTCATGGAATGGTGACTTGGCTTCTTGTGTTATAATAGCGATAATAGGGCTCTCAATAAGAAGTTTAGGGAACAATACGTGAATATAGGTATTACATTATTCATATACTTAAATCCAAAGCACAATGCTTACATTTTTATTAAGAAATTACACTCTGGGCAGATCAGAGTGAAAGTTTCACTTATAAAGATGCTAATGACTCTCAGAAAACTGCATTAAATAGTACCTAATATTCAAAAACATCATTGTGTCTTTAGGGCACAAAACTGAGCAAGAAGATACAGAAATAAATCCAAGATTTAAAAAAAAAAAAAAAAAAAAAAAAANAAAAAAAAAAAAAAAAAAAAAAAAGCCTTCACATCATTCTTCTGTGATATTTCCTCCAGCGTTTTAGTTAGGAGTTATTCCTTCCAAACACTGCATTTTGCTGGTTGAATTCCCCAGCTCTAGAAGTATCTCAAAGCATTTAGAAACTTTCTGAGTATTCCTTTAGCTAAAATTAGCACTCAATCTGATTCTTGCTTATTTCAAATCTTTGCCTGTAAACCATAAACATAAAATCAAGGAGCAGTGGAAATAACCAGAAGATAGGTTCCACAACTGACTTGTGGGATACCAGCCATGATGGGGTTTTTTTGTGTAAGGAAATAAACGGAGAGCAGCTGGGGAAAAACAAAGCAAAACAAAACCCCAAAACACTAGAAAGTGGAAATGTATTAGAAAAACATATTGCTGTCCTTAAAAGGTAGCTTGCAATTTTACATAACTCCTGTTACTCTGAGAAATCTGTACTGACACATGTTGCCTTCACAGAAGTTTTGGAGAACCCCTTCACACAGTTCCTTTTAGAAATCCATTAAGTTTTCAGAGGATCTATGTATACTTCAAAGTTTCGATCACTTGAGCTTTTCAGTGGGCAGAGAACTGCACAGCCTGCAGTACAGGTCTTTTTTTGACTCTTCATTTCCCTGCAGTATTGTAGGCTTCAGGGGAAATTTCAGCCATAGCTTTGAAGCACAGAGATAGTTGAGCTACTGTAGAAAGCTCTGTGGGTTTTTTGCACTCAGCAAAATGTTTTTTCATGCTCTTGCATTCTTTTCTGTAACAGGTCTCGCATTCCCTACTCACATTTCACTAGAAAACTAGTTCTACTGCAGAATATTCAGGGGTAAGGCCAAGGTACATTAATATTTCAATTTTTTACTGAGATATCAAGGGTTTTGACAGACAAATAGTAAGCTGACCACATCTTTTGGCATAAATGGATTACAGGTCTTCAAAACCAGCTCTCTCTCCCACCTAATTTTTATTACTGTGAGTCACTGTTAAATTCCATTTGTGTAATACTATATTCAGCTATATTCAGCAGATTTGTTCCACTAGATTGGCTCAACAACAGCTCTTGGTCACAGTCTTTTAACACCTTATTCAAGGGAGGAGAAGTAGGAGGGAAAAGAAAGAAGGCAGGAAATGAGAAGAGGATTGAGGAAAAGTGCAAACTCATAGGGAACCTAACTTAGTTGATTATTGTGGCTTTTCTATTCAGTACAACAAGAACAGTGTGCTCTTAAAGGAAAATACCCTCAGCATTATAAAAGTCATCTTTCAAAAGCAAGATGCTGCATTTGGTGGCCAATGCATAGACATCTGTAAGAATCTAATTTTAAATTTTCACCAGAATTCGTTCCAGTTTGGACCTGGGAGGGAAAACAAAGAATCCATTATCAAAACAGTGTGTTTGCTTAATGGGAATTCAACCTTCCGTTTCTCTATGTATTTTCTTTCGAAATGGTTTTGTTCAAATGAAACATATCCCTGAGATATTTTACTTTCAGTGAACTATTAATGTCCTACTTTTAGCTAGAAAGCTTTTCACTAGTGATACTGGTATATTTGTGAGCCATTTGTTCTGTGGTGCTGTAGCCTGAAAAATGTATTTTGGCTGCTCAAAATTCAGATGCTATTTTACAACTTAATCAGAAAATCAGCTCTAGGATGACCTTACCTAGACAGAAGACTGAGTATTGCTTGAATCCCCTATTTGCAGAAATGATTAGACTGGACAAAAGAATAGACATTAATAGCAATCTTAGGGAATAGAGAGGTGTTTTTCTGGGAATACATAAATTGAGTTATTTATCATAGCAAAATGAAGGCCAGAAGGAAAATTACTTTCTATTGCTATACTGGAAGGAAAATAAGGGAAAACCTGTTTGACTAAAGGACAATGCTAGCACAATAATTGGTTATAAACTGACTGGTGAATGCTTTCTGTCTGGCAGTAAGAACCTTTGAGCCCCAAAATAGATTGCATAGGGTGTTTAGGGAAACTTTTTACTGCAAGCTTTAAAGAACAGCATAGACAAATGGTTTTGAGCACTGTGATCCACACAACAAGGGAAAAGACTAGATAACTGGACAATCTCTCAAACTTCCTTCCAGCCTTATTTCTGTAATGCGGTTTCATACAAGAACAGATGATTGGACCAGATTTGGTGATCAAACTATTGCTTCCAGAACTGCGCTGTTATTGCTAAGACAAATCAAAATCTCCAAGCTACTTTTTAACTGTCAGAAGACCATACCTTCTGACAAAATTTTTAACTCTGCTAACCAGAATGGATGTTTTCACATACATGACAATGGGACACTGTTCAGAAAGTTTTCAAGTCCCAAAAGGAATCTTACCTGGAAGAAAGGCGTAACTTTTAAATGTGCATTTCAGAGGGTAAGTTGCATAAAAAACCAAAACTAACAAAACAAAACGAAACAAAACAAAACGATCCCCCCAATCACATGAAAGCTTGAAAAAGACAAAAAGGAGCTTCAGAAGGCTTTGTCCATCTCCAGAGAAGAGTCTTTTCACACATCTCATCAGGATTTTCAGGACTAAAACTTAATTCTGGGATAGTTTTTCTCAGGTATCTATTTAATGCAATGTTTGTCTGCTTTAGTTTCTAGATGCCATTGTATACACTATTAAAATACATTCTGTGACAATATGAATTGCGTTGTTACAGGTTTTTTAAGTTACCTTACACTTTATTTATGTTCTGGTAGCACCATAAATCTAATTAGAAACAGAACCTGTCAATACATAGTTATAGGTAAAACGATGATTTCAAAGAGTGTAGGTAGTGGAGTTAAGTAGTATCTGTAGTGAAGTTAACAACAACAACCGTGACTGTTTTCTTCAAACCAGGACTTAGAAAATTATTGTGCACATCAAGTATTACGCATTTCAGTCTGTGCACCTATGGTCTTTGTTGTATGGGAATTTCATACACTTGGCTGAATTTGTGTTCTCAACTTCAGGATTCTGATTGCAACACTCATGGCTAATTCCCCAAAGCCTGCATCTACTAAAGGCAAATTTTGCTTTGTGTGAGGAGCTAATAATTGCTATAGCAGAGACACAGATCACTTGAATTTTGGGAGTATGATCAGCACTCCTCATGTAGAAAGGAGGTATGACAGAAATTGAAAATGGTCTGTGGGATGTTTTCTTTTCATCAATTTCTTCACTTGTCTGGAACACAGACTTGCCCTCTGTGACTGAACCTGGGGAAAATGCCTGTAATGTCCTAGCAGCACATAACAAGCTGTGGATAAATGAAATCCTCAACTGCAGCAGCTCTCAGTTAGCTGTACCCAGAAGCAGCATGAGGATTCTTGAGACAGAAAAAGCTTTGCTAGAGATGCCTAAGGACAGAGTGTTTGGATACCTAGGGTTTTCAAAGACAGTATGCTGTATCAGAAATTGGTTTTTTGTTTGGTTTTCAGCTTAGGCTATAAAACTCTCTCGCTTTTTAAAGGAAACTTATTTTCATACATTTGGTGGTTTTTGCGCTTTTTTATCTTCTGAAAAAAAGTCTAAAATTAGTTAAGCATCTGTTTTCTTCTTTGTTTGAAACAACTTTTACTTTTAAACATCTGTTTAGCCTATGATAATAGGCTTCCTCCTGGGAAAGCAGTTCATCTTTGTTGCCAGTTTCCATTGCCTTAGGATGGGTTGTTTTAAATTACTAAATGGGTAACTTCTGCTGAGTTTTCTACTACGTATTTGCACCTGTGTGACTGTTTCTTACTCTCTGGCATATTGGCACAATTCTTGTTATGTTTACTAGGCTGTTAAGCACTTGTTAGAGCTATGCCACTGATTGACCTTCTGCTTGGAGAAATATAAGCTATGAGATATGAATGGAGTGGTGAGGTTCATTCAGCTTTCTTTTTTTTCTGCCATTCACCTGTGTATATACCTTCTTCATTGTTTCAGTTCTTGTGTTCTTCTAGAAAAAGAAAGGCCATACTATATTATTAAATACAAGAGAATGCAGAAGGCTAGTTTTCCTCAGCTTTTACTAGAGAATATGTTGGAGAGACTGTCAAAGCCTCATTACTCAAACAAGAAGTTCTCCAGAGCCGGAGAGAAAACACTGTATTGAAGGAAGCAGAAACTACTGAGTTTGCAGTGCTCTCACTGCTTTTGTTTTCCTTAGGTTCTTGTTTCAGTGAAAATGGTAATTTTTTTTATAAGCAGCTTTCATTCCTCATGAGAACAAATCACTCCAGACAACCTTCATCTTCTGCTGTATTGCTACCCTGTAACGTAGTCCATGGGTCCTGGAAAAATGTTTCTCACTTTTTCAGGAAAATGCTACTTATAGGAACAAATGTTTTAACTCAAATATTCAGGAAGATGCCAAAACCTTCCTCCTACTGCAAGACAGCAAATAGTAAGAAGTTAAATACAGTTTTATGCAAAGTCTAAGAGATCTGTTCCTTATTCTTTTCTGTTTAGACAGCTTAGGATCTGCAAACCATTGCCAGCTACCCCATTGGTTTTGACAAAAAAGAGTCAAAGACCTTGATCTCTAGATCAGCTCAGTAATTTACTGTAGTTTTTTTTTTTGTTAGAAATATGTCAATTTTTTATCTCCATTCCTGAACATCTGTCTACGGCACCTCCCCACAAACGTTTCTTTAGCAACAGCTACTGAAGAGGAAGAAAATCAACTTGAGAGTGAATATGTGTGACCATGTTCTAGGTGACGAAACACTCTGCAGAGGTGCAATCCTATGTTCAAGTTTCAACTCTCTTTCATAACAGCTTCCACTTTCCTGGTTTCTATCATTAAGATAATCCTCTGTCTTGAGCCATTCATGCCTTTTATCTTTGCAATCCTAGTTTCATTTCTTTATGGGAAACCACGGTGTTGCATCATGGGACATTTAAGAAATAAGATAGTATGAAAAAATGGGTATCGTGCATCAAAGCTGAAAGACTTTTTTTCTGTGACACTACAGAGGTTGTTTTTTTTGGTGAGTAGTGCCAAAAGATGTCTGTCTCCCTTTGCATCTTCTCTCACTAGTTTTTTTAAGCTATGCAGTCAAAGTGACTAAGACTTTGTGGATGAGACTTTTAGAAATGTTCAGAGTTAGACTTCTGCTGCCTCATGAAAGGACTGACTTTTTGCAGCAGAGCTGCAATGAGAGTCAGCACTTGTACCCTTTTGTAAGAACTCCAGCTCACACAAAAACAGTCTGGAGCAACCTGATCTCCTAATTCAAAGTCTCTGGTCCACAGCTCCTTGGGAGGTCCTGAGGATGTCCTGCAGCCCCAGTTAGGTGAAAGCACACAAGAACTAACCTTCACTCTCTGTGTTCAAGGACCTGGGTTTTACTCAACACTAGGAAGGCATTTCTGCATCTACATTGAATTTTCAAGTACACTTGTTAACTGCTTTATAAAGGACAGAGTTTGTCACAGAACTGCAAAAAAGTCAGTCTTAGATTCTGTGACTTAAGTGAAGCTGACATTCTTGTGAAAGGTCACAGGCAGTAGGACTAAGCTTAGTTGGCAGGTACTCTGGGAAGCTCTCTGTGCAATTGCTGAACTGTTCATCTTCCAATATCGCACGCTAGAAGGTTGTTGTCAGAAGATAACTGTGTCTTTCTGTATTCCTCTTTTGTTTTTCAGGGGTGGGTTAATATTTGCCTAAGAGAACTGTTGAGCCTAATATATAAACCCTTTACTTCTCTTCTAATTAGGAAAAAAAAAGAAACATAATACAGCAATATTCCAGCTCAGAACTTGAAGACTGGGACGTGGAAGACATAGATCTTACTGCTGCCTTTTTAAGATACCCAATTCATGTTAATTGTACCTATTTTGAGTCATTCTTATTATAGCAGTCTTATAGCACACAGGGAGTCAATAAACATTATTTTACTATCTTTTTCATATCTCTTTCTTTAGTGATTTACTTCAGAGGCAATAAACACAGGCAAGAAAGGAAAGTAAACAGGCTAACAGAGCAGAAAGATAGCATAAAATGGAATCAAGCAGGTATGAAGAGGCTGTGAGGAAAATAAGTGGCTGAAGCCATTAGTGAGACAGCAAGTCAGCTAAAACTACAGATTCAGTGAATGTTCAGGTGACCATGCCTTGATTAATTTTGTGCCTATGACCAGGTATTTTTCCATTCTGCTGTGAAGTTTTGACTCACAGCTGCAACTACAAGTGATTATACTTTTGTAAAAACCATGGATAGCAGGAACCCTTTCATTCCCTTCTCATGAAATTTTTGCTCTTCCCATTCGGTGTCCTCTCCAATTCACATAAACACTTCCATCTTTCAAAATAGAACACTAACCTAGAGATTGAACATGAAATTACTAATCATACCCAATCTAAATACAAAAGTGTTTATTAGGAAGACAACAGGCGAAGGTAAACATCAAGAATCTTGGAAGTCCTGCTTGATTCCAGTATAATCCTTTTCAGCCATAACTGATGTTTTCAAAAATGCTATGTCAGCAGTGATATTATGAAGCTGTGAACTTCAGAGTGTTTTAAAGCCTGTTTATTTTGTTAGGATTCTTTCTTCTCTAAGGTGTATAAAATATGCTGTCTATATATATTCATGTATCCTGTATACAAAATGCATGTGAAAAGGCAAGAAGTAATAAAAGTTAAAAAAAACATGACAAACCTCCATTGTGCATTTGTTCCTTAGGACTTGCAACTTCTGGAATACCAGTCAAAGCTATAGCAAAGGGATACATGATTGCTGATATTCTCTTCACTGCTATTCTTTTTATCACTGCTGCTGTCAGTCTATGACCAGGGTTACTGGGGTACTGTCTAGCAAAATTGCACTTGAAAAGCTGAAGGGGTTCCTCTCACGGGGAAGAAAGGTAGGTATCTAGCAACCCTTATGAACAAATATTATTATACCAGTTCCTGACTTTCTCCCAGAAAATTTCATCCATTAAAGTCAATTCATACTTACAACAACACAGGAAATGGAAATAGAGCTTTTACACTCCTGAAGTCAGTACACATTGTGGAAAAGGTTCTTTAAAGTTACAGAGGTAGAACCTGACATAGCTTTTTTCCTGCCACTACTTAGGCATCATCTGTAATGGCTCATCTGCCTGGTTATCAGATACTTTGTCTTAAATTGTTACACTGTGCATGTTATTTCATCACATTTCCTGTTTACTTCAAATGATCGGCTTGCTCGATGAACTCACACATTCCACATACATATGATATTTATGGGACAGCTATTATAATGAAAATAGTAATTTTGGCTGGTCATGTTATTTTACAAAGAAGGAGGGGCGCGTTTGTCAGTGAGCAGACTTTCAGCTTGCAAGAGATTGTGCCATTCTGCCAGCTATATTCTCCTCTTTTAAATATAAAAGAGCGCCTGTTTTGCAGACATTAGAAAGGAGACTGCTGTTTTGTATTCCTGTTCAAATGTTGCGTGTTCACTGATTTTTTTTTGCAGATAAATTCTATGTATTATTTTAAATAACCTTAAAAAAATTATTCAGGTGTAGAGGGATGTTCTCTTCATTTGCATGTAAAAACAGCTGTTTGTACTGTATTATTTTTTGTTGTTTGTGTGTTTCTTGTTAAAGACATTTTGGTATGTTGAGATGCATTTTCCCCTGTGAAATGTAATAAATTGTGGACTGGAAATATATGAAACCTGAGCTTTTTAATTACTTTCCAAAAGAAGAATAAGCATAATGTCACAAGGGGTTGCTGAATCTGCAGTGAGCTCCCCACAGCTGGAAAACTGCAACAGCATTTTTTGCAGCCAACTGAGGTTTGGTTCACTTGTTTCACCTGGGATGTGTGGAGAAACTTCCTGTTTTTTATGAGCTCACGGTAGAGAAAATGTTTGTGGCATTAAAATACAAAATTACTTTAAATTTTTGATTATTTACCCTTGGAAAAAGAATTTTCTTTCTGTAAAATCTGGCAAAATTGAAGACAGATACTCCAAAATGGTTCAAAAAAGAGTTGAAGAAAAATGAGGGATTTTTTCATTTTAGAATTATACTAAGAACCTCTGATTATCTGTAGGAGCAAGTTATTGGATATAGATTCTCACATATTTAGATCAGACACTTAATATACTGTGGATAGGTTGTATCAGTGGTACAGTTATTTGCAATAACTTGGGAGGTAACAAAATACAATTGTCTTATCACAATTTCTTTATTTTCCTTTGTGCTCTGCCTGCAAGAAACCACTTGTTTAATCACAAACAATGGGTCAGAAACTCCTGTAAAAATAGCACAGCTGTAGTGTGGGTTTAAATTGAAATTTGTGTCTGTAATTTGACATATTGTGTAACCAGACATAAGCTGCATCAACTGCTTGGATGCAGAGCAACCATTAAAAACTCCAGTTGGGGCATAATGAAGACTTTTGTATCACTTATGACATTTACAGACTGTATTTGATAAAACTGTAAGAAATTCAGCTGGTTTTGCTCATATCCGCTCCTTCATGTAGATCAAAGTCCAGAGCTTAATATTAATCAAATTTCAATTTAGTCTTTGACTCCAGAGCTGGATTTTTCTACTGAAATTCGAGCAATGGGTATCTAAATAACTTCAATTTTATTCAGATTTAAGGCAGAGTGTTAAAACATCTTGACCTGTCTGACCTTCCAGAAAAATTCCTATTTGGCTTCTGTTGCCACAGTCACAGGTTTATCCCATAGTCTTATTTTGGGACCCTAGTGTAGGCAGAGGCTTGTTGCCAAAACTTGTGGTTTCTGTAGTTACTCAAGTTTCCTCTTGGGGGAATTGAGACCTCACCTGACCAGTCATTTTCCCTCTCTGTCTCCCAGGAGGGAGGAAATATCCCAGGAAATGCAGGAAATGTATTATTTTCTAGACTGGCTAAATTTTTGTCTGGCCAATCTTTTAGAAAAGGGTGAGAAAATGTATTTCTTGTTGTAGAGCTAGAGAGGCACATTATACTTGGAATAAGAGGAAATTCAGGGTTAATCATATTTTTTAAAGTATGGAGTTTAGCATATTAGTTAGGTCCCTGAAATCTTTTACACTAGACATGGTTTACAAATTTTTTGTTATTTTTCTTATCTTTCTTAATTACACTCTTTTAAATACATCATAAAAATTTACTCAAAACATTTTAGGAAAAAAAATAGTGCTAGATTCTTCATGGACTTGCACGGACTCTGCTAATTTTTACATGCTCTTTTTTGAAGCATTCTTGGGTGATGTTCCTATTGTGAAAATAGTCACATAAAATCTCTGCAATCTACCTTCACCAGAACAGAAGATTTTGCTACAGGTAAACAAAGTATGAAAAAAACCACAGTCTACTTAAAAACAGTTGATGCATGGAAATCAAGACAGAATTTTTTTTTTATTATGAAGATTTTATTCTCTGTAAATGTCAAGAATTTCTGTGAGAGTAAGGGAATTTTGCAACCACATTGCAGGTTTTCTCACAATTGCTGCTTGCTTTTCAAGACAAGTTTGTTTGCATCTCACAATTAGCACTTTTTCTGTTCATTAAAAAATTTCCCAGATGCTTCTGAAACTAAAGTATGCAACCAATCTAACTCTTACGGGAAAGAATAAAACCTTTTCTTTTCCCTCAGGCATCTTTCAATGTTAGTCACAAATATTTAAGGACACAATGGTGACTGAAGGATAGAGTTTGTAGTGCTATGGCTTGTCCAAGAAGGGTGTCTTATGTCATACATAGTCCCTTCCCACTACTGATGTGCCTGTCACCCAGGCAAAGGAAACTCTGAAAGTTAAATTTCATCTTTTTCTTTTGACAATATGTCTGGTCAGAAAAGGCTGATATCTATAAAAACATCATTTCTGGTAGACCTGGAGACTGGAAAAGAGAATTAAATTTGCATGCTTGAGATAGACTCAGTAGAAAAGCCTTCTTTTTATATATCCTTCTTTAGAGACAAAAAAGTTTGCATATAAAACCTGGTCTGCAATTTGGTCCTCACTGGTCACGTTTGTTTGGGCATCTTTGACAGAACTATGCGGGACCTGTATAGCACAAAATAAGTATTTATTAGTATGCCATGTCTATATTTAAGTCCAATATTCTAAAAATAAAAGCATGAATGTGCTCCCTACCAGCTCAACAGGCACCAGACAAGCCTGGGCAAGTGGCCACTTCTCTGTTGCCAGGTTTTGTGAGAGAAGCTCATCTGCATCCCTACAAAGCAGAACACAGAGATAATGTTTGAGTTAAGGAGGTCCAAACAAACCCTCACCTTCCTCCCAAGCCCAGCACAGGAGCCATCAGTCCATCAAAACTCATCTCCACAGACACAGAGATGCACAGGGGCACAAAGTCATTCAGCCAAATTAAGGACCTGGAGCAGGAATTGCCCTGTCCAGGCCCTTCCACAACTGTCTCAGAAAAACTTGTCCTACAGTTCACTGTGAAGCGCATCAAAGTGAGCCAATGCAGGAGCACCTTTTTTTTGAGGAGAGTCAGTGCCTAAGGCTGTGAGACACATCAGGGGATGCAGAGGAAATGTATTTCAGGATTTCACATGAATCCCTATGGGTATATTTAAGGGAAGGATCTAAGTGGTTTGGGAAGGAATGAGCGTGGGAAAGTAGCAGCATAAGGGAATAAAAAGACCTGGTCATGTATTGTTTTCTGGTTGGTTGGTTGGTTGGTTATCTGTCCCACACCTAGCCAGTACAGTCTGTCTTATATATTAAATTTCTAACTCTTTCCCATGGGCAAGATCACAGGAGTAAATTGCTATTGGGACACCAGTTTAGTTGTGGACAGCTGCTGGTGGCATGTGACACCATGGGATCTGGAGGTCTCTAGAGATGAGACCCCCCGTGTATGTGCATGTCTAAGGGGAAGAGCACAGAGGGGATGTCTTCTGGGGGCCAAACATGGCACAGGGGGCTGTGGGCATGTGAGAGGAATCATCAGTGCCAGGAACAGAAGCAGGCCTACAGACTCAGGGGTTTGTATGTTCGTGTGAGAGAAGCTGGTGAGTGGCCCTATCCAGCAAAATATATTTTTCTCTAACACCGACTGGTCCTCAAAACATGTTGATTTTTCATTTCAGTGAGTAATTGTCTTCCAAAACTGATCGAGTGCTGTAAGTTTTCATGATTTTCATAATGCTTTGAATCACTACTAGCAATTTCAAAAACTAAATTCTGCTTTTATTTTCACTTCTCTTGTCTTGCATGGCTTTGGCTTGTGTATTTGTACAGTTCAATAACAGTTCTGTTCATTAGAGCTGACTCAAAAGTCGTACTGTTGTGCTTCACAAAGCACAAACTTGCAGACAGCTGAACCCTTGAGCAGTGACCTTGCATATCCAGATTCTTTCTGCAGAAATTTCACTATTTTATTTCCTTGATTTTACTCCATGCTGTTTTAGGCAATGTTGTATTTATGTATTTTCCATCTCTTATCTCTTAGAATATTACCTATACCCACTTATTTGACTTTAGCTTCCACCATGCCACTAATATAATAATTCCCTTGATATTAGGCATAACACAGAGGTACAATATTTTCATTATAGATCATGCAAAACCACTTCACTTTTCATGTGACAATTAAGGCTGCACAAGTTTTGAAATATATGTTCGGAGATGCATATATTTGCTATTTAAAAAACAGAGTGAAAAGAGAAGTAAAACTGCATATAAAAACCAAAACAAAACACTCTCTCTACAGAGAAGGAACTCTAAAAGCAGCTCACACAGTTTGAGCATTAGTGATTAGATAGTACTTTCAAGCCTATTTGTTTTGAAAAATCTGTCCTTCCTACACAGTACCCTTCAGGATGCAATGTAAATTGAACTGCGGGGCACTCTATAGCAAATCTACAGTCATTATCTCTTAGTTGATTCTGTCTTGTGCCTCATAACTTTTCAGAGGTACATATGAAGCTCCTCTCATAAAAGCTATTACTTTGTCTCCATGATACCTGTTGATATAAGATGATGAAATAAAGATGATTACTCATCCCAGCAGGCACCTGCTTTGACCTTGTTGCATGTAGTTTATCACAAACATTGCTGTGTGGTATTTCAAGTCGAAAATTAGGCAGATGCAAAAACATAACATATGCCACTGGGCCATTTTATGTCTTCTGGCACTACACATGAGAAGTTTATAATGCCACAAAAGCAACATTAAACAGATGATACAGCAAATTTAAACTAAGCCCACTGCTAAAATTGGTCCACATGAAAATGAGACCTAACTACTTACTTTCTCACTTTGAGAGCAGAAATTTTGCAGACACCACAAAGAAAAAACTGTAGAACAGAGAAGAGGAAAAAAAAAAAAAAATTAATGAATCCAAATGGCTAAGATACATTTGTGAACATCAATGTACGCTTATAATTAATATTATTTTCCAAAGATACATTTCTGTAATTTGAGGAGAAATAAACAGTTTTTAGTGAAAAATGTTAACACCTTCAAATACAGAATTTTCCTCTTTCTTTTTATGAGCAAGGCACAAATAGATATAAGAATACAAACAAAAACAAAAGAAGAGGTATAACAAATACATCTTTAAATATATTTTTTTTTTTAAAAATAAAATATTATCTCTAGACTTGTCCAGGAACATATGTCCTAGGGATTTCACCCATCCAACTAAGTAAGATAGATTACAAAACCTTCCTTTTTTGCTGGTTTTCTTATGACACTTTCCTAAAGCAACAGTGGTTTCCTACCCTGATTTGTAACTTTCAACACTGCTCTTTAGAAGAGCTGAACAGATTCAACAGAGGAAACAAAGGCAATGGAACTGGAAAAATAAAAGACTCGTAACTTCTATGTGTTATTTCACAAAACAGCTATATTTCAGAAGACCACTCAGCTCCTGAAGTGTTATTGGTTAAACAACAGAGAAAATTATATTAATGTAAGATGTTTTATCCTGGCATTTTGGTGATGAATATATTCAGAAGTGACTAAAAAATACTATAATGAGGCTTTGAGATTCCCTTCAGCAACTGTATTTTCCAACTAGACAAACATCTGACTATAGACCCTGAGATTAGCTCAGTTGATTAGAGCATGGTGATAATAACATCAAAGGTGTGGACTCATTCCATGCATGCTCCATTCACTTAAGAGCTGGACTTGATTATCCTTCTGGATCCCTCCAATCTCAGAATATTCTGTGATCTAGAAATAATAAAAAAACATATTTTACATTCATTGTAAGGCATTCACAAAAATTGAAGTGCCCAGAGAAGCATTCAGGAGTGTTTGCTAAAGTGTGACAAAAATGAAACTTAGGTTTGAATTAAATTTAAAATGTTAAATGCTCCTTGCCTCCCTGATCAGCAGAATAAAGTTGTTGCTCTCCCCACCACACACCAGTCTGTGTTTCTAAATAGTACATATGGATTGCATGAATAAAAGCTGGACTCTAAAACTGGAGTCTAAGTAATTTAGGTTTACACATCTGTTGACTTTCAATGACATACTGCTTAGATCAATCATGTACGTGTAAAATGTCACCCCAAATCCTGAGATTGAGTTTAAACTGTACATCGAGGACTATAAATACCTTGGCTTCAAATTCATTTTAAATTTTTGTAGTACACATTAAGACAAGGTAATTTTATCAAAGCTAGTATCCTCTTGTCTGGGATAAACTGTTGACTTTTTTTTCCTACAGTCTTTATGTATAGAAACTGAAGAGAGACGTCACTTTCAAAGGACAAATCATGCTGTCCTGAAATATGTTTCTGGAAGAGTAAGATCAAATCATATTCCTAATTCCTATTTGCTTCTAATATACTCCAAAAACAGCACTGTGAGCTCCTGGTTTGATACTGGTCTGATTCCAGCCAGAGCACTAGCCCTGTGTGCAGCATGGTGTTGCATCATATGTTATACACTCTTACACCTCTTCCAGTTTCTGTTTGATTTAAGAGAGGCTTCCACAGATGCTTCAAACAACAAGCACTGTATAGATAGCTCTCCCTTTTACTCCAATTCATGCTGTAGAAAATGCTACCCTCTTAACAATCAATATTATTAGCAATTTACTTGTTTACAAAGAAGACTCTTTGTTAATCCAATGCTTGTCATTTAATTTACTCTAAGTATTGGTTTTGCTTGAAGAGTTTATTTTCCAGAGGTATATTGTATTCCCAAACATTTTCTTAATTGGGTCTTCACTGAAAAAATGTTATCAAAGAGAAGAAATGTCTACACACCTCGGCCAGATTACTAGCAAAAGTCAAGTTAGAGAATAAGAGCAGAGTAGTAAAATGGGATGGGAGCTTATATTCACATCTTAGTAGATGCCATTACTTAACTGTGTTTATTCATTGGACAATATTAATGGAACAATGCATCTTACTTGTAGAAAAAGAAAAGAAGGAATATGGAGAGAATAAAGCTTAAATCTTCTGTAAATATTTCAATCAGCCCATGTCTTCTGTTTCCACACCCCATATTTCCTTATTCCACAAACAATCTTGTCAGAACTCTTTCGTTTAAGGTAAGTCAATGAAGTTTAAAGGCAGCAGACCTAATCTTTAATGAAAATACATGAAAACTGTTATGAAAGAAAAACATTGGTAACCATTATTCACAACTACGACAGAAATCTTCCATTCCAAGTAAAGTGCATGTAGAAATAGTGATAATCTCATATAACGCCCTGTATAGCACAAGCTGACTTTGTAGTTGCAAATGGAGAATATACTGTGGAAGGTTTTAAACAAAAGAACTAACTAGCAATAATTGTTTTGCGTATTCAGTAAGAAAGAACACTGTGTGAACATTTTATTAATGTTGCCAGAATAATTGTAAAGCACAGATGGCTTGTCCCCAAGACTATCACACAAGACAATAATGTAGTGTAGTTAATACATGAAAGATTGTTCATCATGTCTTATTCTTTTCTTGAGGAAATATTTTAGCTCCGGTATAGGGGTAATAACACTTAAAAATAATAAGAAAATAAATAAAAAGGAGAATATGACTGGGGAAGCATATGGAAGTCAAGAAAGGTAGGCTTATTTACATCAGCCTGTGCTCTACCACACAGACTTTTTTGCTAAAAACAAAAATCTGCTCTAGGGAGCAGGATAGCTGAAACAAGTTTTTGTCTTTTTAAGGAGCTGACATGCAACCTATTTAACTCACCTGGCATTTCCTCCTTCACTTTCCACATAAATTCTAAGTATTCTTTACCTGGACATACCATGTTATATTTGAAAAAAAAAAAATAGAAAATATTTGGAAAAGAAGTAACCTTTATTTTAGGGACTGCTTTTATGTGCATTCACACATGCTCTTTATTCCCAGATGGTTCAATCAAAATACCTAAAACATTACAGCTATAATGAGAAAAACAGAGCCACAACGGATACCGAGAAAAGTGAGGTGGTTTTGATTCAGAGATGTGTCCCAACATTTAAGCGCTGTTCTTTGACCTACACATCAAGACACTGCTTTCACAATGTGCACAAGCATATGATTAAATCTGACTTTAATCAAAAGGCAGTTCCTAGCCCCTGTACTTTTGTAATAGCTTGTTCTTATGTCACACTTAAGCCCTGATTCCTGACTGTCTGAAACAGTATTATGTCTGAATATACATTGGCCTCTCTTTCTGAGAAAACCTGAATTTATGCATTAAAAAAAAAAAGAGTAAAAATTAATTTTCTTTTTATTTCCTTCCTTTTAGGACATGTGTAGAACATACATGATTAAGTGAGGGCTGGATAAAATTGGCTCAGTCCTAGTTTCTTGCAACAGTAGTCTAACAGGCTTGGCACCTCTCCATATCTCCATACTGCACCCTTATCTCCCTGCAAAGTCATAGTGCAAAACTAAGCCCTCTGTTCAATGCCCTCTAATTTTTTAGAAATGCTTATTCCACCATGTCCTCATCTGATAGGGGGCTCTTAATTATGTGGCTTTTTCTATTGCTGGCATGTAAAATTAGCCTGTGGACTCATTTTTCTCAAATGATTCTGTTCCTGCTTAAGCCTAACAGTACTTTATTTTGGAGTCCTCTGGAGGAGCATTAACCAGTTGAACTTGTGGGCTCTTTTACATCTAGAAGCTTTACTGAAAACTGTAATGTTATAGTTATCCCTAGGCAGACATCCTCCCAGGGAAAATGGTTCAGCCCCAGCTGAGTGGTCAAAGTAGGCAAAGTATACGTGGGATATAAAAGGCATTGCAGCGAAGTGGCAATAAAGCTGCTCTGTGAAATTATTTGTTTCATTACAATGGTACCACAGGAGTGGTAGGTAAATCCAAAATCAGTATTCTTCATGATCCTGCAAATTGGCATATTGCTAGCTCATGGGGAAGAGGATATGGACTCTCCTTTGTGAGGGGCAGAGGACAGGCAGTGAAAGTGTTTTGTTTGAGAGAGTCCTCCCATGTTGTATGTAAAGCTCTAGAAAAGTCCTCTGTCATGTGTTTAACCTCTCCACAACAACAAATCTGTTATTGGACTTCAGATATAAGATGGCTAAAGAGATAAGCTCTTAGTAGATCATTAAAAAAATTAGGTTGGAAAAGACCTCCAAATTAGTGAGTTGAACTGTTAACCCAGGACTGCCATATTCACTACTAAACCCTTCTCCTAAGCACCACATCTATACATCTTTTAATTACCTCCAGGGATGGTAACTCAACCAGTTCCCTGGAAAATTGTTCCAATATTTGACTACAGTTCTAGTGAAGAAATTTTTCTTTATAACCAATCTAAATCTCCCTTGGTGTAACTTGATGCCATTTCTCCTTGTCCTGTTACTTGTTACTTGGGAGAAGAGGCTGACCTCCACCTCACTACAGTCTCCTTTCAGGCAGCCATAAAGAGAAGTAAGATCTTGATCATGATCATTATCAACCCTCTAAGAAAAGAAAAAAAAAAACCAAACCAAAAACCAAAAACCAAAAAACAAACCAAAACCAAAACAATACTAAAGAACCTTGTGTTCTTTTATGGATTCCGAAGCATAGAACAGAAAATTTGAAAAAAATCCCGTCTAAGATAAACCAAATTCACAAAAATTAGTGTACTTCCCTTCTTTTTGCTTCCTAGTAAGCTGTAGATCTACACAGTACTTCCATGTAAGCCATGACTACTGTTTCGTATGATTCTCACCAGCTTTCCCCCTCAAAGAACTCTGACAGCACTGGTTGAAAGATCATATCCGTTATTTTCTATCACTTTTCCAAATACCTAGGAATTAAAGCTCAAACTCCTTGGAGCGTTGTCTCGTTAATTTCGATGTCCTTCTCAAAGTACTCCTAAGTCTTGATAATGCCTTGCAGGTGTGAGAGACATGACAACTTGGGTTCGTATCAATCATTTCACACCTTTCTCTTTTTTCTGAAGTTTGCATATTACCATGTGCTACATAATGACAGTCACGTCGCTTTTCAGAACTTGTACTCACTTCCCACAAGCTGTAAATCCTTGGCATAGCTCTCAGTGTGTGCTATCAGTGTAGGAAGAGATACAACAAAGAAGGTTAAAACTCAAAATTATAAAATGAAGCATTTTTAACAGCACAACAATACTTGTCAGAGCACTAATGCTGCTCTGTGAGGCTTCAGATATAAGATTCAAAGAAATATCATAAAATAAAACAGCACACTGTATTTTCTGATATTAAAGGCATCTGCTTTTCAAGAAAAAACAAAACAGACTCCCAAGCTACTAACTTATTTGGTAGAAGTGAGAAAAAACACTTGTTCTACTCTAAGTAGAAAATTGACTAAAACAACTAACCACAGGCTATTATGAATCTACGTAAGAAGGTCATCTATACTGTTACATATTCTTGAAAACCCCACGCTGAGAAGTAAGCGCAAAGGACTACTTTGGAAAATCAAAATTTGTGACAATATCCAAGCAAAGACCAGTACTGGTGAATCCAGGAAAAGTAGATGAAGATAAGATCACACTATGCTCTGAGATCACCTCCGGATGCAACAAGAGAAGTGCAAACATCCAATAGTAAATTGGTGCCTCCTTTGACTAGACTCGATTAGATTTCGGGAAGTATCAACACACTTTCACTGTTCAGTTCACAAATGAATTTCCTGGAATGGTTTTCTAAAAAATAAAGCAGTGGATTTTATTTTCAGAGGACAAATCTACAGCAGTGCAGTGGACAAATAATTTTTGTTTAGAGAAAAGTTGATATGACCTAGGGAAAGTATTTACTACCCAGCAAACAACAAACAGAACATGAAAGAAAATTAAAAGTACCAAAATTCCATGTACTTCTCTAGAAGATTGTGCAACAATTTGAAATGCCAGTGTAAGAGATAGGTGAGCACAAACCTGATTATTTCCGTAAGATTGTGACCTGGTTTGGAAAATTGTGCTTTGCAAAATATTTAAGGCAGGTTTTTGTTCTTAAGGCTGAAAAATAAACAGTATAATGTGACTTACCCTACCTTTGAGCAAAAGGATTCTTTTCTGTACCAAGAAATCAACAAAGCAAAGAAAATTATTTGAAAATTTAAATGCAGTGAAAGTATAACCAGTGAATCAATTAAATAAATGTAATGTTACTGCATTGTCCAGTAATACATGGAAAAGTAGTTTGACATGTTATTAAGACCACCTACTAAAGAATATTCCAAGATTCCGGGCGAAAAAACAAAACTAAACAAAATGAAACACAAAATTGAAACCAATCAACCAACCAAACACCCCCCCTCCCAAATCACCCCCAAAAACAAAACCAAGAAACCCCCCACCAAAAATCAAAACACTGTCACCACTAAATTAAAATAATAGAAGGCTTTAATTAAAAAAAAAAAATGGTTTCTTGAAGAAAGACAACCTGATGTAAAGCATTCAGCAGTGAGAACGTTTTTTCATGAAAGACAAGCTAAAGTCTATGCAGAACTGGATCCATGTTTCCAAAAGTCTGAGAAGTGAGTTGTCCTAGGACAGAAGAAAAAGAGAGATGGGTCAAAAAAGGGAAGTAGGAAAAGAACGAACAAACCCCATTATTTAGCTCTATGAGACAAGGCATTACCCTGTATTAACATGTGGCAATTGGCTTATTATCATTGTTTTTCAGCATGAAGTTTATTTAAAGACGTGGAAATAAAAGAAGAAAAATAAGCAAAGGGATGCCCATACTTCAATTCACTCAAAGTATGCCCTAGAGCAACAATAGCACATAATATATATACTATTAATAAGTATCCTTTTATCAGAGAACACTCTGTGTATATAATTCATCTACAGTGGCATAAAATGAAGAAAGCAATTTAAATATGCAAAGATAAGAAATTTGAAAAATAATATAAAAAATTGAAATAAATACAAGTTTCTTCAGTCTCCACTCAGTTTGAAAGGAAAGCCTTAAGCCTATTTTTTTAAAATCAAGCCATAGATTTTGTATTCAATAATACTGATTTATGTGTCCTATTTGATGAACAGCAAAAACCCTTTCCCATAAGTAGTTACACTGCAAGAGGGGCATTCTGTTCTCTATTAAGCAAGAAAATATTTACAAAACAATAATCAAATCAATATATATCACAGCCTCAAGATTGCTTCCACTTCAGACAAGTTTGAAAAACTTGTGCTCTAGACATCAAAGCACTCATCTAATAAATCACATACAGGCTGCCAAGTAACTAGTAAACCATCCATATAACAAAGATGAATAATGACCTGTACAGTTTATAAAAATGTTCTTAGGAATGTCCTTAAATAAAAATCATGGCAAACATAAATGAGGTGCATATAAAACAACTTTGAGACTACACTGCTGAATGTGGCCGTAAGTGATATGCTGATGGTAGTGAAAATCAACACGAAATATTAGAGAAAAAGCCTGATGAGAGAATGCATTTTCTGTATTCCTCGAAACTGTGGGAAAGCATATACCTGCTGTTGTTTCTTAAATTGACTTCAGCTCAATAATATACTTGTTACAAAATGTTATGTCCTGACTTTTTTTACATATATGATGACCAGAATAATAAGTGCTTTTGATAGGAATATCTAGCCCTCTTAAAATGAGAGAAAAATAAAAGTAGAATGTGTATTTTCTGTTAATCCAAAGGTGCATTCCTGCTTTTGCTTATGTCAATATTAGTCTTGACATTTCTGCTGCCTTTAGAAGAGTTGATTGGTGTGTTGCAACTGGGATTAAGAACAAAAAATAAATTGTATTACAGAGGAAAACACTGTAAGGGAGGTAATGAAAGGAAGAATTCAAGTTCAATACCCTAGACTGCAAAGAGAGATGGAAATTGAAAACAAGCATACCTGTATCATGGTCATATTTGTATTGGTTTCCCATTTTTCTCCTTTTATAATTTAGAATACTGGGAATTCCTTATTCATTCCTACCTGAATCACAAAGAGGTATTGTATGAATCTGTCAGCTGATACTTATTAACTATATTGAAAAGGTATTGAGTATCCCGCTGGACACGTTTAAGGCATGCTTTTAAAATGTCAGTTGAAAATTATTTTAGAACAACATATTTTCAGAATAACTTCCATTATGAGCAGTGAAATGAGGGGTGATCAGAATAGGAGTGACCTAGAGAAGCATTAAATAGAAAAACATAAAAACAAAGGCTGATGAATCAGCCTGACACTCAAGAGCTTTTACAAGACTGAAATGATGAGGAGAAACAGTGGACATGGTTCTTATGTGAAGGGGTGGGAAAATGATGACATGCTGAAAATAAGCTCTATATGTCATTATATTTATTTTCCCAAGGTTCAGTTCTATACCAGGCCCTAAAATAGTTCACTAAATTGAAACTATAGAAAATGTAGGCCCAAATGTCAAAACAAAAATAAAAATTGCTGTATGTTGCATATGCAGCTGATTCTCAAGTGTCAACAGTCAATTATTTTGTTCCTGTTTGGTAGAATATAAATCACCATTTTACTCTGTATCAAAAAAAATTCCCTCTTAAATATCAAAAAGCTGTTTTCATTGTGAAAGGCAGTATGTGTGTTCTTATTCCTCTGAGTAGGCTCATTTTTATAACTTTTACTTTCTCTGTGAACTTTTGCTTTCTTACTGAATTTCTGCAATCCTGTTTCTTGTATCACTCTTAAGTGATGGAATGTTTCTTGGAATTCTGTATGTTAGTCAGGTTTTGTGATATAGAAGATCAAGGAAAGAGACACATGGATTCTGGTATCATCCTGTCTTATGTCTCACCCAGAGATTACATTTTTCTTTGGTTGTATGTCTAACTTTTTCCTTTATTTCTCTTTTGTGATGAATGGTAATACTTTCTGAGCAAACAAATTATGCCACCCATCCAGGAAAGATATATTAGATCTTGATTTTATTTTCCAACAGTGGCACTAAGGTATACCAGGATATTTTTTACCTATCAGAAAAGAGAGCCTGTTTTTGTTTCAGTAGTCACATTGATTCTATTCTAGTTCCAGGCATTTACACCATGCCCATCACAGTGGCAACATAAAATGGAAAAGGAACAATATTTTCTACTGTCTAATTCCAGCTGAAGCTATACACACTTTACTTTTCTGGGAGTTGCATACAGTAGTAGCAGGTCTGATACTACAATAAATTGCCACAGTACAGATGACTTCAACACGAGTGCTGACAAAATCAAGCCATGGCTGAAATCTGGGTTCAGCAGTGCCTATTGTTACCACATATTTTAATGCCACTTTCAAGTAACCCAGAAAGTACCAGTAAGACCAGCTTAAAAAAAAATTTGAAGAAATGCCATGTCATAGTTGGAATTTCCATTCATATTATTCCTGCAGAGAGAAACACAAAAGTTGGAAAAAATCTAGCTAACATTCCACAACCAGTATAGGGAAGGCTGTATTAACTTCTCTGTCTAAAACCAAGAATTTTAAATTTCATCCTCTTCTGATATATCACTCATAAAACTGTGTCATATCTTCCATTTAAAATTCTAACTGCTGTAGTACAGATATAAAATGTGTTTTGTAAGAAAAGCTTTTCAATATTTCTAGCTTGTATGCTGGCATGTATTCCTTTCTAACCCATTAAAAATTACGGAAAAAAGATTTTGCCTAGTGTGAAAAAAATAGGAGCTTGTTCATACAGCTCTTCTTCACAAAGACAAGCAACTAGAGTTACTGAAGATTTTTCAGAAAGTGTGAATGTATGTATACGTGATTCACAATCAAATACTATAATTTCTTTCCCCTCTCAGGCTTGAAGCTTCCTTCAACTCCCATTACTTTTTTTTTAATTAGCAGTTATTAGTTGTGTTCTGTAATTTAAAATTGAAATGATGTAGTGTAATAAAACATTCTTACATTTGTGTACCTAAAGAGTTGACAAAGAAATGTGTCTTCTTTCAAGAAGGATGGTTGCTATTAGGAGAAATCAGTACTTTATATCAAGTTTACTACCAGCTCTATTTATGACAAAATAAATTAGTAGAAGCAAAAAGATCCAAAATTTACTTAATCTCACTTCAGTTGGTTCCTAAAAGTCCCTTTTCAGTGCCTTCTCTCAGGACTTAACCGTGATTCCTTCCCTAGACTTGTTTTCTTCTCCTACCATGTGTCCTTTTCAATAGGCATATCATTCTATTTACTCCTGATCTGCCATATGTCCATAATCCTAGCTGGTTCCTTCTCTGTATTAACAGATACTTACACTGTGCCTGAAACACAGTGTCTAGAACACCTGATGGCATTAATGAAGCCTGTAACGGATTTTGGATCAAAGATCTTCTTGGTAGCAGCCGTCAGCAGCTCTCAATGTATTCTACAATAAGCTGCCTTTTCATAGCAGAGATTTTCCAAAAAGCCTTCTAATCTGTGCGTAAAATTTACAAAGCTGCTGCCTTTCGATGTTTCAAAATCATTTACATGATGGACATATCTTGTTATCCATACGGCTTTAATTTCTGAGATAATTTACTTCCCAACATCTCTGATGTCCATTTTATCAGATCTCATGAGGTAGTAAGATATTATGCTTCTTTAGGAGATGAGGAAAAGAAAAAGAGAAATTATAAGTCTAGAAGACATTCTCTAATTCAGGCATATAAAATCGTTTTCGGAGGCTGAATGTCTATCAATGAGTTACCTCAAAAATTTCCATGTAACTTCTAATATCTACCTTTAGGAGGTATCTTAAAGATCCACGATGTGTGGCTCTTATGCAGGACAACTTGAAGTTATAGGTGTTTGTCCCACTACTCATCCAAATGTCTGTCTCAATGCACTTCTCACTGTCTCCCTGCTCCCCTCCCGCTCCCCACATTTTTCTCTCTCTCGCACAAATACACACACAGAGGATTATTTCTCTCATCCGCAAATGCCTACTCTCCTTTTATTCCATTTACAAGCCTGTAGGTTTTCCAGCAAAAAAATCAAAACTTATTTGTAATCTTTCTTTTCTTGTTGACTTATAAACGCTCAACAAAGTGCTTTTAGAAGTCTCATCTCTCATATCCAAGGATGCTAGATGTTCATTATCTTATGACTTCCTTTTAAGTTGCTGTATGTGCCTAGGAAGTAGATTTCACCCCTTTCCCCTGTATCAATTTTATCCTGCTCATAACTAAGCATTAAATTCTTCTACAAATCCTATTCTATTGCATATGTAACATTACATGACATTAGTTTTGTAGCAAAAGTTTCTATCATTATTCAGAATGCAGAAGAAACTTAAAGTCTCTTTGATGCATTACAGCTCACATCACATCACTTTGAGCCACACAAAGCCGTATGCTGACAGAATCAGACATAACAAGACACAATGCATCAAATCTCTTTAGTTTTATACTCAAAGTGCAAAGAAAAATGCTATCACAGGGGCTTGTAAGGCTGCTTAATAAAACTCATCACCAGAAAGCTGTGCATCCTGCAGCAGTGCTACACTTTAAGTGCTTCAGTAGAGCACTAATACGATATTTGATAGCATAATGGCAGTACAAACTTACTGACGTGGTGAAATGAACTGTTACTACACATAAAAAGGCAACTCACTAAATAAATCTAGTGGCACAAGTTTTCTGTAAGGAGCTGTATCAGTGAGATACAGTATTTTCCTCACCCCTTACCCTCCTACTGATTCTTCTGTTTACATCCTTGTTAACTAGCATCCTATTTAGAGTGCATGTTATTTTCACAGCACTCCTTAAGCTAGGCACATCCAAAAACGACCATCTGTTCACATTTTAAAACTGTAAAAGGGTATGGTTCTTGCCTGCCCAATGTTTCAGACTCCTTCCTAAGGATCTTTCAGTCCTGATATCTGCTCCTGTCATGATGTACTAGGAAAACATTATGGCACTTTACCAGGGTTAGTTTGCCCCACTGGAACACTTTCAAGTCTTTGAAACATAAAAGACAGCATTTAATAAGTGGCTATTTTTATGGGGTACACTAGTCAACTATTGTGTTTGATCTTCAATAGTACAATTAAAGGACAGGTTTTCTCTACGATTCTTTCAGGATGGTTTCTAGCTGTCATCTTACTGGTAGTAATATTCAGAGCAACAATGATCCAATTATAGCAAAATCTGTTAAAATATTACTGTATTTTGCAAATCTACAGTGAAATGACACATTTAAGTGCTGAGTATGAAGTCTAGAACATGACATGTAAGTTGCACAGTCTGAAAACATCGTTCAAAATGTTTACGTACAATGGTTTATTTATAAGAATGAAAATTTTATGGCAGTTGATCAGTTCATTCGACCAAAGAAAGCAAGCAAGCAGCAAAGCTGAATTTTGAATAGGAGGACTTATCTTTTAAGGAAAACAAGAGAATCAAATGAGAACACTCAAGATCAGTTAGGAATATGTCATGATGAAGACATATACTTGAAATGAAGGAAGCAGCTTTCTAATTTTGAGTTGTCATTACTTCATTTACTTCTATTTACTTGCCTGGTGATATAAAATACAAAAAGAAAAAAAAATCCAGTTTTAATTAACAATGAAGTGGTAAGCAAATAGCATTAAAATGTAACTATCTCAGTTTTGAGAGCTTCCAGAAATAGAATATTAGTTTGATTTCAACCTTGTTCGGCACCGCACACAAAAAATTAAAGAACTATTTGAAAAAAAAGGTGTCTTGATTCTCCAAGAAGGAAAATAATAGAGCTTTGTTCATATCTAATTGATGTGCTGAAACCCTTACAGAATGGCTTTGTCTTGTGCCTCAGCACTGCTATGTCATGTTTTAACATTAAAAAGTCAATCATCTGAGTTTTGTGTAAGCGTCTATTGTGCAAGTGCCAACAGACAAGGGTTTGTCTTTCACTCAACTTTTAGAATTGGGCTTCTCTTCTTAAAATATAACAATGAAAGTAAAGAGTAAACACTTCCACCTTTGTTGGATGCTGATCGAAAAAAAGAGTCTTTAAATAGCTTTCAGCTAAAAGCAAGTTCAAAAATTGTGTGTTGACTCAAAAGCCCACAACAGCAGTTCAAAACAGGAGTCTTAGAAAGATGTGGCACTTTTAAGAACTAAGCTTTATTCTTTGTCATCTTCTGCAATTGTACTTTTTCCGGGGCCCTTTCTGCATGAATAAAAAATCTCTCTTCAAAGCTTTAATTCCATGTATATTTCCAGTGTCTTGTCATAAATAAAAACTAAGGGGAAAAAAATAAAGAGAATTCTTAGATGATTCACAGTAGTCGTTTTTTTCCTGGCACTTTGGCAAACAGAGACTATGGAAGAGCAGAGGCAGTAGCTGGACATGAGTATTCTTGTTAGCTAGGTAAAAAGAATCTTGGTTATGCAGCAATATGTCTGTCCAGAACAAGGATTAGTGAAAAAAATGACATCTCTGATAATGATATCTTCACTCAAAAGCAAGGGATTATGGAAGTACTTATTCTCCAGAATGGGATTAAGGAGATTTAAGAGAGGAAAAACAAATCTTTGCAGTAGCCTTGCAGTGCTGTAAAGACCTTATGGTTTAAATACTCAGCATGAAGCTAACTGTCTGTAAGCAAAAATGACACCTGTACAGCAGAATCTGGATACATATCCCAGCATCACCTCAGAAGTACACAACAAAAGACCGAGATCTGCATTTCTATGCCTATATGCTTTCATCTGTGTCTACATGAATTAATTTTTGTGTCCTTTATGATCTTAAATGAAGTAAATTGCTGTATGATATCAAAAGTACAATACACTTCATCTTAGCAGTTAAACGAAAGCATTTGATAAAAAATGTTGGAAACAATAAAGAAATTAAGAACTTGAGTTCTCACTGAAAAATTAATGGTAGAAATGCCTCTGGACTTCCCATGGTTTTAGAAGCAAAACTTCAAAACTTTGGAATGTACTTGAAAGCCACCAGACCAGTCTAGTGACCTATCTCCATGCATGCTTACAATTAGCAAGCCACAGAATTCTTCTGGAGATGTGGGGTTCCTGGAAACTTAAAATGTCACTTCATAATAAATATGTCCTTTCTGAAACAATGCATGCAAGGAGAGGTAAACAAGGACAGGTGAGTGAGGGAAAGAATTAGGAGGAAAGAAGCAGCTTCTCAGTTTTGAAGTAATTAAGAAAATGCATTTTACTTGTTTCATCTAAGACAAATCAACAACAAAAAAAGAAACTGCAACTCCCTCAGAAGTTTTAAAGTTATGAAAGCCTGAAACAGCAGACATTCCAAATGACCAATAAAATCTCAGAATCTTTTTAAGTTTTTTTTTTTCACTGATTAGAGAGTTGTCCAATAGCTGAAATCCTCTATTTTAAGATTGAAGAGATTAAGACCAACCAAATTGCCTTTTAGTAATATATTTCTTAAACATTGAATTATGCTTTACTTTTCATAAATCTCAAGATTCCAACTTTAAAAGTGAGACATTCATTCGTAACTTAATTATTTGATAAGATTAGAAATAAATTATTAATCTGGATCTCAAAGAAATCTCTATTTCTTTGCATGTTAAAAAGAATTTTTCCACTGTGCCCTTGGAAGGAATGAAGCGGCAGGCTAACAATCTGCAACACATCTTCAATGGCAAGGAAAATCCATTTCCCATATCCTTCATGTTTGAAGCATTTCTCCATAAATTCTGTTGGATGTTTTTTCCATTCACTCTAGCTCCCACGTGAAGAGAGCTTTGTCTGACCAAGAAAGGACAGGGACCAAAGAAGGGCTAATTATCACTGTTCCTCAAGCTAGAACATTAATAAGTTACTATATTCATCTGGGAACAGTACCACACAACCCTTTCTGCTCTCGCCACCCCAGTTCCAGTGCTTAGTCCTTGCTGCATGGGGGAGGTTAACAAAAGGCAAGTGCTGGTTCCAGCTGTGCGCTCTGCAGAGCTGTCATATTCTCGGACTATCGCAAAGCTGAAGGGAATACGTGGGAAGAGGTACAAATCCCAGCCCCCGAAAAAATCAAACTGAAGTGAACCAACTTGGACACACAGCAGAGAGATAAACCTTCAGAAAAGTTTCATGTAAATATTTATCATCTTGTCTTAGGAGCACATGGCTAGGTGAGTGTGTTTGAGAACCAGAGCAAGCTGATGGTCGAGAAGAAGAACAGGCGGCTTGTTGGGGTTGGTTAAGAAAACAGTGGGAAAATTCTCCTGCATACAGCTCACCAGCACTGGACGGGAGAGACGGTGTCCTTTTGGCTCTGTACTGCTCTCCTCAGACTCAGTAAAGTACCACGTTTTGTTACACGGTTTGGGAGTCAGTGTTGCATCTTCTCAAGAGTGAGAGGTTCAGAGGAATGAGGTGTTCAGAAAGACTTCTTATAATGCGTTTAAGTCGTACTTAGATTTACCTCTGATAGAAAAAAAAATGAAGGTAAAGGTAGAAGTGAGAGTGGAGAAGGGCTGGAGAACATGAGATAAGCTTCAAATCTCATATAACGTGTGAAAAATAGAAAAACACTTGTCTTTAGAAATAGCATAGATCAATAATTGTGCTGCTGAAATACATTTGTTTCTGTTGCTGGCAATGACTTTAAGAGATAGGCTGAACTTTGTATTTCTAGTTTAATGAACATCACAGAACAGCCAGATGCTCAATAAGGATTGTAAAGTAAGTAACAGCGACAGTAATTTCTGTCTGCATTGATTTGAATTTTTATTTTTTTAAATTTATTTTATTTGTCAACTCATAACTCTCAAAAAATTGCAGACTAACAGATCTTGTTATCTTTGTTAAAGAAGAAAGGTGTGTTGTTTAGATACAGATCTATTTGTTCTTGGAATACATAGCAATTTGTCAAGAGTTCCATTAGTGAACACTTACGTAATATTATTGCTAGACAATTACAGAGGTAAGCAACATATTGTCATCAATGGCTTCATTCACAAGTGACCATTAAATGGTAATGTTTTGTTTATTGTTAACTTGAGAGAAATTTCAAGCAAGTGGAAAGTTTAAAAAGTTCTACTTTATCTTTGGAAACTCTTAGAAGTTCAGCTTCCTCTTCCTTAGATGTGGATAGGCCTTAGAAAAAGATTTTCCACTATAAATACAAGGTTTTGTGTGTGGTTTACAGGCAGAATGTGTCCTAAGATCACGTAGAAGAGTGCATTACATCTAAAGAAACACAGGAATTTTGCACAAACAGAGGAGCTGAAGCCCTAGTGGGCAGATTTGTGTGACTGTCATCCCACTACACTAGAATGCAGACTTGAATGCCAGATGATATCTGTATGGATCATGGGCACATCAATATGTGGGGTTTTTTGTTGCAATGGGCCTTTCCCTTCTCTCTCAGTCCTAGCTACTTAATTCTGAAGAGCAGTAAGGGAAGGGCATATCAGCATTTCAGCCTCTACAGCTTTACTTTTTGATTTGTGACATTTAAAAAAAAAGGAATGAAGAAATGAAGAAGTTACTCTATTTTTTGTTTTTCAGAAAAGAGAAGTAATGCAAATGTCTTGAAAATAGCAATAAGAAAAAAGATACTTTACTTTAAAATTCTGTGTATTAAAGGTCACAAAGTCCATCTACATTTTGAACACCTTAACATATATTTAAATTACTTTCAGAGGCTGTAATTTGCTATTTTAATTATATTTAATCATGTTTTTCATAAAGTTTCTGTTGTGGAAACACATTAATTCCACAACTGCACTGCAGTTTAATTTTTTTTTTTTTTTTTAAGATTTAAGGAGTAGGGGCTAGAAAACAAAATCCATGTACTGAGAGAGAAACATGCTAAAAATGGGCCCTACTAGCAGTTCACTCAAAACTTACAGTATAAAGGAAGCAATGGACATTCATCTAATTTTTTCAAGGCTTGCCTTCTTTTTCTTCCTGGAAATTGCTTGGCTACTTTGTGTGTTCACCTATGAGCTTTTAGCTCCTGCAGGATGAAATTGGATACAGGTGAAGATATCTGGAAACTCTGGACAAACAGCTGAGAACCAACATTTCAAATCTACGATATGGAGGCAGTTAAGTTTACTACTCACATGGCACAAAAGCAATCCAGTCATATCTTTTAAATGTGGTGTATTCTGGATGAGTTATATTCTGGGCATTTGCAGTTCTATGGCAGAGAAGAAACAAAGAGGAAAATCAGGAAAGCTTTGACTTTTATCTCACACAGGCTTGCTAACCCTTCTGTTCATACCTGCTGTTAATCCCATACATGATTTTGCTGACTTTATGGTGTTGAGCAACTTTCAATATTTGTGAGATGATTTGCTGATTTTCCAGCTACCTCATTGCATTCCTGGATGCTATCTCTCTCGCTGATGGATTCCATCCATCTCATATAACTGACATAATCCACTGATTCCTCTTGTATTGATTCGAACTTTTAATTTGGTTAAAAATAGACAGATTAATTTCTTTTTGGCATTCAGTCTTTTGTCACTCTGAAATTCTCTAGTGGTTTTAATTCAGTTTTTCTATGTGTCTGTGAAATTTTAAGCCAGGGAGCAACTTTTCTTTAGTGAGGCTTTATTTTTAGGCTGATCCAGCCCTGTGCTGACATGTACTTGAATGAAAGAAATCACTAAGAGGCATGTACATGAATATTTGATCTTACTGTCCTCTTCTGTACCTTATAAGATAATCAAACATGCATTTTAGCTTCCAGATGAATAAAGACTGTCTAACATTCACATTTTTATTCTGGTTATTCATGTATTAGTCTTTTTTTTTTTTTTAGCTTAGAGAAAAATGGGTGGTCTAAGTCTCACCCTGTAGACTGGATTCAAAGTTTTAGAAAAAAGAGAAGGCAAATATAGCAAGAAATAAATATAATCTGGAATTTGAGAAGAAACAAATGAGGAGAAATGAGGGGAAAATGAAGAAACATGCATTTTATGAAATCACAAATCTGTAACAAATTTCCTTTAACATCATGCATGAAGCCAGGTACCTCGGTAACCCATAGGAACTAGTGGGAGAAAAGACACTTGGCAAGTTTCATGCAGATATTAGAAACTGTGAAATGCAAGAGATTTAAAATTAGTCAGCACTGGGGTTTGAATATCTCAAGTGCATGACAGTTGGGCCCAGAGTCAGACAGGTGAATGTATGAGCAGAGTAACTTCAGAGATAATGGCATATTCCTAAAGATAAGAAGTCAATCTATTCATTAACAAGTGCGTGCTTACTTCAGTGGGAATATCAGCACTCTGACTTCAAAGGCTACTGGATTAGCCCATGTTATTTAGCTGTTACCACAAGGACTGAATTATGCATAGCAAAGCTCTTGAAAATGAAAGCAAATGTCTTTGAAAACTCCACAGGACGCTTTTCCAGTCTTCTGGAAAAAGCCTTGAATGTCTTTTTTTTTCTTTTAAGATTTAGTAAATAAACACTTGTGATTGCAGCGACAGGAATTTCACAGTAAACACTACATATAGACCTGCGGTCAGTTTGACATTCAGTTTTGCTGCAGGAGTGTAAAGATATTCTGTGGTACAGAAGCTGGGAACTCCACGAACTTCTCAGTAGCTCCTGTATTACTGCAATTTAACTGTTAAAACCATTTTCCTCAGCCATGTGCAATATGTTAACGTGACAACATCCATATACAGTGTGTTCATGGTGATAAGAGATTAGTAATTTTGATGGACACTGATGCAACTTTGATTTTTCTGCCATAGGCCATGCAGTAATGATAGTGATAGTTAGAAAGGAATTGACTCTTTCTAGCCTAATTAGTAGATATTTTTCCAAATATTTATTCCTAACAGGAGAAAGTACATTGTTACAGACTATCTGACTGAGTACATCTTGAAGAATTTTATTTAATCATTTCAAAATCTCTGAAGAGGTACCATGCAGCAAACTATTTTTCGACTTAGTTATCCTTGGCAGTAGTATCAAAGATACTTTCCTCAATGCCTAAGAATAGAAGAAAAAAGACTCATAAATGTAATGTAATTTGTCCATCTTCTGAACTACAAATCTATGCAGTAGAAATATCAGAAAATAAATTGTTTTCTCCTTTTTGTTTCTAGAATCCCTACCTTTATTTATAGGATCTAGTTTCAGTGATTACACCGAATCTATTGAGAATAGATATCGTAATATGACTCTGGGAATGTAAAATCATCACATACATGTAAGGAAATTAATATGCGTTTACGTGATGCAATATTTATTACCCAAAGCAACAAAGAACCTACACATGAATGTAGAAATGACTCGGCCTGGTTTTTATGGTGATAACTCAAGACAATGGAATAGCGATTTGAATGTCCAAAGCCAGAGCTACCAAATAATAATTTTGGAGTGAATTTCAAGGTTTTTCTTCATACTTTCCTCTTAGCTACACTCTGGTATCTGTTTTCTTTGGCATCCTATGGGGCTCTTTTCCTATTCAATATGAGTTTGAATGAATTCTCTTTACAGTGTCTGACAAGAGTTCTTAATTCTTCTTGGAGCTCTGAAATGTGAATGTATTGCACTTCAGTAAGTCATAAAACTGAACAAATACTAGCATGGAAAAAATAATTTTGGAAGTGAGTTTAAATATTAATGCTCTGTATGCCTTATTAAAATTCTTAGAATTAAATAAAAGTGAGTGATATTTCCCTAACGTTGTTTGCAGAAGACAGCTTAAAAGCTAACAATCTTTTTTATGCAAGAGGAAAACAAAAAATGCTTGATCCAACAAGAAAAAAAAAAGTTACACAGAAGGCCAGATAGAACCATAGAATAATTAAATTTGGAAAAGATTTCTAAGATAATCAAGTCCAAACATTAACCTATAATCTGGAATTCATCATGTTCTGAATATATTTTGGAAGGCTGCTATGATACAAGCCCCATGGCCAGACACTCCAGGAGGAAAATAAGTCTTTTGACCCTTTTTTGAAAGAGAGAAAAATCTTCCAGAGAAAATTTAATGTTCATAAATCTTTTTTTTCTGCGCAGTTCCTCTACCAGCACCTGGCATGTCAGTGTCATTGTATCTGAACTGTAACTTTAGAATGTAGTAGCCTCTTGAAAAAACGGGTCCTCAGAGAAACAGTTTATTTCTCAACAGTGAGAGCTTTGATTTACAGTTAGTTTTCTTGTCTATTCACCTCTGTGAGATTATCACTGTCAGAGAAACAGAGTTGAAACAGGACAGTAGAGTTGAATTGTGTCCACGGAACTCTTATGTTCTCAGGAGCTCAGTAAAGCTGAAACCTTAACCTCATTTAAGTGATCAGTGTAATGAGAGAGCCTATGTAGAGGAGCCAGGCTGCAGCTTAGCAAATTTGAACCTTGAAATTGATAGACATAAACATATTCCCTGCAGTTTCTTGCATGCAGACTCTGATTTAGATGAAAAAAGTGGAACATAAGGGAGAGGGGTAATTATATTGATATGTTGTCTGTATATATAAATGTGTTACTGTGTGTGATTAAAGAGCAATCATGATAAATGCAAAGATTGGTGGAAGAACCCTATTAACACCACCAGTGAAAATGGCATTTACTGATCTTACTGTCCTAAAGCTGCCAAAGAAGGAAATTTGGTCATTGTCCCTGACAGGAAACTCACCAAGAGTCACAGAATCAGCAGATGGGTGAGGTCAGATAGGACAGCACTGGGGTCACCTGATCCAACCTTCCTGCTCAGCCAGGGTCATCCTAGAGTGCATGGCACAGGATTGTGTTCAGACAGTTCTTTAATACCTGCATTGAGGAAGATCACACAACCTCTCTGGGCAATCTATTCCAGTGCTCTATCACCTGCACAGTAAAGAAGTTCTTTCTCATGTTCAGGTAGAACTTTCTGAGCATCAGTTTCTGCCTGTTACATGTTGTCCTGTTGTTTGGCCTAGAAAAACCTGGCTCCATCTTCCTGAAACCCTCCCTTCAGTGCCAATGAAAGAAACTCCATCATGAAAGCCATACCTGGTAGATGGTGTGGTTTCCTGCAGAAGTAGAGAATTTGTTAGAGGATGCAGGGGAAGAGCATTTGTTTACTAAGTAAAACTTACTGTAAGAGGCTTATGGGCAGGACCAAAGGCAAGAAAAGGATCAGGGAAAATCCAGGAGGAGCAAGCATGGGAAAATGTAGTATTGTATGTGTTCATGTGAGTGTCAGTGAAGGTGCCAGTCTCTGTCTGAGCTGACCTGTGTGCCTGTGTGTATGGTTCTGTGTGCCCCCGTGTGTGTGTGTACAGGTGCACACGCTCCTGGCTGCCTACTGGGGACGCGTGCTCAGCCTCGCTTCTGACCGGGCTCAGGAGCACAAAGCTGTACCAGCATCACATCTATCAGGGTGGAATGGGAGAAATCCACATGTAGTCTGAAGCCTGCCTTTAGGATTAGGTTACCCCGGGTAGTAAAATGTCCCATTTAATGTCTATACATATAAACTCTGTTCTTAAGTGCCATTTGCCTGACAAGAAGTGTCCTTTGTGCACTGTCCTGCACTGTGTGTGTGTGCTATAAAAAGGAATACGTAGGAATGCGCAGAGGGAGATAGAGGTGTGTGGTAGTTCTCCCTATGAAGGAAATACAATTTTCTTAGATTTTGAATATGTATGAATGAAGTCTTGCGCCAGCATATTTAATTGTCAAAAGGTAACCTTCATTTATCTCCTTCTCCCTTTTTGCTGATGTTTCCTCTTGGTAGAAAGGTTTTATCTTAAAAGCTAATATTGGTCCACACATTACAATGAGAAAAAAAGCATAAAGATAAGAAGTACAACCATTTAAATGAACAATACTACTATCTGACTAAAATGTCACAGTAGTAAATATGAAATTAATTGCATATTTAGCAGTTGCAAGGAACAGCATGCAGTATATTAGTCTGAAAAATGTTCATATTGGTAACTGCCATTTCTATACAAAGAACTTTATCACTGCTCGAATTAGTTCCCGTTTTTTCCTTGTGTTTGCTATCTTTGAGCAGTCATACCCACATTAACATCAGTAGTTTTTCTTGCCAAAACATGCCGTTCACTCCATGTAGGTAATCCAAATTTAAATCCATTACCTGCAACGAGATTTCTACTCCTTTGAACATTAATAATTGAATCTGTACTTTCTAAATGTGAGAAATGCTTCATAATAAAGCTATGATAAAACTGAGTTCAGCTGCAGCTTCTCCATTGTATTGGCCATGTGGATGTGCAAGCTATGGTCATTTTGTTAAAACCAATATGTGCAAAAAAAAAAAGAAGAATATGAAACAGAACACTGTCTTTACATAGCCAACGTCATTAGCACCAGCTGGGTCCTTTGCTTATGAGTAGGTACAGAAACATTTTTGGAATTATCATAGTCCCTCTGCTTTTAAAAAGCCATATTTGTGCTTTTTAATTGAGCCCAAAATTAGTACACAAATAAATTGTAATGTATTTGGTGGGAAAAGCAGTGAGACTCAACTCTTATTGAAGGACCAGGATTGTCCAGGTTCTTCACGTGTGTTTATCTATATATAGCTAGGCTTGATTTAACTATCTAAATACAAGCATCTTTTTGAGATTTTTTAGGGCAATCTCAATGGCCTAAGTCTGCTATTCTAGAAAGGTACGCGTTTCTGGTAGGACCTATGTCATATCCACAGATTTGTGCAGCTATCTTGGCTATCTTGGACCATCCTGGATGGACTAGAAGCTGTGTTTAAATGACTGGTTTGATCTGGTAGTCAGTACACTCAAGAAGGTTGTCTAATGCGGGCACGTGAGATGGGATTTTTTTCCATAAATACAATCTCCTTGTAAACTTTTAGGCAAACAAGTCTCAAGTTAGCAGCTGGTCAGCTAAATAGCTCCCTAGAATCTTCTAACCTCTTTTACTATATCCCCATTAATTACGGGTCTCAGTCCAATTGATAGAGATTTTGTCATTAAAGGCATTTCAATCAAGCAAATATTTCTTATTTGATATATTTCATTATTCAGGTAAATTGATTACTTTTTTCCAAATAAGTCAATAACTGCATAGTTAATTAAAAGGAATGCATTACACAATATAACACTGCAACACTGAACTGCCTTAAAAATATGTTTTGTTTACCACTTTGCCGTAAAATATTACTCCATATGTAGAGCAAGAGGTGATGTTTCAATATGGGTCTATGTCTCTGAATCATGTGTTTCATAGTTCAGAAGAATAAATTATAAACACTCCCCCCTCCAAAAAACAGCCAGTCTAAAAACTCCACAAACAAACACACAAAAACTGCCAAACACAAAAGCCAAATAAGACTAAAACTATTGATACTTCAGTCTAACTTTTACATGGAATGCATATTTCAAGGAAAAAACCCTGTTATGAATATATTCATGTTGCTTAATTCAGATTTTACCATATAGGCGATTTACAAGGAAGTAGAAAAACTGTTAAAAGTTACCAAATAAATGCAGAGGATTAATCAAAGATGTGTTTCTCATACACAAAGAAAACGCATATTGGAAACAAAAATTAGCAGCTAGTGGGCAATATGTTTACCCCATGATTATTTTTGAAATTAAGAAGCTTCAATATGTATACTTGGTTTTAAAATATCTGAATTTTTGCTGAAAATTTGTGTCTATAGTACTTTACACCTTCAAATGTGAACTGAGATTGAAATTTTAAGATAACAGTGTAAACTTACACTAAGAAATTAATTATTTTATAAGCACTTGGTAGGCTTTATCAGATCTTTTTATTTTTAAATATTTAAAATAGCTAATAAATATAGCATCATGAGAAACAATAAGCAACTGCTTTGGAAAAGAATGTTGAAGACAGCTCTGTAGACACTTCTCAATGCAACATCCATGAAATTTAAAATATTTTAGGTGGTAATCACAAATATTGTACCTCTGGACAAGAAAAGTGACCCATTCTCTAGTGAAGCAAACTGAAAATTAAGAATAAAGCATGGTAAGAATTAAGGCTGTGGTGGGTTTTTTTGCTGGTGGTTTGGTTTTGGTTTGGATTGGTTTGGGTTGGGTTGGGTTTTTGTTTTTTTTTTTTTTTAATCTCGTCTGTGTAAAATCTTAATTCTTTTCTTTTTGGGCAATCACCAGAAAAGTAAAGTAAATGCACAAGCTGTGCATCCTACTAAATACACAAGCTGTAATCTGCAAGAGCAAGAATGGTCAATGGTCCCAATTTTTTAGCAATTTAAGGGCCTCCCTATCTTATGTAGAATGCCAATGTCTGGTTCTTTCCAATACTTACAAAAGGTTGATGCCACCTCCTCAGAGTTGCCTTTGCAGTCAATTTCCTTCTCTTCACATTAGGCATTTTCTATTCATACCAGGAAGGTAAGAAGAGCCAGTAGAGGTGTCTAAACACCATCAGAGAAAGAAGTCCTCGGATTTTGCAGCTACACCACAAAACCATATGCAGCTGGACTTGGATTAACACATGATCTGAGGAATTCATCATCTTTTTGTTTACTGTAGTTTAACAGACCAGATGCATATGCTTACTGAAGCCTTAGGGTTTCACCAGTAGTTCATTACCCGCCACTTAAGCTCCAGGATGGGTTGCAGGAGTGTCAATCTTCCATGACACTCTCTTGCTTTACATAAACAAGCGCTCAGCAGAGCTGGAAAAGAAACCATGATGTCCTTCTTTCTACATACCTCTCTCAACTGGGAGACTAATGAGAGCTTATTCATTACTTTGTGTTGGTCTAAATGGGTGTTAGGCATGCTAATCAAAACGGAATAATTCTGAAAGAGAGTTTACAGTCACCCACTGCAAAGTGAGGTCTAAAACTGAGGAATATTTTCTTCTTTTCTACACTTTTTCTTTTTTTTTTACCAGAAAATTTATTCAGCTGAAGCACCTCTACACCCAAGGTGTGTGTCATTGATCATAAGCAAGAGGAGCTGGAAGTCATGGTGGAGTTAGAAAACTATGGCTTAATTGTTATCATGGAAACTTGGTGGGATGAATCTCTCAACTGGAACACTGCAATTGAGGGCAAGCACAAAAGAGAAAGGCTGGGTGGGAGGAAAGTGGGTGCTTCACTCCACGTTAAGGAATGAATAAGCTGTTTAGAGCTGCCTCTGAGAAACAGCCACAAACGTGCTGAGAACCTCTGGGTAAAAATCAAGGGCAGGACTGACAAAGTACACCTTGTGGTGGAGGTCTAAGTCCACCTGAGCAAGGAGGAGCCTGTTGATGAAGCCTCTTACTTCTGCTGCAGGAGGCATCACCCTCACAGGCTCTCATCCTGATGGGGGATTTCAACCACCTGGATGTCTGCTGGGTAAGAAATACAGCTGGCTGTACACAATCCAGGAGACTCTTGGACTGTGTTGAGGATAACTTCCTCATCCAGGTACTGCATAAAGAAACAGAGGAGAACAATTACTGGACCTGGAGCTCACCAATGCAAACGAGCTCATTAAAGAGGTTAGGAATGGAGGAAGTCTGGGCTGTAGCAACTTTGTGACCCTGAGCAACATGGGTCTGAACTTTGGAAGAGCGGAACTCCAGCTTTTTAAAGAATTAGTAGATGAGAGATCCCCTGGTAAAATGTTTTAATGGACAGAGGAGCTGGATGACGCTTTGAACATCCAGATCTAGTGGGTGGCATCTCTGCCCACAGTGGGGGGGTTGGAACTAGATGGTCTTTAAGGTCCCTTCCATCTCAAGCCATTCTGTGATTCTGCCATTCTATGATTTCTGACCAAGTGTCAAGGAAGTGCAACTATCTCTAAGTCGACTCTGGGCTGAGAACTCTGAAACAACGTGGTTAAATTGCTACTTTGCTTTCTAAAGCCATCATCACTAAATCCATGGCACTCAATCATCCCATGGCTGCCTCTGCACTCATGCAGCTCTCTCAGTCTCCTCCTCTGGAAACTTCTAGCACTCCTGCTTCTTCAGAACAACTGATAAGGTATCAGGCAGGCTGATTCAGGGTTTCCAGTAGTTTACTAAACCTTGAATAGAGAAAAACTTTTGCATTAAACAGTAGTTTGTTGACAAACACCATCTCATTAGCTGACTTTAAGACACTGTTTAAGATACATTAAATCTTAGCCTTTTAAAGTAGTTTGCAACACAATTCATTGCCATTTACACAAGTTGCCATCAGTGTGCAAGGTAACAGATTCTCAATGCTCAACCTAAGCTTAACCCCAGGCTGTGATCACACATGATGAAGCACCAGGAGCTCTATTCTTCTTGTCAGTCTGGTGGAAGAAACTTATCTGGTAAGAAGTCACTCTTAGATTTGCAGTGGTATTTCATCTGCCCTGTTTGTGCTACTGCCTCCTTCTCTTTTCTCAGGGAAGCTGAAGTGTTCAATTAGTGAAGAGATTCAGTCCCTATCTCTAATGAGGGAAAGCCAGCTGATGACTCCATTGCCTGTAGACACATTGGATGGGGTCTCAGATCCAGCAGCTGAGAGCAGCCTGCTAGCTCATCAGAATACTCCTTCACAGTATACCTGAACTATTTACACTTCAATGCAGACCAAAATAGTAGATTGATTTTGGTTTATTTTAATTTCTACTCTAAGTCCTTCCTTCCTTTCATGGAACATGGCTGCTTAGTCTTTTCAGGCATTTTAATTGTTTTACATAGACTATTTACTCAGGATATATAGGAAGAAATTTTCAGTTATTGAAGTCTTTTATGCCCTCTCTGTATGCTGGCTATTTCGACAGATGGGAAGAGAAAGCTCTTTCCCTTACGACATTTTACCAAGCCCTTAAATTTCACGTGCTTGGTGCTTTGACACTAAAGTTTCTCAATACACTTGGACTATCATGGATTCTAGTAAGACTCTATGAAAGGACACAAGAGTACTTGTTTCAAGTAGAAAGAAAACTAAAAGAACTAAATTCACCAAATCCAATAAAAGAAGCTGTATTTTGTATTTTCATATGTCGGAACTGAACCCTCAGACCTCTGCAGAGAGATTCACATCATCAGAGTGGAGGCAGTGCTGCTGCCACCTGCCTTTCCTTTGAGTTTCTGCCAAGAAGGAATAACATTTTATTGATGCAGATCTCACACTCTGTACAGGATTTTCATTCCAGACAGAGAAGCTCTTTTAGTGGCAGTGTTGGCTCCAATCCTCTGACGAGGGAGGAGGTTGAGACTTCCTTCCAAAAAGGAACTAATTGAGGACTAATACCAGACTTACGAGAAAAGGTACCATAATCTGGTACTGCATGAGTCTCACAAAAAATATTTAGAAGATTTAAATACATACATAGAGAGCAGAAAACTATAAATTTTAAATCTTGGTGCTGTCTCCTGTCCATGTAATTTTATTGTGACTTAAGAGAAAAAACAAAATTTAGGGACTGAGCATATAATTCATGATTTTTATTGAGTTGAATTCGTATCCCACCATGAATTCATACCATTAAATTCTACTATTCCATATAAACCTCCACAGCTATGATTAGTCTATGATAACTGAATGCCCTGTTGAACCTTACTGCCTAATTGGTAGTTTACAAGGAAATATCTATGTTGGTTTTGAGATTAGCATCCTGTTTCCTCAGCAACTAGTAATATTTGCTTGACATGCTCAAAGTTATTAATATTGGTGTGTCTGCCTGCACAAAATGTAAGGGAAAAAGGTTCAGATGGGTATTGAAAATAATAAAAACTTTAGTTGTTTGCAAGGCGAATATTTTCTGTGATATTAGAGAATTCCTTGAATCCTGCTTTGGTGTTCATTTGCAGCAGTTCAAACCAGGTAAATCTCTGATGATCTCAAAATCAGAAAGTCAGCAAAGGTACTGCAGAAGTCTCCATTAGGCTTCACATAGGTGCCACATATAGTAAGTATCTGAAGAAATATCTCTTCCAGCTTGGTTAGAAACTGGATATCCTGTACTAACTCTTTTGATAAATAGAGATAAAGGAGCATTTTGGACATCCCCATGCAACCAGCTAAGACATGGGACTGATCTCTCCTAAATCTGCTGGCCAGAATGCACTAAGATGATTTGGGAATTTTGTTATTTTTGCAACTTTTTTTTCATGATTCTCCAAGCAGCAAGCTGAAATCCTTCATCCTTCGCAGTCCTACAACTCTTAGAGCAGTTTTCGGTTCAGTTGACACACTTCTTCCGCTATAAAAACCGCAGAGAAGAAAATAGATTTCAGTAGGATAACAGAACACCTCAGTAATATTTCAAATCACTTCAAGATTTACCTACAAAAAATCCCAGCCATAGAACCTCATGGGGTTTTGATTTGAAAACAGGTAACAGCTAACTATTACTAAAGGAAATATTTTATCTCAAGAAGAAGCATCATTCTTCCACGCCTAGAAAGTTTGATCATGCAACAGCCTCTTTCTGGACAAGGACTCAAACTAACACTGAATTCATCTGCCAATACTGACAGACATCTGCATTTGCATAGAATTTTTTAGAGTGCACTGTTCTTTTCTTTAGCTTCCCTGTATACCTTTCCTTGCCTTTCAGCCCCATCCCTCCCAATCTAGGGTTCGTTTCTGGCAGCACCTCTGTCCTGCCCCCATCAGCAAAGAACTTTCTACCACCTCTGTTACTTATGAAAAACTGGAATAATTAGATCAGAGGTTATACAGTTCACATATCTTCAGGAAGTTGCTCCCCATCCAATTAGTAACTAAATCTTGAATTCTGAAGTACAATACAGAAATTCCTGGACCAGACGTTGCAGGTAAACAAGGTACGTTATTTGGGTGTTATAAAGAACAGAGTTAAGGTGGGCAGAGATATGCCCTAAGAATAAGCTTTCCAAAAGTATCTTCTGTGGTGGCTAGAGAAAAACATCCCTTTTTCAGTGAAATGTGGAAAAAACCCAATTTTAAAAATAATATAACATGATACAGCAACTGTTGGAAAATACAGTTAAATGAAAGGAAAAGCAGACAAGAAAGCCTGAAGGGAGAGATGAACTTCCCCAACTCTTATAGCTTTCTGAACACTATTTGAAACCTAAAGAAGTGCTGGTCTACATAATCCCTGTTCAATGCATATCTAGGGGTCAAGTAAAAGGAGTAAATTACAGTCTTTTGTTATTCTTGTGCTTTAACTTTGAGTTTCTCCAACTGCTGCAACATTCTTATTGACTGGGTACATTCGGGAGCTCAGTATAGAAACAAGTTCACATAAATCTGCCAGTTTTGCATAATATAGAGATTGGGTTTAGGAACGGGGACAGTTTCTCCTCCCTTCTACCAGGGTAAAAATCTCCCCAGCAGTCACGTATGAAAAATGATGAAAAATAGTCCTAAATTGTTCACTTCTCTGTTAATATTCAAAGAAAACATTATGTATACATCATAATTTTCTTCCATTTCCTTGTCTACAGTTTCTCCTCTGCAGTTTTGCAGGTGTCTAATTTTTTTTTTTCTTCTTTTGCTCTATACCACTCTTTTTTTCTGAAGGCCTTAGATGTTCCCTATCACCTTATTCCAAGAAAGGATTTCTTTGAGACAAAACGGGTGCCACTGTGCCCCAGCCCCTCACATCCTCTTCCCCAGAATTTCCAGGAATCCCAAACCTAAGTGACTATTGCCTTTAGCACTGGGCACAGGAGTCACCACTCCATGTCTTTCAAAAGCATGAGCTTATGTAGGAGTTAACACTTCTCATGAGAGCAAATATGCCCAGCCACCATGCTCCTACCACCCATGAAGCAAGTTGGCTTATGCATCTGGAGAGTAGAGATATATGTGCCCCCACATCATGATGTCCACTATCCTCCTGTCAGTTGCAGAATATCGGGAAGTGTGTGAGACATCAAAGAGTGCCTCAGAAAAAAAATTCTCCATTTGTACTCCCTTTTTCTGTGCCATTTTTCTGTGCTTTGTCTCACTTCTTAGAGGCATTACAGCAGTCTACAGATGAAAGGAGTTATTTGGGTCTGATTTCCAACCCTGTCCATTCCTTCTTTATTAACGTAGCTTTTTAAAATATTACCTTTCTGATTCTTAAGACACCTGTAAAGGAAAATCTTGTCTCTCTACCCTACAAAGATTTTGCTCTCTCATTTTCCTCCGGATCTACTAGACCACTTCTTGTGGAGTATTCTTTCTTACCTGCTTAAGTTATCTTCTCTTTCCAGGTGTATTCCCAGAGCCAGCTTTAAAAAGTGAGTCCTTGCAGCTTCTATCACACTGCCTCTGCCAATGTCTCAGAAGCCATTCCCACAATCTTCATATCTTCACTCAGTGCAAATGTACAGATTCACAGGCACTCCTCTCCTCCAGAGTGTCTCATGTTCTCACAGCTGGACTGCTTCTGGACCACTGGGCACACAACTTTGTGCCATTTTCCTTATGTGTGACCCTATTCAGTATGGAAATTTCATAGCCAGTAACAGCATTCTTATCTTTAGGTGTAATACATTTTAACATTCATATGAAAAAGAGTCCTTGAAATAAGGCAGAACCTGAGATTCAGTGGAATCCTACAAGAAACATGCCAGTTACTTCTCATGAAGGTTCTAATTTTTTTTTTTTTTAGTTCACTATGACAGAAATACCATTTCTTAATTCTCTTAGATTAAGTTCACAAAGCCACTAGCCCTGTTTCCAGTAACATAAGAATCTGAGTAGTTTCCAAGTACAGGAAGATTCATTTTGAGACAGTTTGCTTTGTCCACATCACTTGATTTTAATCTTGTTCATTTGTCACTGACAGCATCACCTGCTGAGCTAAAATGTTTTTCAGACTGAAACTGGAGGATGGGCAGCCAAGATTAATGGCCCACAAATCACATGTTAGGAAGTGGTTTTCTTCGACCAGCACTGAATCCTCATTTATGCTATTGTTGGATGGCAGTAGGGAACTGTAGTTAGAAAACAGTGCACATTTTTCCTTTATAATATTTCATTTTCAGTCAACTAACCCCCAAAAGTTGTCAGATTCATCACTTAAAGACACCATCTGCTGACCTGTCATGAAGAGTGGTCAGAACCGCTGCAGTGGAGCATTTTTTTCTCCCAGATTTGTGTCTGAAAGCAGCCATAGGAGAAAAGGGTTTATTTGAGATTCAGACCTACAATTAGTTGTTTTGTTTGGAGGATTCTCCACATGATTAACATTTACCAGGGCAACAAAGAAATAGATGAAGAGGGAAAGTAAAAGCAGCGTGTTCCAGGGGAGAAACTTCTTGTATGAAATGTGAATTTTAGGTGTTTTTTTCTGTTCAGCCAGCTCTGCTCAACATACACATCTCACCCCTGGTTCATTGGGATTTTATTGGAACCACTCAATGCACTAGAGTGCGGGCAGATGGTGAAGCCAAGGAATATCATTAGTGCAATTTTAGTCTTTTTTCATGCCATACATCCAAAATTTCTTGTTTGCTGGCTGTGTTCATGTTGCAAGAAATCTGATTTTGAGGCAAGGAAAAGCAAAAAGCAATGAACTTAATGTACACTTGCACATTTCTGGTGCAACAATTTTTCAGTCATAGCAGCACAGACTCACAAGATTTCTTACAAGACAGCCTATGATTTAAGTTAGATGTTCTAGAGATGCGTCCTGCAAATGCTACTACCAAGAATTCCAACAGCAAATATCCAGGCTCCCTATCAAACTAAGAAATGTTCTTCTGAAACCTCATACAGTTTTTCTTAGATCACTAATTATTTTGCATTATAACCACATAATTTTTCCTGCTTTTTTCTTATTCCCTACAGTTACATTAGAGACCAGAAAAGCTCTAATAAGGGCATAAAGACATCTGCAGCTATTGAAAATACAACTTTGATTTAACTATACATGAGTGCTAAACACAATTTAAATGTAATTTTGGCAGTAGTAACTAGCATGGTAACCTAGCCAGGTATGCAGATATCCAATGAATAAATATCTTTGTTCCATGAAAGCGCTTTCTACAACCTACAAAACTAGATTTATCCTGTTTCCAAAAAGCGCTGAACTGTCTTCAGGCAAGTCTGCCTTTCATCCCTTAGGATGTGTTTCCCATTCCTGTGCTCAGGACATATCACATAATGAGAATTGGTGATTTCAGATATTTACTAGCTAGATAAGAAGAGTCTCAAGGACCATGAGGCTCATTTGTTTCATTGTACGGGTCAGCAGAATCTTCTTTCTACGTGGCAGTCCATAGGAAATGTAGACTACCATCACCAATGACTACAAAAAACACTCAAAGCGAAGCACCTTTGTGTCATTTTGTACCAAACAGTAGGCTGTTCTGAATAATTTGGGATCTATGTCGATGAGAATAGGACTCATAATAGGGTTTGGAAGTCCTTTCTGAGAGGAAATATTTTCTGATTGTTTGACAAATTGGTTAGGGGAAAAATTCTAAGTTTCCAGAAAATTATGACTCCCTAAACTTTGCTCAAAGACCATTAGGAAGACAATTCCTCTGTGTCTGAATATTCTTTGTTCATCAATGGAGAGAAGCATAGAACTCCTTTCCTTCTGTTGTGGCTATTCATCCGTAGTTCCAACTAAAGAACATATGGAAATACGGTGCCTCTGTTTGGGTTTTAGGTTTTCTGCGTCTGCTCATCATCAAGCAACAAAACTCTTTATGATCCATAAGTGCAAGTCATAAGAAATAAGTATACTTATATCAAAGGCTCATTAGCCTAGAATAAATACTAAATAATTATATAATTAAATACTATGTTGTCTTTCCAGTAAGATGTAAATGAGCACTATCCACTGAGTCTGACCTTCCAAGGATTTCCATCTCTCCCTTGATCAACTCAGCAAGAAGAAACAGAAGGGAAAGAATTCACATCATCAATTCTTCCCAAGAAAGTTTATAAATCATCATTTTAAAATTTGTGCATAAATGTGAGCATGTTCTTATCATAATCTGACTAGATTTCTCTGAGAATCCCTTCTCTCCTTCAAAAACTTCACCTGTATGACAATGCCCTAAGCCTCTGCTCAAGGCAGAAAGCTGAGCCATTGCTGTTAAGAGCAACCCTAAATAACTGTAGTTCTCCAGGAAGGGACAAAGAAAAGGCAGGAAACTATGACATTTTCTCCTCAGTCTTCTGCATTTTAAACAGGCATTATGCATCATGGCTTTGGGGCAGTCATGATGAGTCATACAAAGAGCCATTAAATCACATGTTTATAAACTTCCTTGGGCAGAAGGAGGACCAGACCTTTGAAAGATCTGGTTGCACACACTCCCAGCACAGCTCAGCTGGTCAGCTACTCCAAGGAGCGAAGTGAGGACAGGAACTTTGATCCTTAACTGGCTCTTGCTCCTTGCCCTGCTTCCTTTAACAGATAAACTTCTCTCACCACACCATGTTGGTGTCAAAGTTTCCTATGTCTCTAAAATGGACAGGCACAAGTCAAATTCATACTGCTTGCTAACCTGCTGAACGCTGAGGAATGCACTCTTTCCAGAAATCATTAATTAGTAGCTGGAGTGCCATCATTTTTCTCAGATATGTTTTCATAGAATTTTGTTCTGGCTCAATTCTTTATAATTTTTCACTTCCTCTCTTCTCAACCCCCCCTACCCCACCCAGTGGATGGATTAACATAGTAGCTGTTGCTGTTTCACCACTAACAGACGGTAATCAATAACTGTTTAAAGAAATCTAACAGACATTCCAGCGTGATTTTCTGAGTGAAACTGAGAGCACTGCCTTCCTGCTGCTGATGTACATCATACTTTCAATAATTACCTACAGATTTCTTTTCAACTTCAATAATTCTAATTGTGTGAGTAAGGTTTATAGCTAAAACATTATATTCGTATTAAAGATGAGAGGGAGAAAATAGCACATTTTGCCTTATTGTAGCAGGGTTTTTCCTGTTTGTTGGAAAGGACTTGGTTTTGTAACAGCTCACTATTTTTCATTTATAAAGAACTGTCTTTAAAAACATATATATTTATTTAATAATTTTTCTTTCTGCTATAGTTTGCGGTTGGCATATTTTTTTCCTACTGCTAAAACCTACCAGATACTTACTGAAGCATATTTTTTTATATGTTACTATGATGATATGCTTGGCTCTCCTGAACATCAAGTGGGACCGGTTATTCATGCTTCTGTACTTTGAATAATGCAATGGCAGCTCGTAATCCTCTTACATGTGAGGATTTTCAGCAATGATTCAATGCCATGTGAGATGCTTTCTCCGGCTTTTGAAACTGGCCTTCACATGCGTGCGTGTTACCTGAAAAGCTCTTTTATTCAGAGAGTTTTTTTAAATTTAATTTCAACCTGATTCTTCTTGAACATAAGCCCATGGTCCTGTGTAATTCAAAATGCAAAGCCTTCTCCAGAACTGTGAGATATACATAAACTGCTTACTAGCCACCATGTACTTTTTTATGCTGTTAAAAGTGCATTTGTGACCTTAGTGCCACCATAAAGTCTGGAGAAAGTTTTTGGGATTATTAAATCTCTGGGTTTGAGTAGTGGCAGAATTACAGTCACTGGGGTTTTTAAAATAGCTCTTTTAAGCATGTTTAAAGTGATAATATATCCATCCCAATGATTTGATATCTAGCAGAATCTTGCTATAGTTAAAGCTCCAGAAAAGCACCTGGAAAAGTATTTTACAGCAGTGTTTTGTGACCCAGATCTAAAATTGGACTCTGGGTTTAGACATTTTTGTGGCTATCACACCTCACCAAGCGTAACACTCAGTGATGTACACGAATGGAAATTCCTGCTGCAGCACTTCAGGCTTTCAATTGCTATCTGTGTAAGTAATGTGTTGGTGCACAACCTGCTCATGAGGTGCTCAGAGCCAGCCATGAGAAAACCTGTTACAAAATGAATTTAATGTCTAGCTGAATTTAGAACTGACATAAATATCAGGATTAAGTGTGTAACAGCTTCCAAATGTATTCTTAATTACTGTTGCATATTGTAATGTGTTCAAAGAGGGTGTTCCCTAAAGGCATCCGGCTATTAATGAATTTTATTATGGGTCACTGAGCAGAGAGGAAAAACAAATATAGACAAGCACAAACTCGGGGTTGGGAAGTGACTATTAAATAATTAGCAATACAGTAAAAGATACTCACCCATCCTTCAGCCACATGGAAACAACCTACTTGATGCATAGGCTGCCTAAAAGGAGCAAATGGCAAAAGAATGTAAACTTGCCGATGAGAGATAGTTCAATATAACCTTAATGTGAGATGAAGGAATAATCGGTCAAAAGAGATATGACCCTAGTTTACAGTGAGCTTCTTACAATCAAGGAAAACCACAACTGATGACATGTTGATTCCCACAGCTGTTAGCAGCACTAATCTCTCCTTCTGTAAATCAGTGCAAGAGAACCAAATAAATAAAGGAAATTAGTGTGTTGATAAGGTGAGTGAATAATAAACTTAATGTCACTGAAAACTCCATTTCCCCATTGAGTAGAAAAAGACATTAAGGAACACTGTCTGCTCATCGATGTCTCTTTTCAAAGATTTGTGAATGCTGAAATCCAAGACAAGGTTTTAGAGTGAAATAGACTTTGGCTATGAGCATAGTGTAGAATTTTGTAATCTTCTTTATAACATGCAGTCATATTTCTGTTATTTTATATTTCTTTTTGGCACTGGCGAGACCACCGTAATGTGTCTGCCTAATGCTAAAGAACTAGACTCTTCAAAAAAATGCATGAACTTTCAAATCTCCTTCTTCCCTCTTCCCCTCCTCTCCCCAGGTTGGGCATAGTTAGAATTTCCTTACTTTAAACTACTTTTTGATTACCTTAATTAAAAGTCAGTTGGTCTGGATGGAATATCCTTTAACCAAGACAAAACCTGCAACTGAATCAATGACCTAAATGTCCCACTCTTTGCACACATATCAGACAGTGCCTATGGCTATGTAAAATATCTTAAATCTACTACAACATCAATTAACTTTGCAGCAGAGAGATAATATTATGGGAAAAATATCAGCCAACTGGTAAAGACAGCTGTAAAATTATTACTGCCAGTTATTCAATTTCATATTTCCATTGTGTGTGGAAGAATTCTGTGAATAAACTTTTTTTTCTGAACACTGTGAATTCATCTAAAACATGATTAAATAAACTTTTTAGCTACTTCTATTTTTGTCATTTTTTGGCTTTTTTACACATATCCACCACCCACATCCACCTACTCTCCCTACCTCACCCATTTTTAAGCATGGTTAAAACTGGTCCGGTGGCACGCAGAAAGATTGAAATGCGTTGATGTGTGGACACCAAAATCAGCATCCATATTCCATAGTGGCTACAAATGTACATAACACAAAGGGTTGTGGTTTGTTTTTTCCTTTGGGATATTCAGTGCATGATTCCAAAGCTCTGCCTGTTCTAAACCTAGTGATATGTTGAAATTGTATGTTCAACTGATTGTACCCATCAACTTGCAAAAATCTTCTGTGTCACTGAGTTCTCACCTGAAAGAGGGCAAACACATAAATTTCTCTTCTGGATCAGTTAATCAACACAAATCTTTCTCACAAGTTTGAGCAGAATAGCAGAGTAACTCCATCACGTGCAACAGTTACTTGGGAAGACCATAGTTCCAAATGTCGTCTCCTTCTTCCTTTTTCTCCTCCCCACTTTATGTATTGAGCCTGACACCATATGGTGTGAAATATTGCTTTTTCACTTGGGATCACTTGTGCTAGCTATGTCTCCTCAAAATTTCTTATGGACCCCAATTTCCTCCCCAGCATGGCAGTATGAAAAGCAGAAAAAGACTTGGCTCTGTGTAAGCCGTGCTCAGCAACAGCAAAAACAACTCTGTATTATCAACCCTGTGTTCAAAACACAGCCCTGTACCAGCCACTGTGAAGATAATTAACTCTACCCCAGCCAAAACCAGCACATTTGTACCAGGCTTAGAACAGAAACAAATGAAGTCTGAAAAGTGTCACGAAACAGACCACTTTTGCACAAAGTTTAAGGACAAACCTCACGCAACACACATGAGTAACAATTATAATTAGCTTTCACAGTATTTCTTGAAATGTTTTACATGGAGAGTTTTTAGATTTGGTTATGTGGTCTGCAGCTGAATTTTCTCCCTTGCTCTCAGAACTCAGATGTGCTCAAAGGCTGTATTCTTAATTTTGAACAAAAAAAACCCCAAACAGCTGCTATTTACTGGCTTTAAGGCCAGTTTCATCACACAGTTTGCATTCCCAAGCCCACAGAATTAGGTAGCTTTATCTTTTCTGGGCATAGTCACTATAAGATGCTGCTCAACCAAACTTTATTTGGGCACTGAATGGGAAAGTGCTCATGTGTTTAGGCAAAATAGCATGTAAGGAATTGGACGTGCTATTAAATAGTGTGAGTTATCATGTGTGTCATGGGTTTGTGTGGCAAGGTCTTGGTAGTGGACGGGGCACAGGTGTGTTTTTTTCTGAGAAGGTGCTAAAGCTTCCCCTGCATCCAAGACAATGTCAGTCAGCTCCAAGTTGGAGATGCCACTGGCCAGGACCAAGCCCTTCAATGACAGCATAATGCATCTGTGATAACATATTTAAGAAGGAAAATAAAGTTACTGCATGAAAGCAATAACAAGAGAAGAGAGGAGTGAGAAAGCGGAAACAGCTCTGCAGGGAGCAAGGTCACTGAAAAAGGAGGAGGATTTGGTGCTCCAGGCACCCAGAGCTGAGGTTCCCCTGCAGTCTGTGATGAAGACGATGGTGAGGGAACTGTACCCCTCCAGCCTGTGGAGGTCCATGGTAGAGCAGGTATCCACCCTGCAGAGCTGGTGGATGCCTGAAGGAGGCTGTGACCCCATGGGAAGCCCATGGGAGCAGGATCCTGACAGGACCTGTGGCTCTGCGGAGAGAGGTTCTCACACTGGGGCAGGTTTGCTGGCAGGACTTGTGACCCTGTGGTGGACCAATGTTGGAGCCGTCTGTTCCTGAAGGACTGCACCCCATGAAAGGGAACAGTTTGTGAATAACTATAGCCAGTGGGAAGGACCCTGCACTGGAGCAAAGGAAGAGTGTGAGAACTCCTTCCCCTGAGAAGGAAACAGAGGCAGAAAAAACATGGGATGAACTGACTGCAACCCCCCCTTTCCTGTCCCCCTGCAGCACTGAGGGAAGGAGGTGGAGAATCAGGAATAAAGTTCAGCCAGGAAGGAGAGAGGGGTTGGGGAAAGGTGTTTTTAAGATTGAGTTTACTTCTCTTTATTCTACTATGATTTGATTGGAAAAAAATTCAAGAGATTTCCCAAAAATGAATCTGTTTTGCCCGTGATTGCAATGGCTGAATGGTCTCTACATGCCCTTATCTTAAAGTATGGGCCTTTTGTAATAAATTCTCTCCTCTATTCAAGTCAGGAGGGGAGTGATAGAGAGGCTTTGGTGGGCACTTGGCATCCAGCTACAGTCATCCCACCACAATCTGATCTTTAGTGTGAACCTTGCCCTGAGCTGTTTACCGGTATAAACAGAACAGGAGGGCCATGGCTTCTCTGGAGAACCAGTAGCCAGTAAGAGGGTTTTATAGGGTGTCCTGTTTGTCCTCTGAATTAGAAGGTGACTGGCACTTCTTTCTATGTCACTTTTACCTGGAAATAAAAATAAATCATTTCTGTAGGGGAGCTTAATTTGGAGCTTTTGTGGTTGTACCTGAAAAACACCTAGAAATTCCTGAGACTGAGGGGATGCATTTTGCTTTCAGGATAGTAAGGTACCTATTGTAACCCTGATTTTAGAAATTAACAGGAAATAGTGGACAACAACACAACTGATATATTATTCCCCTTTAAATTAAAAAGTGAATGAGAAGTTACTAAATTTTTTAATGCAATCAACTTCACTTTTGGTCCAAAGTATAAACTGAGTATTAGACAATTTAACAATATTATAAAAATCTGTTCTTTGGAAAAGAATAGCATGGATGCATTATAGGAATCTGAAAAGAAAACCTTTGGGAGATGAGCTAATGGTAGCAATTATACAAGACGTAGCAGGATAAAAGTTCAGCAGCATAAATATTGATGGCAATTAGCTAAGAATTAAATGCACATTTAAAAAGGTAAGTGCTCTATGAGAACTGAATGCTTCAGCAGAAATCTTGTTTGGAAAATGCAGTGGGAGATTATTTCACAACATTGTGCTGTATCATAAACATACCACTACTAGAGGGTTTTGATTAAGTGGAAAAGATGAGATTTGTTTCTCTGAAACTTAAAAGCCTCACAGAAGCATACGAAATGAGAAGCACCTTAGAATTAGACAGCAGCAAAGGAGACTTGGTTTTATTCCTATAAAAAAGTTACAGTAACTCACCCCAAAACTTACTGTGTCCTCAGCTGTGTCTTGTCTCAATAATACACATAGATATAGATGATAGTTGATAGAGGTGAGAT